>JANAVB010034320.1:107500-561133 GCA_029216955.1 Iris pallida | reverse complement strand
AAACAACTTAGAGTCACTGAATTCGATAGTGAAGCAACTGAGGGTCCAGAGATTCATGCACGGTCCAGAGGATGGAACCGCTCTGATACCAACTTGTCACGCCCCGATCCGAGAAATCGCTCGTCCTCGCTAGATTTCACCCGAATCATCGTCCTCGCTGGGGCGTGATGCCGCACGAGCCTGGAGTTGTGCTTGTGCAAGGCAAGATAACGGTTCACATAGTGAATATCTCAAATTCGTAACATAAGCAGCGAGAGGAAACAAAGTAAAACATAAGAATTTCTTTTATTGATTTTGAACTGAAGAATACAAAGGCTCTGAATTGCCCAACATAAATGTCGATTGGCTACAACGCTCATGATCTCTCTAGCTCACAAAGGATTACATTGTTCCATACATTATGTCTCTATATAGCCACCAAGTAGTCTTCGGCAGAACATCTCCATGTCACAAGTCCGAACGCATATGCGGTGCTTCTCTTGAACGCCAAGGACTCTATGCCTCGGCACGTCCAAGCCAAGCTCCGCCCCGAGCTGATCATAACCTGAGCCTGCACATAAACTAGTGGGGGATTAGTGCTTTCGTCCTCGCTTCGCACTGATCAAGACCCGCTCGCACCCATACCAAACACTAAATCATTTAGTGGAACATGCATCATTATTGGTGATCTTTCTACTTAGCCTTCGGATCAGTTTCATAGCAATACTTAAACATAGCACATTATCATAAATGTGTCCTATGCCGTGTTCCTGCAGCAGATACAGTTAGCCATAATATGAACGTAAATATAGTGTTCATGCTCATCTCCGTCCCATATTGCCTAGCCTGTACGGGTTAGAACTTAACATAGAATCATATCATTCTCGCAACAACCAACCATAAACTTAGACCATGTATAAGGGTCGCAGGTCCTGCGCCTGCACCCAACTCTCATCTCAGCCCACCGGCCCTATCTATATGAAGGTCACGGTGTTTCGCACCGTAATGGACTTGGCATCTCTTATGTGTAAGCCTACAATCGCTTCGATACGGGTTGCTAGCCCAGTATCCGAAGGATCCCAAACTTACGGATATCATAGCTTATCACAGCACTGGACGGTCGCAATCCGTCCGAATATTGTGTACCATAAATACCACACATAATTTCTCCTAGGCCGAACGGTCCCGGTGCCCCAACGTAACCGTCCGAGGGAAGTCATACACGTGCACGGGCCATCCGAGTCCATTGACCATGAAATACGTGCCATAGCAAACACACATAACATTCCAACCAAATCCTCCGTTGCATAAACATAGTATCGATCCATAAACGGTTTCCCATGCCATAAACATATTCGCGTCTCATAACATAATCCACCATCCGTATGGGGAGCTCCGTCGGCGTTATGCCCCAACACATCCATATTGATGCACGACGCCCGACAGCTTAGTCGTCTAGTACTCATATTCAGTACGTACCATTCGTAAGTTATTCTCATAGCCTACTTTCGTAGTTACTCAGTCATTTCATAGCATAAGTGCCCGAGGGCACGCTCAGCGCCGTAATCAATATTCTACGCCTAGTGTTCAATGTTCTCGGAGGCGTGCACGTGATGCACATCTCAATTTTCTTTCAATGTTCTACCATCATGCCCTACCGCGACCCGTGCACTTGATACATGTCGCTTCAATTGTTCGATTGTTCAATGTTCTATCTTAGTATTCGACACATGCTTGGACCTTTCGTCGCCGAGCCACGCTCGCTAACTCGATAACATCTTACGCATACCATAACATATTTTATTAGACGTGAAGGAATAGGGAGAGAGAGTCAATGACCCGCCCACCTTAAGCCGATACGCCTTGTCGCCTCGCCGATTGAAGCGTCTCGCTTCCATAACTCGATCGCATAGCTAACTCCCAAACTTAGCCATTCCTTTGAACTACTCGGTTGATTTGGCCTATCGCACCCATACCACGATCCGTAATCCAGCATAAAGGCATAGCATGTACACCAGATCAACCAACATTAGCACTTGCTCAACCGAACTTATCCTTTGTATCGATTCGATTCATAGATTCTAACCGACTCAAAGCTTACTTTGGCCAACGTAACTCTCGCATCGATTCGCATCGATACTTTATCGGGTCAACGCAACTCTTCGAGTCAACGACTTATCATAATGCACCGAGCGGAGCGAGGCATTACATAATATACCACTCAAAATCAGGTTCGTCCTCGAACCGAAACCAACACTTAGATCCAAGTGTCCTACATAGATCGCTTCACGATCTCGTGCTACTATCGTTGGAATCATACAACTTAGTTTGTTCATACACATATTTTAGGCGTCCCACCAATATATGCATTTCAGGTTTGCCGGGAGGAGCAAAGTGTCGTATTGGCAATCGTCATCCACGGCCGTAATTTAGCCCTTGGTCGCTTTTGATGTCATATCCCATGTTCTGGATGATATTCTTGGCCTGCCAACTATATCGAAAAAGTGTATTTTTTTAAAGTCATAGTCAGCTTCCGTGTTGTGGGGAGAAGTAGAGTCTGGAACGAACTTTTCTCGCCAATTATACGACCGAAGATGATTAGTTCGTCATCCTTCTTTCTGGCTGGAACGATGAAGTAGTGGATATCTTTCGGGTAAACTTTTTCCCATAGGTGATGCATCGTGACCGACATGCAAAGGTGTGGTCCTATGCCGTGCTCCAGAGCGTATTGTATCTATGTCGTGGTTACAGATTGATAGACATCGGAGTAATTCAAAGATAAACCTTTACTAAGGAAATACGCAAGTTCTTCTTCAGGGATAACATCATCTGCTGAAGGTACATTATTATGAGCATTGATATACTCATTGAGAGGATCATCATCAAGAAGAGGAGCCACAGTCTTGGTCGAGTACACCATGTAGGGTAATTCTTCAGGATTGGGAGGACGAGCATCAGTAGGTTCCTCCGGGGTATTTTACTGAGAGTGATGGTCAATGGTTTGACCTTGTCAGGGTTCTTCTTTTTCACCCAGATTATAAGAGGCTTCAGAGTACTTTTTGGAGTACTACGTCCTTTGACTCGGATGATCAAGGGACCATCATTGGAGGATGGACTTGCTTCAGCTTCATTGTCAGCTTCGTTGTCGTCATCCATGGGGGGCTGAGATTGGTAAAGTACCGAATCTCTATAGTAAGCTTCGATGCCCTTAAAAAGATCGACATCGGCAAACTTCGTCTTCACGACCGTCACTGTTGACGTACTTGAAGCACTGGTGAAGTGTGGAAGGAACGATCATGTTCTCGTATAGCCGTGGACGTCCCAACAAGACGTTGTAGGATACATTGGCATCGATCACATAGCAGGAAACCTCCGTTCGGAGATCACCGATCTGGCACTTAAGACGGATCTTGCCTAGCGGGTGGCTTCGACCAGCATTGAAAGCCATGATAGTTGTGTTGGTTACAGATAGCTTGTGCAGAGAGATACCCAGAATTTGAAGCAAACTTCTAGGAATGATGCTGAAGGAGGATCTTGGATCGATGTGCATGCGGTCCACCTTGATTGCCCCAATATACCCTATATAGTACAGGGTTCTATCATGACGATTGTTTTTGAGTAACATGTCCTCCTGTGAAAAGGTGATGTTGGGCACCACTTTCATAGTACTGTGGCAGTGAGGACAGAAGACAGGGTCTTCAGCAGGGGCTTTGACTTCGGCGAGGTAAGAGTCAACATGTAGTAATGCCTCACTTAAGGCCTTCTGCGTTTCTTTGGAAAGTCGTAATAGATCGAACAGAGACAACTTGCCAGGTGTATTGGCTAGCTGTGCCAGTATGTCAAAGTTGTAGGACCGATCCATGCCCTCGGGAGTTGATGCCTTCATAGACTTGGCAAACGCGTCTCCTTCTGCTTGGCTTTGTCCGAGGTTGGAGGCTTAGACGGACCGGCTTCTGAGCTTGTGGGGGTAGCAGGGGGTTGAGAGGTACTGCTTCTTCTTGTGCGGGGTCGTATGTCCGAAGATAAGTCTTCTCCAATCGTATCTCGCCAGATAGAACCTCGTAGATGGGAGAGGATACCATATGGCATGACTTGTATTTCTTTCCCCTTTTCGCTTTGGAGGTACCACCCCTTGCGTTACTTCTTGCACAAGGTCCGGATGAACCCACATGATCACACCACGTTCAATTGTGAGTGGCACCAAGGTTGAGTTACGAGCTGGCGGTAGGTTGACGACTTACATTATTGCCTTACGAATCGGGACCACGCCGTCTGGGACTTCTGTAGGAGGAAAGTCACCAAACTGAAGAGAGATCATGTTAGAAGATATGACCTTATCTTCAGCTTCGAGATTGATCACTTGGCTGTCGATAAGCTGTTGTATCTTTTTCTTTAGGACGATGCAGTCCTTGGTGGAATAATGCATGTACTGATGATAGAGATAGTACTTAGGATCGTTGAGCTGGCTCGCCTCTGCAGGACGTCGTGGTGGCGACAATGTCAGCTTATTACTCTTCGTCAATATGTGAAAGATGGTAATGACATCGTCTTCATCAAAGGAGAAGGTCTTCTTAGGCTTGTCGGAGGTGCCCTGAGAATTGGAAGCTCCTTTGGATGTGTCGACCTTCAGGACTTTTTCCTTTACCCCCGCGGACAGGGATAGTTTGAGGATGCTTGCCCTTGTCTTCGGATTTGGGCATTTTTAACCCCAGTAGTTCTAGGTTAGAAATATCGTTTTCAGCAGCATCAGCAACCCCAATGAAAGTGGGCCATGTATCATATTTATGTATACCCAGACAAAACTTTACCATAGGAAGGAAGTTATGTCGACAAGTATCCATAAGTTCTGAGTCTGGTATGCCGAAGGGCATCTTCAGTGCTAGCCGCCTGAAGCGTTAGATGAAGGCGATGACAGACTCGGTCCTCCTTTGCTTGGTCTCGATGAGGATGGACATACTAACATGCATGCCACTCTCGTAAACCCTGTTGAGGAACAACCTCTCCAAGTCTTTAAATGAATTAATACATCCGTCAGACAGACTGCAGAACCATTCGAAAGCTACCCCCTGCAAGGTGCTAATAAACAGCATCGACAAGAACGGATCATCTCTGGGCAAGTGTAGAGTATGAGTGTTGAAGTACGTCATGTGTGGACGAAGAGAAGTCAATCCGTCGAATGAATTCAGCGTCAGCGACTTGTAGTTAGGAGGGCAAGTAGCATTCTTTCACTCAGGGGGGTAAGGTTGAGATATTTCCATCTTCTACAGCTCGTCTTTGTGTGAGATGGTGTCGAGACGGGCGACCAGGAAATCAATTACATCCTGTTGAAGTGTCGGGAAATAGATGCTGAACGGTTGTCAAGCGTCGTTGGCGAAGGACCAGGTGCAACGGAATGATACTCCTTTTGTAGGGAAGGAGGGTTGTTGCTATGTGCTGGACTAGCGTGAGCTGAAACGTTTTGTTGAGATGGAGGGACTGCCCCAGCAGCTTGGACCGTCATGATACTGGTAAGCATATCAGTGATATTGGCAAATGCTATTTCAAGAACCTCTAACCATTTGCTGGTCTGATCACTGGCTTCTTCAGGTCTTTTTCGTCCACAATGTATGTAGATAACATGCGAGGATGAACAGAGGAAACAGTATAGCTGGTGCTGATACTGTCTGTCTCTGAGTGAGCAAGTCCCTCGTCTTCAGATAGAGGAGGCAGATAGTCACCATCAGACTCGGAGATATCGTCGTCCTCGGGAAGGCTACCCCCATTGTGAGGGTCATCCGCTTCAGATCCTGAGGGAATACTACCCCCAGCTTGGGATTCTTCGTCTTATGTACAGAATCTCGCCTTTGACCGGGTGCCCATATAGACTCCTTCAGATGTGACAGCCTGTTGACCATCTGTTAGTTGACTTCGTCTTCTTTTTCTCGCGAAACTGAGAGAGAAAGCTGGGTTCTTGGTCCACCGTCTTTGATTGGGGCTTCCGTAAGGAGGACCCCATGAAGCCATGTTGATGAGACATATAGCGGCTTTCCATCGTCAAATAAGTGCTGTCATCGAAATACGGACTTTCTCTGAGGCACTCTTGTTACTTTGGAGCAACAACAGTTGATAACATACTGGTGCATGGATGTGCACTATGGATTGTTATGTCCTCCCTCGCTTTATGCTTATGATTTATCATGTCGTACAAGTTAGGAAGGGAGTTTTGCCTTACAACCCATGTTGCATGCATCGCCAAGCTTTGTATGCGGGTTCGTAAGGAGAGTTGGCGCATCCAGACTTAGTTCACGTGCAGGGGCAACCCCCACACCTAAGTTACGTTATATCCTTGAAGACAGTCCCGTACAATACGCGTTGGGGCCTGTCTTTTTGCTGTGGGCGCATAGGCCTTGGAAACTGGCTTTAGGCGCATGCTTCTTGATAGCATGTCTATGTCTCCTTGATGTAGCTGCATAGTATGGATCCAGTGAGCCTGGGCGCATAGCCTTGGGCGCATGACCTGGGATGTCCAATCTGTTGAAGACGGAAGCATTCTGGTTGGGGTTATGTGCCCAAACATCCCCTTGGGCGCATGGCTTTGGGCGCATGCTTGGTGGAGCAACGCTGCTTTCTTCTAGTTTCACCTCCTTCGTTTGTGATTGCTGGGTTTGCCCAGAGTGTCGCACACCCCAATTCTTGGCATCATAGTGTTTTCCTCTGCCAAGTCTCGAGTGTTGAACACTCTTGTTGGTTGTGCAGGAAAGAAGTCACTGGGCTAGAAGGGCCCGGAACGGTGTGAGCCTTCTCTATTTGGGGAACTTATGTGGCAGAGTCATGCGCCCATGTGACAAAGTCCTCCAGTTGCATATCTGATATGACACTTGCAGGATATGCACAGCGAGCCTTCGGAAGCCAAGTCTTGCGAGACTTGTTTGGCTTCGCTGATTCTGACGGAGTAGAGCCATCCCTCGAAAGCATCTCTTCGAACGCTTACTAATCGAATTTTACGATCAGTATCTTCTGAGTGCTCCCCACTTTGTCGGTATCGGATTGCGTCACCACCTTCTCGTCAAAGGAAAAGGTAGTACCCAGCAGAGTCGCCATTTTTGTGGATACACACAAAAGAAGAAGAAATGCTGTCTTTTCTTTATTGGCATAAGGCACCAAAAATCGAGTACGCCTGAGAGATCCTGCACTGAGGATCCCCGAGTACATAAAAGAATTCTGGGGAAAGGGACGATGGAGATCGAACTTCAGTTGTTCCTTTACTCCGTTGACACTCCAATTACAAAAGTGGGAGAAAACCTAAAAAAATTGCTAACTCTCGGCTCACTGGCAAGAAGTGCAGCAATTTGGCTCTTGAAAATACTTTCCGTTCTGTGTTTTGCAGAGGGATGAGGCCCCTTTTTATAGTCGTTCTTGAGCTAAAATGATGTTATGTGCCCATATGAGGAAAAACACAGGTTTTCATGTGGGCGTATAGCCCTGCCTTGGGCGCATAGGGTGTAGGCGCATGCAGGCTGTGAGATCGTGGGTTGGTCATGGTGTTGACGTGGCCGCATGTGTAACGCCCCAGAACCAGAATACTGGAGAGCGGGGGCATACATAGCCAGCTACGTATATTGAAATGGAATCCACCTCGCTATACGGTAACGGCTGTCTGGATACATGAGGGTTTAACTACAAGCCATCAGTCTCTTATGGTCATGAACAAGCCTATTGTCTCAATCTCATGAAAGGAATGGCAATTACAAGATGTTAGAGCATCAAATATACAATAGTAAGGCATCCCATATATTACATATTTGGATAATTATGAAGCTAATCATACAAAATGTGAAGACTAGTAAGAGTTTTAGTCATACATGATCAACCCTAGGATTCGTCAATCATGTTACAACCCGTCGGCAGACAGTGAGTAAAGTGCAATACGAGCTAACACGTGCTCGC
Source organism: Iris pallida (assembly GCA_029216955.1). Lineage (NCBI taxonomy): Eukaryota > Viridiplantae > Streptophyta > Magnoliopsida > Asparagales > Iridaceae > Iris > Iris pallida. Next base: position 553,228 of record JANAVB010034320.1, on the reverse strand, counting down.
CGGCTAAATGCCTCAAAAGAATATTTTTACAATAAAGTGGGAGAACAAAAGGGGAAACCCACTCGTTGCATTGGTTACGCCTGGTGGTCACCATCTGGCTGGAAGGTATGGAGATCCACTGGAGCTGCTCCGATATCTGGCCACGCAAAACCAGCTGGGTCAGATCCCAGAAAGAGCAAGTGCCACAAAGGGAGGCTTCACTTAAGAACTAAAACCAGCAATTAGCATAAAACATAATAACATATTAAAATTGGAGATATGGAAAAATTATGAGGATATACGATGCGATAACCATGGGACTATTCAGATAGCCAGGTTACAACCCCTAAACCAAACAAGGGCCGGGGTTGTAACCCTTCATCTGAACGGAACTTGGTTTTCCACCATTTATCGATAAAATGAAGCACAGGAAATCAGGTCATGTTACAATCTTGTACAGGGTCAGGACAAGACTAGACTGAGTTAGACTCCATCCAATCAATCACGGCTAAGCAATAAGTACGGCTTGATACTTTAACTAACTAGGGTTATCACAGGCCTAGTTACTAGCAAGATGCAATAAAATATTCCAACAGCCACAAGCCCTGCAACCCATCCAGGTTTTAAAGGTCGAATATCCGTTCGTGAAGGGTACAACACATGACAGTGTGCTAAAAATGTGCCCTACTCGTCGGCAGGCTACAAGTCCACTTGCGCGCCCAGATAACGGGATTGCCTGTAGTTGGAAAATCTCTTCATGGCTACTGGGTTATTCTAGTTATTAGCCTTAGTCAATTTCAGTAGGTACTCCTGACCGTGGTACTCAGGGGTCCCTGTCCTAGACATGATACGAGACAGTATTGGTTCATTTGTGCAAACACAATCGTCTACGGTGTCCAGGCCATTCATTCTTGTCATATCATGCTAGCCGTCGCAACAGCATTCAATAGTTCCCATCAGGCTTGCTTGTCATGTCTTGTCAAGTCATGTCATGTCATGTCATGTTACTTTTTATACCATGTCATGTACAATTATTTGTCTAGTCATGTCAATCAATTCGTGATTATCAAGTTCATGAAAAAGTGCAAGGACATAAAGACAATCGGGTACGCAAAAGGGAGCTCAAGACTCTATGCTAGCGAACCTCTACGCTAGACAAAGAGGCCCCAAGCGTAAAAATGGCTTTACGCGAGCAAGACCAAGGAAAGACCGCTTTCGCGAGCGGGAGCCCTACGCGAGAGGGAACTCTACGTGGGCAAGGCTCTACGCTAACAAAAACCCTATGCAAGCGAAACTTTACGCGCACGAGCACCCAAGTGAAACTCTACGCGCGCAAGGCTCTACGCGAGAGGGGGAGAGTCTATGCGAGCACGACTCTACGCGAGCAAGAGTGGCCCCCCACGTAGAGTTCAAGTGAACTCGGCGTAGAAAGGATTACGCTGGCACTAATGCGTGTGCGTAAAGGGGACACTATGCTGGCACATTTAAGACGTGTGCGTAAAAAGGGGAAACATTACGCCAGCACGTTAAAACGTGCTACGCTGGCACGTTAAACGTGGGCGTAAACCTAAATACTAAAAATTTCATCTTCTTCCCGCCAAGACAAGCAGGCGTAAAAGCTCCACAGCTCAAGAAAACCCCATCTCGGTCAAGATGATGAAATCCAACCATTCCAAAACCAAACTTGCGTAACATCAGAATGCCTTCTACATAGAACTCTTAGTTTTCGAAAACAAGCCAGTTTAGTAGATCAAAACCGAGAATCTGAAAATACAACAAACTTAGATCTTCATGAAATGAACCATGGAAACTAGAAATGGTAAGTACTAAAGTGTCTTAGAATCTCGTGAGGAAGACAATGGAACAATAAAACTTGAGTTCCTCTATGAAGCAAGTTGCACTTGCCTACGGTGGTGCTCGGTGGAGAAGAAATAAGGAAGAAGAAAAAGAAGTAGTAAATAAGTAATAAATGAGGAGAGAGAATGGTTGTTGGATTAATAAATGAGGGATGGTGGTAGGTAGGGGTTTGCATATCAACCCAAACCGAGCCCAACCAAGCCGAACCCAACCGAACCCAATGCAGGCCAAGGCCAGGATAAACCACATAAACCAGAAAATGCTAACTAACCATACCAATGCAAAACCCAAGACTAGCCAGTCAAGACAAGTCGAACCAGGATGAACCCAAAATAAACCAAGGCAAGATTAAACCAGGATAAAGCTAAGCAAGACAAGTCTAATTACAGGTTGGGATTCCGTACACGTATACCAAAATACGTAATAGGAACTACGGACGTTACAACTCTACCCACCTTAAAAGAATTCCGTCCTCAGAATTTAATTAAGAGGCTAGAGAGGCAAGAACAAGCTATATTAATCACAAGCAAGTTATAACGAGACAATCAATCAAGCAATCATTCATGCAAGCAAGGAAGCTGAGGGTATAAGGCATAAGAAGGACATTATACCTTACGAGTCAAACAGGTCAGGATATCGCGATCGGATATCATCTTCACTCTCCCACGTTGACTCACCCAAAGAGTGATGACCCCAAGCAACACGGACTAACTTGATAGTCTTGTTCTTTAGTATCTTCTCTCTTCGGTCCAATATGGATATGGGTCTCTCCATACGAAAGGTTGGTACCAACAACCAATTCGAATGATCAAGGACATGACTCGGATCCAGAATATACCGTCGTAATTGGGATACATTGAAGACATCATGCACCTCACGCAACGACGGCGGAAGAGCAAGACGATATGACACATCACCTACTCGCTCTAGAATGTCAAATGGCCCGATATACCTAGGACTAAGCTTTCCCGTACACCGAAACGAATGATGCCACGGGTAGGCGAGATCCTGAGGAATACATAGTCGGCGAAAAATTCAAGGGAACGTCGATGAGAATTGGCCCAATAACGTTGGCGATCTTGTGCAACTCGAAGATGATCTCTGACTTGTCTGACCACCTCAATAGTCTGGTTTACCATCTCGGACCAAGCATTTACCTCTCGCCAATATCATCCCAAGCTACAGGAGATCTGCACTTCTTGCCGTACAAGGCCTCGAAGGGTGCTAGCTGGATACTGGCCTGGAAACTGTTGTTGTACGAGAACTCCACCAGGTGCAGGTGATCCTCCCACGAACCACCGAAGTCGAGTGTACAAGATCTCAACATATTTCAAGGTTCGTATGGTACGCTCTGACTGACCATCTGTCTACGGATGATAAGCTGAGCTGAACTGGAGGTGAGTTCCCAAACTCTCTTGCAGACTGTGCCAAAAGTGCGACGTAAATCTTGAATCTCTGTCCGAGGTAATACTGACTGGAATACCATAAAAATTGACAATCTGCCTGAGGTACATCTCTGCTAACTAAGCCATCGACTGACCAACTCTGAACGGATGAAAGTGAGCCACCTTTGTGAGTCTGTCTATAATAACCCAAATAGCATCTCTATCGGCCGGGGACCTAGGTAATCCAGTCACGAAATTCATGGTGATATGCTCCCACTTTCATTCTGGAATCGGCAAGGGCTGAAGATTTTCAGCTGGCCTCTGATGTTCATCTTTAACTTGTTGGCAAACTAAACATCGAAAGACAAACCGGACTATCTCCCTTTTCATGCCATTCTACCAAAAGTGCTGACGGATATCACGGTACATCTTTGTGCCACCGGGATGAATCGAATACTGAGAACTGTGAGCTTCTGCCATGATCTCCTGTCTGATATCTCTACTGGGTACACAAAGACGCCTCCCATGCCGAAGTGTACCATCCTTATGGATACATAACTCTGGTCTTCGCCCTGCTACACATTCTGCCCTAAACCGCTGAAGCATAGAATCTTGACTGAGCTAACTTGATCCGCTCAACTACACTGGACTGAACTTGCAGACTGGCCATCAATGTCACACTGGTAGGAAGGACCACTTCTATATCTATCTTCTGAAGATCTGCCAATAACTCTGGCTGCGCTGTGAGGAAATAAACTCCGGCTCTCCTGCTCAACACATCTGCTACTACATTGGCCTTCCCTGGGTGATATTGCAGGTTGACATCATAATCCACAAGTAGCTCTAGCCACCTTCTCTGACGCATGTTGAGATCCTTCTGGGTGGATACACTTCAGGCTCTTGTGGTCGGTGAAAATCTCCACCCTATCTCCGTACAGATAGTGTCTCCAAAGTTTAAGTGCAAACATTGCTGCTGCCAGTTCTAAGTCATGGGTTGGGTAATTCCTCTCATGATCATGAAGTTGACGTGACGCATAAGCTATTACCTTCCCATGCTGTATCAAAACACATCCTAAACCTCTGCCTGAAGCATCACAATATACTGAAAATCCTCCGGTCCCATCTGGAAGCGTGAGAATGGGTGTCGTCATCAAGCCTCGCTTCAACTTATCAAAAAAATCCTGATATTCTGCTGTCCAGGCAAACTGCGCATCCTTGCGGGTCAACTGGGTCATAGGTGCTGAAATTCGAGAAAATATGAAATAAATCGCCGGTAGTAGCCGGCCAAGCCAAGAAAGCTGTGAACTTCCGCCACTGTGCTGGGTACTGGTCATGTCTCAATGGCTACTATCTTCGGGGCTCCACTTCTACTCCTTCTCTGGTGATAATATAACCCAAGTACGAAATATGATCGAGCCAGAACTCGTATTTACTGAACTTTGCGTACAACTGGTGCTCTCGGAGAATCTGGAGGATAATTCTGAGATGTTGCTCATGCTCCGCTTCACTCTTGCTGTAGACCAAGATGTCGTCTATAAACATAATCATGAACTGATCCAAATAAGGCATGAAGATACGATTCATGAGGTCCATGAATACGGTCGGCGTATTGGTTGCTCCAAATGGCATAACAAGGAACTTCCAATGCCCATATCTAGATCTGAAAGTTGTCTTTGGGATGTCCTGCTCTCTGACTCTGATCTGATGGTATCCTGACCGCAAGTCGATCTTCGAGAATATTGTCGCCCCTTTGAGTTGATCAAACAAGTCATCTATCCTCGGAAGAGAGTATCAGTTCTTGATTGTCACTGAGTTCAAGGTACGATAATCTATACATAATGGACGTACCATCCTTATTTTTTACAAGAAGCATCGGGGCTTCCCAAGGCGATCCACTTGCATGAATGAATCCCTTGGTCCTGAGTTCTTCAATCATCTTGTATAATATCTCTAACTCTGACGGCGCCATCCTGTAGACTCTCTCCGACACTAGGGCTGTCCCTGGGATCAAGTCGATAGTAAACTCGATCTCTCGCTCTGGCGGCATTCCTGAAAGCTCCTCTGGAAAAACATCTGGAAACTCCTCGACTATCTGGGGTAACTGTATTGCTGCTACTGCCATCTGCAATACTGGAGGAGAAGGTTCAACTCCACCTCGGGAAAAGGAAAACTCTAGCTCGCCTGGAATGCTAAAAACAACCCTGCCAACATAGCAGTCTATCCTAGCATACTGGTTCCTTAACCAATCCATTCCTAAGACCACATCATGATCGGCCATCGGAAACTCTATCAATCTAGCGGAGAACTCTCTACCGCTAACCACGATCCGACACGAGGAAAACACTCGATCTACTTCCACAAGACCATTACCAGTAAGTATATTGAGCCTCACTGATAATGACTCGGGCTCCAGTCCTATCCGTGTCGCGAATCGTGCAGACATGAATGAATGTGATGCACCAGAATCAATAATACTGATGCTGGAGAGGAGTTGACGAGAATAGTACCTGCCACTACCTCACCTGGTGCCAATCCTTCTTCTACGGTCATCGCCATTGCCTGACCATGTCCTCTGGATGTGGGTCCCCTCTGCTGAAAACCTCTCTGTCTGCTCTGAATCAGGGCTTGGGCTTGTGCATACTGCTGGGGGTTTTGCTGCTGGAAGGCTTGGGACTGAGGCAGCAAGGGCCTCGGAAAACAGTTGCTGGCTGGACTGGTGCTGGTCCTCTCTCCGAAGGACTAGAAAAGGTCGAATAAAAGGAACTTCCCCTATTCGGGCAGTTCCCAACCCTGTGGTCTGGTGCTCCACAAACCAAACACAATCCCTGTGCTCTACGATATTCTGCCACCACATGTCCTGGCTTTCCGCAATGTGAACATCACACTACGGAAGAGTACTTCTGCTGCTGAGGGTTCGTCGGGGTTGAATGTTGAACCGACGTCACTGAGGCCGCCCGCCTCGGAGTTCCAATTGTCAAAGCCCTAGCTACCGAGGCTGGTGCTGAAGACTGATTCATTTGGCCATGAGATCGCTTCCGACCTCCGGTCCTGTCCACGATCCTCTGGGAAGTATACTCGTGCCTTCTGGCTGCTCTCAATACCGTATCGAAAGTCTGATGCTCAAACTGCTCCACTGCCGCAATAAAATCTCCAGGTGGAGTCCTTGCTGGAACCGCTGGGCTCTGTCGAACTCGGTCGCTACCAAGGTAGGAGCAAACCGACTAAGCCTTAAAACTCGGCCGCATATCCGTCGATCGTCCTGCCCATCTGCTTCAGATTGGTGAACCTCGTCTGTAGATCGTACCGAGCTACAGCATCGAAGTACTTGGTCTGGAATCTCTCATGAAATACTGTCTATACAATAGGTGCCACTAATCCAACGGCCTATGCCGTCCACCAGCTGCGGGCAAGATCCAATAATTATAGGCGTACTACCGCCACCTTCTCATTCTCGGGCGTCTTTGCCGCTTCTAGAATCACTTCTGTATCCTGCAGCCAAGCATCTGCGACAATTACATCATCACTGTCGTCGAAGAAGGGAGGGTTCAAATGCTTGAAGCTGTTGGCTGCCTGGTTCCCTTGATGACCGCCTCTGTTCAGAGCATCTTGTACTGCCTGGTGCAGGGCATCGCCCCGACGATCTTGAGATGCTAGCAATATCCTGAAGAGACCCACCAAGGTGCCATCATCGGACTCTGTAGGGACTGGCTGAACTGGTGGCTCTTGAACCCCAGTAGGCATGACTCTAGAGGCTACTCCTTAATGCTGGACTTGATCTCCAGGTTGCTGTTGGCCCACAGGAGGTGCTCCGCCTTGCCGATCGGTAGGACCAGGAACAATGCCGCTGAAGAAGACGACACAGAGAACAATAAGGAAGGACCAGGACATATCAAAGATACAAGCATGTGATCAGGTCAAGATTTCAGGGATTTAGAGGATACGAGCAGAGATCAAGGCGAGTACTGATTGAGACATCTATTCGGTAAACCCTTACATATCTTGATTCACAAGACCTGCATGGGCTACCACTTAAACCATGTAATGCCACAAAACCAGAATACTAGAAAGCGGAAGCATACATAGCCAGCTACGTATATTGAAATGGAATCCACCTCGCTATACGGTCACGGCTGTCTAGATACATGAGGGTTTAACTACAAGCCATCAGTCTCTTATGGTCATGAACAAGCCTATTGTCTCAATCTCATGCAAGGAATAGCAGTTACAAGATGTTAGAGCATCAAATATACAATAGTAAGGCATCCCATACATTACATATTTGGATGATCATGAAGCTAGTCGTACAAAATGTGAAGACTAGCAAGAGTTTTAGTAATACATGATCAAACCTAGGATTCGCCAATCATGTTACAGCCCGTAGGCAGACAGTGAGTAAAGTGCAATACGAGCTAACACGTGCTTGCCGGCTAAACGCCTCAAAAGAATATTTTTACAATAAAGTGGGAGAAAAAAGGGGAAACCCACTCGTTGCCTTGGTTACGCCTGGTGGTCACCATCTGGCTAGAAGTTAGGGAGATCCACTGGAGCTGCTTCGGTATCTGGCCACGCAAAACTAGCTGGGTCAGATCCCAGAAAGAGCAAGTGCCACAAAGGAAGGCTTCACTTAAGAACTAAAACCAGCAATTAGCATAAAACATAATAACATATTAAAACTGGAGATATGGAAAAATCATGAGGATATACGATGCGATAACCATAGGACTATTCAGATAGCCAGGTTACAACCCCTAAACCAAACAAGGGCTGGGGTTATAATCCTTCATCTGAACAGAACTTGGTTTTCTACCATTTATTGATAAAATAAAGCACATGCAATCAGGTCATGTTACAATCTTGTACAAGGTCAGGACAAGACTAGACTGAGTTAGACTCCATCCAATCAATCACGGCCAAGCAATAAGTACGGCTTGATACTTTAACTAACTAGGGTTATCACAGGCCTAGTTACTAGCAAGATGCAATGAGATATTCCAACAGCCACAAGCCCTACAGACCATCCAGGTTATCCAGGTCGAATATCCGTTCGTGAAGGGTGCAACACATGATAGTGTGCTGGAAATGTGCCCTACTCGTCGGCAGGCTACAAGTCCACTTGCGTGCCCAGATAACGGAATTGCTTGTAGCTGAAAAATCTCTTCATGACTACTAGGTTATTCTAGTTATTAGCCTTAGTCAATTTCAGTAGGTACCCCTAACTGTGGTACTCAGGGGTCCCTGCCCTAGACATGATGTGAGACAGTATTGGTTCATTTGTGCAAACACAATCATCCACGGTGTTCAGGCCATTCATTCTTGTCATGTCATGCTAGCCGTCGCAACAGCATTCAATAGTTCCCATCAGGCTTGCTTGTCATGTCTTGTCAAGTCATGTCATATCATGTTACTTGTCATACCATGCCATGTACAATTATCTGTCTAGTCATGTCAATCAATTCATGATTATCAAGTTCATGAAAAAGTGCAAGGACATAAAGACAATCGGGTACGTAAAAGGGAGCTCAAGACTCTACGCTAGCGAACCTCTACGCTAGGCAAAGAGGCCCCAAGCGTAAAAATGGCTTTACGTGAGCAAGACCAAGGAAAGACCGCTTCTACGCGAGCGGGAGCCCTACGCGAGAGGGAACTCTACGCGGGCAAGGCTCTACGCTAGCAAGCACCCTATGCAAGCGAAACTTTACGCACACGAGCACCCAAGTGAAACTCTACGCGCGCACGGCTCTACGCGAGAGGGGAGAGTCTACTCGAGCACGACTCTACGCGAGCAAGAGTGGCCCCCCGCGTAGAGTTCAAGTGAACTCGGCGTAGAAAGGATTACGCTGGCACACAATGCGTTTGCGTAAAAGGGACACTACGCTGGCACGTTTAAGACGTGTGCGTAAAAAGGGGAAACACTACGCCAGCACGTTAAAACGTGTACGTAAAGGAGAAAATGCTATGCTGGCACGTTAAACGTGGGCGTAAAACTAAATACTACACTAGCACGTGAGAATGTCTGCGTAAAACTTCATCTTCTCCCCAAGGCCAAGACAAGCAGGCGTAAAAGCTCCATAGCTCAAGAAAGCCCCTTCTCGGTCAAGACTCGATGAAATCCAACCATTCTAAAACCAAACTTACGTAACATCAGAATTCCTTCTACATAGAACTCTTAGTTTTCGAAAATAAGCCAGTTTAGTAGATCAAAACTGAGAAATCCGAAAATACAACAAACTTAGATCTTCATAAAATGAACCATGAAAACTAAAAATGGTAAGTACTAAAGTGTCTTAGAATCTCGTGAGAAAGACAATGGAACAATAAAACTTGAGTTCCTCCATGAAGAAAGTTGTACTTGCCTACGGTGGTGCTCGGTGGAGAAGAAATGAGGAAGAAGAAAAGAAGTAGTAAATGAGTAATGATTGAGGAGAGGAATGGTTGTTGGGTTAATAAATGAGGGACGGTGGTAGGTAGGGGTTTGCATATCAACCCAAACCGAGCCCAACCAAGTCGAACCCAATCGAACCCAAAGCAGGCCAAGGCCAGGATAAACCACATGAACCAGAAAATGCTAACTAACCCATACCAATGCAAAACCAAGACTAACCAGTCAAGACAAGTCGAATCAGGATGAACCCAAAATAAACCAAGGCAAGATTAAACCAGGATAAAGCTAAGCAAGACAAGTCTAATTACGGGTCGGGATTCCGTACATGTATACCAAAATACGTAATACGAACTACGGGCGTTACAGCATGCTTCGGTGCACGACTGTTCGTAGAGATTGACGTGGTCGTGCGCTTCGATGCACGTTTTAATCATAGCTTTGACCGAGTCAGGCTTGGGCGTATAGCCTATTTCAGGCTATGCGCCCTCCTTCACAGAGGGTGGCTTGGGCGCATAGAAGTTTCACAAGCTTGGGCGTATAGAGCTTCACAGGGTGACTCGAGCACATAGGAGCTTCACTTGGGCGTATATGTCTTCCTTTCGCTTGGGCACATAAGGCTTTATTTGCTAAAATTTTCATGCTTCTATACTACCAAGAATTTCATGTCAAGGTTGCTTGTCAAAAATGTGCCACGACGGGCCACTATCGTGTTCTATCCCTATATTATCATGGATGAGAAACTTGCATAAAATAGCTAGTAACATATTCTTGAAGCCAAGGAAAAGATCTACAACTTTTATGTTGGGAGTTAGGAGAAATTTTGGCCACAATTCAGCCAAATAGGTCATAAAACAGCAAAAAACAGCCAAAATAGGCACTATATGGTACTATACAGCCATGCGAACTAGCACTATGCGGCACTATACAGCCTTGCGGACTGGCACTATGCGATACTATACAGCCATGCGGACTGGCACTATACAATACTATGCAGCCATACGGACTAGCACTATGCAGCCATACGGACTGGCACTATGTGGCACTATACAGCCATGCGGACTGGCACTATGCAGCCATGGGAACTGGCACTATGCATCGTCCCTGCCAGAATCAGGACAGATAACATAGAAGATGTCCAAAACTTGCTTTGGCCATAACTTTCTCAAAATAAGTCGAAATCTAACTTTTCAAGGTCAAATTGTGTAGAATCAAATTCTCTACCACGTGGAATACTTAGTTTTCGAAAACAAGTAAGTTTAATAGATCAAAACCCAAGAAAACCAAAAATAGTACAAGCTTAGATCTACAAGAAAATATCCACCAAATTGAAAAATGTCAAGTTCTAAAGTGTCATAGAATCATATAAGAAAGACAATGGAACAAATAGAATTAGGTTCCTCCATGATGCAAGTTACACTTGCCTAGGGTTTCTTGGTAGGTGGAGAGAGTTATGAGGAAGAAGAAGAAGAAGTAATAAAGAGTAAAGGAAGAGAGAGAAAGTAGTTGGAGATTTATAAAGAGAGGGGATGGTTCAACATGTGGAACCAACCATCAAAATAAACCAAACAAAGCCATCCAAAGCAAGTCAAGTTGGACCAAACCAACCCAAGGTCAACCCTAGTCAAGATACATCAAGGCAAGCAATAAAAAAATACGAAAATACAGTAAATAAAATACGGGTCAAAATCCGTATACGTATACTGGAAATACGTATAACGGAAAACGGGAGTGACAGAGAGCCCTGCAAAAGAACTGAGCAAAAGCACACAAAGTAAAAATGCTAAACACAAATCATAGACACAGAGATTTTTACATAGAAACCCAGATGGAAAAAATTACGGGACCATTAGATTCCAACCCTGAAGAACCTATACTAATGGAATAAAGAGAATACACCCTCTACAGGATCCAAACGGATCACCACAACTCACTTGAAAGAAAAAAAATTTGATTTCAAACTCCGAAGAACAAGAGATGTCAAAAAGTATTCAAAGCAGTCTCTCCTTCACAATTGTGTTCAATCCTGTCTCTCAAAAATTGTAAAGCAATCTTGCTTCCTTTTGAGATATTTTTTAGGGTGAAAAACACCTAGTATATATAGCCTCAAACCCACAACTAATTGAGGTATTCAACTATATGTTATTCCTATTATATATAGGAATATCCAATCCAACTCCATTGATATACCTATATATAGAAATACCTAATCCAAATCAATTGGAATATTATTATATATAGGAATACCCAATCCTACTCCAGGATATTTTCTACATAGCCACCCATGTTGACACAAAGTCACGGTCAACCAAATATTGATAGAATTGACTAAAAATACTTGTGATAATTCAATACGACACATGCAGACTGCATCAAGCTCAAGTCAGACGACAGCTCAGTTTTGTAAATGCAAGTTATTTTTTAGTCTGTATTTTATAATTTATTGAGTCTAGACTTATGTAAGCTGAGTTGTGCTGAGCATCTGAGACTTAACATACCCTACCCAAAATCCAAAAGCTCCATATACATCAAAATAAGCCCATTGGACCATAGACCTATTCTGTGCTCTGGAGACAGAGTTCGGGCCAAACTCTGCCTCCACATAGAGTTCGGGCCGAAATCTGTCCCCTAAAAATTAGTACCCTAATTTTTAGGGTTGGCTGGTTGCTAGTTGTCCAACGGCCAAATATTTGAAAATTTCTACCAGAATTCTGGCCGAATTCTGCATATTGGTATCCTATAAATAGGCCATGAATTCTCTCATTTTATTCATCTAATCTTCTCTTCTCTTCTCTCTAAAGCTCAATACAAGCCATACCCTTCTTCATCTACTAGCCACAAGCTCCCTAAGCCTCAAGTGCTCAGCATTTTTCAGTTAGGAGTTTCTGCAAGAGTTCAAGAAGTCGCTTAGAAAATTCCAAGCATCGCCACTGCGATCTTTGTAAGAAGTTGACGTGCTCTTCTGAAGAAAAGACACGGAGTGTAACTACTATTTCACAAATAGTGGATTTAATCATGAGCTAGAGTTCTCAGGACTGGACTAGTCCTCCACGAGGGAAACCAGGTTAAAAATCGGCTGTGTTTGCGTATGCTTTCTTGCTCCTTATTTATTTTCGCATTTACTCTGATTAGTTTTACTTGTGAAAGAGTTTAAATTTTTAATTGGCAATTATCGCTATAAACTCTATTCACCCCCTCTAGAGTTGCCATATGTTCTTCAATTGGTATCAGAGCACGGTTCTCTCAACAAGGACTAACATCCTAGAGCTGATCCATGGCAACCACACAATCTTTGATTTCCAATCACGGTGAAGGGCAGTCCACTCATAGGCCTCTCCTATTTGATGGAACTAACTACACATATTGGAAAACAAGGATGAGCTTTTATCTCAAGTCACTAGACTTTGACCTGTGGACTATCGTCACTGATGGTTATAAAAAGCCGCCAGGATAGTTGTCAATGGTGATCTCGTCGAGAAATCACATGACAAATATTCTGACGAGAAGAAGAAACAGGCAAGTCTAGACGCGAGAGCAATTAATGCTTTATTCTGTGCTATAGACAGGAATGAGTTCAACAGGGTCTCAACATGCACCACCTCTCATGAAGTATGGAGACTTCTAGAAGTAACGCATGAGGGAACCACCCAAGTCAAGGAATCAAAGATAAGCCATCTCACTCAAGAATATGAGGCTTTCAAGATGAAGCCAAATAAGACGATCACGCAAATGTTTACAAGATTCCTCGACATCATCAATCCCCTATCTTCGCTCGGCAAATAATACTCAAATCACGAAAAGATTCGCAAGCTACTTAGGGGGCTACCAAAGATTTGGAACCCTAAGGTGACAGCCATCATAGAAGGAAATGATCTCACAACCATGTCCATGGAGACCTTGATGGGAAAGTTGATGACTCATGAGCTTGACCTCAAGGACTTCGAAGAGCCTGCTCCTAAGGCTAAGGAGATCGCACTCAAAGCTCACCGACGGAGGGCCGACCCCGAAGAGACGGATGACGACAACTCAGAAGGTGATGATCAAGCTCTCATTGTCCGCAACTTCAAGAAATTCTTCGCTTTAACCGAAGAAAGAAGGAACCACAAGAAGACGACGAAGAAGAGCCAACCTGCTACGGTTGTAAGAAGACAGGACACGTCCGAAAAGACTGTCCATTCTTAAAGAAGAGCAACCGCTATGAGAAACCTTACAAGAAGACTTCCTCAATGAAATATGCCAACATGAGCATTTGGCATAAAAACAAAGCTAGTAAATCCGAGGAAGAAAAGGACTCTCCTCAAGATGCTGCAAACGTGTGCCTAATGGCAACGTCCGACAAGGTATCAAACGAAACTCTTGATGACTTCACTTTTGATGAACTTGGTGATGCTTTTACCGATTTACTTGATGATCATAAAAAGGTCATTGGTAAATATAAACATGCCAAGGAAAAGATCAAAAGTAATGAAGTCGAAATTCAAAGACTTTCTTTACTGCTTGATAACATTAGGGACACTTCACCCACGGATATCACAAATGAGGTATCTAAGCTTAAAATAAGCTTACATGATGCCGAAGCACGCATTGAACAACAAACACAAGAAATCACAGCACTCAATACGGAGCTTGCAGAAGAAAAGAGTAGACACAAGATTTCTATTACTAAGATACATGGTTTGAATGCTAGGTTACTGAACTGCAGGCTGTCTCCAAGAAATTAGAGACCAAATTGGAAAAACAGGTTGTTCAACCTCAAGCCCAATCACATGAGACACACACAAAGCATGACACTACTCAACCACGTCATCCACCTGCAGCTCATAATCATGCTTACATGTACACACACTTTCATAATGCACACAAACCACATGCACGTAGAAATAATCATCATACTACACATAGATACAACCACCAGCATGTTGCACAAAATCACCATCACTCTACACATAGACATCATTACCATGCTATTCCATATAGACATCATCACCATGCTACTCCTTATAGATATTATCACCATACTGCTCTACATCACTCTACATATAGACAACATTACCATGCTAACTCTACATATCATCATGCTACTCTACATCACTCTACTCATAGACATCATATGCATGCTCCTAACATAAATAGGAATGCTATATGTACTTATTGTGGTTTACATGGACACATTTCACCATAATAGAATTAGAAGATTAGTAGATAGAAAGATATATGCATGGTTTCCAAAAACTAACTTTTCAGGACCCTCAAGAACTTGGGTACCAAAGGTCACATCTACTCTTGATGTAGGTGGACCTTCCCTCCTCAACTAAGAGTAAGTGGATTCTCGATAGTGGATGCTCGTGGCATATGATGGGAGACGCAAATCTTTTCGCATCACTATCGATGAAGAGAGAAGGATATGTATCCTTCGGTAACAACCTAAAAGGGTATATTATAGGTAATGGTATTATTGGCTATCCTCCCTCTCCCGTAATAAAGGATGTCTGCCTAGTGACCGAGTTAAAGCATAACCTGCTCAGCATTGGTCATCTTGCTGACCATGGATATGATATTAACTTTGGACAAAACAAATGCCTTATTTATGATAGGTCAACGGAGACATTGCTTTTGAAGGGGTAAGAGAGGATAATATTTATATTTTTTATTTGTCTATAGATACTAACAATGCAGGTAGATGCCTATATGCTCATAAGGATGAAAGATTATTATGGCACCAGCGTCTTGGTCATGCCAACATGGATACTATATCCAGGCTATCGATTAAGAAGCTAGTTAGAGGCTTGCCCGATATCACATTCAAAAAGGACACGGTATGTGTTGAATGTGAATTGAATAAGGTAACTAAGTCCTTATTTCATTCTATAAACTCTGTAAGTACTTCTAGACCTTTGCAACTTCTTCATATAGATTTATTTGGCCCTAGTATAGTAGCCAGTCTTGGTGGAAAACTCTACGCCTTTGTTATTATTGATGATTTTTCTAGATTTACTTGGGTTTTCTTTCTTACAAATAAAAGTGATGCTATTTCGGTTTTCAAGATTTTTGTAAAGAAAGTTCAAAACGAAAAGGCTACATGATTACTCGAATCCGAAGTGATCATGGAGGCGAATTCGAAAATACAGATTTTGAAAAGTTTTATGATTCTAATGGTTTTGATCATGAATTTTCTTGTCCAAGAACTCCTCAACAAAATGGTGTTGTGGAACGGAAGAATATGACTCTTGGCGATATGGCTAGAGTCATGTTGAACAAGTTTTCACTTCCGAAATACTTTTGGGCTGAAGCTGTCAGTACAGCATGCCACATTTTAAATAGGGTGCTTATTCGTCCTATTACGAAGAAAATATCCTATGAGCTTTGGTTTGGAAGAACCCCAAATATTTCTTATTTTAGAGTTTTTGGTTGTAGATGCTTTATCCTTAACACCAAAGACAACTTAGGCAAATTTGATAACAAATCTGACGATGGTATTTTCCTTGGCTATGCTGCCAAGAGCAAGGGATATAGAGTTTTTAACAAACGCTCATTAATTGTGGAAGAGTCTACAAATATGACTTTTGATGAAGATAACAGTGCAGCAGCTACTCTTGATGATGATGTTGAGCCATCAACTTCTACTCCAATGAATACCACAACCGAAACCAATTCTCTGGAGGGCTTGTCAAAGAAATTCTCTTTCAAGCCGTCACATCCAGAAAATTTGGTAATAGGTGAGGTTTCACGTGGACTAACTACGAGATCATCATTAAGAGACTCTATTGCTAGCACTGCCTTTATTTCACAAATTGAGCCAAAAAATATTTTAGAAGCTTTCAATGATGAATTTTGGATTTCTGCTGTGCAAGAGGAACTTAACCAATTCGAGAGCAGCCAAGTTTGGGAACTCGTTCCTAGACCGGCCAATCACTCGATCATTGGCACTAAATGGGTTTTTAGAAACAAAGTAAATGAAGATGGTTCAGTCACACGCAACAAAGCTCGTCTAGTAGCCCAAGGATACAACCAAGAGGAAGGTATCGACTACGATGAGATGTATGCTCCTGTTGCTAGACTGGAATCCATTCGGATGCTTTGTGCATTTGCAAATTTTCAAAATTTCAAATTATTTCAAATGGATGTTAAAAGTGCTTTCTTAAATGGATTTATTAAGGAGGAAGTTTATGTGAAACAATCTCCTGGCTTTGAAAATCACAAATTTCCCGACCATGTTTTCAAGCTGAAGAAAGCGCTATATGGCCTCAAACAAGCCCCTAGAGCTTGGTATGAACGGCTAAGCAATTTCTTACTTGAGAAAGGTTTTTCTAAAGGAAAAATTGACACCACACTTTTCATAAAATCTTTTAAAGACACTATTCTCTTAGTCCAAATATACGTAGATAATATTATATTTGGTTCTACTGATGAAACCCTTTGTCAAGATTTTACCAAGTGTATGCAGACCGAGTTTGAGATGAGCATGATGGGGGGAGCTCAACTACTTTCTTGGACTGCAAGTCAAACAAATATCAAATGGAACTTTCATCTGTCAGTCGAAGTATACAAAGGACATGCTGAAGAAATTCGACCTTGACAATGTCAAACCAATCAGCACTCCAATGGCTACTACAACTAAACTAGAACCAGATGAAAGCGGAAAACCCGTGGACCAACGTAAGTATCGAGGTATGATAGGCAGTCTACTCTATTTAACTGCTAGTCGCCCTGATATTATGTTTAGCGTTTGCCTGTGTGCTAGATATCAAGCAAATCCTAAGAAATCACACATGACTGCTGTTAAGCGTATCTTTTGATACCTTAAGGGTACGGTTACAGTGGGCCTATGGTATCCCAAGTCAACATTATTTGACCTCATTGGTTACTCTGATGCTGATTTCGCCGGATGCAAGGTCGACCGTAAAAGTACGAGCGGTACGTGTCATTTATTAGGAAAGGCTTTAGTCTCTTGGTTTAGCAAGAAGAAAAATTCTGTCGCACTATCCATAACAGAAGCTGAATACATCGCAGCTGGGCGTTGTTGTGCACAAATTCTATGGATGAAGCAAACCCTTGAAGACTACAATTTATCTTTTATGCACATTCCAATCTTTTGTGACAACACTAGTGCTATAAATCTCACTAAGAACCCCATTTGTCACTCACGCACGAGGCACATTAAAATACGTCACCACTTTTTGCGTGATCATCAGCAAAATGGCACGATTAACTTAGAATTTATTGACACTGATCATCAGTTAGCAGATTTCTTTACAAAACCATTATCCGAAGAGCGCTTCAATTTTCTTTGTCGTGAACTTGGAATTTTGGATGAAGCTATTATAAATTAAAATAAACCTGCGTAAATATCGAGTATGTCATGATTCTATTATGATGAACTTGCTATGGGTACAAGCCGAAAAGGCCCTTCTGACAACAAGGCGTAAAAGCCTAAGCGACACGGTGCACTAGTCCTCAGGGCTACCGCTAGCTGGGATCCGGCCCCTGCAGCTAACCCATGGAAGCTTCAAAATATTGAATTATGATATAATTCCTTGTTTATTACACGGTTCATTTTTATTTATCACTAGCTGACATACTAATTTTTCAACTTCACATTGCTGCTTCAAGTTCACTCTCTGTCATTCTTTGTTTATCACTTGGATCTTTCCTTGTATTTATACTCTTTTTATTTTGGTCTTTCTTACTTAACCAATTTTCAGCCTGATTCCTGTTCTGTCACCAGAATCCGGAATTCGGGCCGAACTCTGTCCTTACCAGAGTTCGGGCCGAATTCGGTCTGGCTATTCCAGAACCGGGAATAGCCTCAGCCGTTGATCAAATTATAGATCCAATGGCTACTATTGATTCCGACCAATTGAAACCCTTCTCTTATATTCGGGATTTCCTCCTTCTTCTCCTCCATTGCCACCTTTTCACTTCTCTAAACTCTTTTTCTCAAAACCCTAACCCTAATTTCTCCTTTCTAGAGCTCATCTCTTCCCCAATCTCAAGGAGAAGGCCTCTTTTTCAATTCTCCTTCATTGTTCATCACTACTTTGAGGTATAATTCAATACTTTTCTATATCTCAATTTCCTTCATTATCTTTATTGTGTCATGGCTCCACGTTTGTTCAATCACGGGAAGAGACTTCGGACCGAGGGAGCATCCTCGTCGAATGCTCCTCCTTGCGTTGAACCGTCCGTTGCACCGGCCGTTGAACAACAACCACCTATCCATCCGTTGTTCAATCCTCCACGTCCACATGACCCGAACACTTTTGATGACCGAATATTTGTATCACTCGTTGTATCATTCGACACATCAAACGATTGGTTTAGTGATTTTCGGACACGTCCGGTGTTTGCGGGACACCCTATCAATTTTACTATTTTCTCTCAATATGATGCACTTTTTCATGACCTTTGCCTTGACGAACTTGTCACCACAAACTCGGTCATTTATCGTAGTGCTATTCAAATGTTCTACTGCAACCTAACCCATGATGATACACACATTTATTCACGGGTTGCGGGAATTGATATCTCTTTTGACGATTTTGATTTGGCCGAACACCTTGAACTCCAAGAGCCAAACTCATGGGAAAAGCTCGTTGAAGCTCGATCATTTCAATTTCCCGATAGGTCTTCACTTGAAAGCTTCAAGGACGACTTGTGTACCCCGAACACGCGTCCTCGTAAGCTTTTGGCCAAATATCTCAATCCCTATTTCTATGAACTTCATCGGATTATCTTTAACACCATTCTACCCAAAGAAGGTTCTACCGATGAAGTCACCTACTTTGAAATCTTGGCTTTATATCACCTCCACTTTCATGTACCATTTAATCTTCCTCGTACAATGATGGATTGGATGATTAACTCTAGGAAGAAACCAAGGTCCTCGGTTTATGCTTTGTATCTTCCTATGGTATTTCGTGCATTTTGCATCCACTTGATGAGTGTCCATTCTTACCTACCCCTGCCTTTTTTTCCAAGGCACGGAGGCTTCAGGCAACCGTTGGCTCACCAGTCGTGTCTGAGCATTCTGATGATGAGCCAGATGTCCCTCCTTTGGGACAGGATCCTCTTCCTCCTCCTGCCACTCTTGAGTCTCTTCAGACCATGCTTCGTGATCGCTTCACCTTGGAGGATGATCGCTGGACTCAGCTGGATTATCGGACTACCTTGCAGATGAGTGCTATCAGCAACTCGCTGTACGACATTCGGTACTCCATTCTCGCCATCCTTCCATGCCTATCCCTATGGAGCGGGACCCCGGTCGTGCGGGCGATCGTATCGATGACCCTTGGGTCATTCGCTACTTGGATCCAGATGCAGCCTTCGTGGACCCTCGTCGTTCCTTTACTGACCCATCAGACGACGCTGGGCCTTCACGAGCTCGATGATGGATATGGACTGCTATTTGCTGCTGCTACTGAGGATCATAGCTAATGTTTCTTTATGCACTTTGGATTTTAGTTACTTTTATGCACTTTTGATTGTATTAGACTTATTATGAGTTGTGACTCTTGAGACTTTTAGTCGTTATATCAGTTTATATGCTGTTTCTTCTCTTATCTTTTGGTGTGTTTTTCTTAATTGTTTATTGTTAATTGCTAAATGCCAAAAGGGGGAGATATTTGTATATTCCATATTATTTTTTGTATTTGTGCTTTTGGGAGACATGTTCTTATCAGGCCAACAGGATTCAAAGCAATGATTACGGGAGAGCTATTTTTTAAGCTCGGCATTGATTATGGGGGAGCTTTACTTTTTGTCCTTAAATGTGTCCAGGTATGAATATTGAATATACAATTATTATTTTGTCAATTATCAATATATGGGAGATTGTTGACACAGAGTCATGGTCAACCAAATATTGATAGAATTGACTAAATAATACTTGTGATAATTCAATACGACACATGCAGACTGCATCCAGCTCAAGTCAGACGACAGCTCAGTTTTGCAAATGTAAGTTATTTTGAGTCTGTATTTTATAATTTATTGAGTCTAGACTTATGTAAGCTGAGTTGTGCTGAGCATCTGAGACTTAACCTATACCCTACCCAAAATCCAAAAGCTCCACATACATCAAAATAAGCCCATTGGACCATAGACCTATTCTGTGCTCTGGAGACAGAGTTCGCACCGAACTCTGCCTCCACACAGAGTTCGGGCCGAACTCTGTCCCCTAAAAATCAGCACCCTAATTTTTAGGGTTGGTTGGTTGCTAGTTGTCCAACGGCCAAATATTTGAAAATTCCTACCAGAATTCTGGCCGAATTCTGCCTACTGGTATCCTATAAATAGGCCATGAATTCTCTCATTTTCATTCATCCAATCTTCTCTTCTCTTCTCTTCTCTCTAAAGCTCAATACAAGCCATACCCTTCTTCATCTACTAGCCACAAGCTCCCTAAGCCTCAAGTGCTCAGCATTTTTCAGTTAGGAGTTTGTGCAAGAGTTCAAGAAGTCGCTTGGAAAATTCTAAGCATCGCCACTGCGATCTTTGTAAGATGTTGACGTGCTCTTCTGAAGAAAAGGCATGGAATGTAACTACTATTTCACAAATAGTAGATTTAATCCTGAGCTAGAGTTCTCAGGCCTGGACTAGTCCTCCACGAGGGAAACCAGGTTAAAAATCGGCTGTGTTTGTGTATGCTTTCTTGCTCCTTATTTATTTCCGTATTTACTCTGATTAGTTTTACTTGTGAAAGAGTTTAAATTTTTAATTGGCAATTATCGCTATAAACTCTATTCACCCCCCTCTAGAGTTGCCATCTGTTCTTCAACCCACTCCAACACACATGTCAGTCGTTCCTCCATCCTGAAATACTTGAAAAATCATCGGTTGTACAAACCTCATGCGCCGAATATGTGCTTAAATGACACAAACTCATTGGTACTCCTAGAAATTCTGACCACGTAGGTATCTATGTAGCATCCAATCCGCCCAAAAGGTTACTCTCTCTCTCTCTCTCTCATATATATATATATATATATATATATATATATATATATATATATATATAGAAAAACCTAATAAGATAATGTGTTGTTATTGTCACTCCTAAAATATCATCCTGCACTTTTTTTTTTAATTTCTATCATTCAAATTTCAAATCTACCCTAGCATTAATCTAATATTAATTAATTTGTGCATGCATGAAAAGAGAAGTACATTATGACATTTTAGGAGTGCCAATATATAATGTTAATGCAGGGACATACTTGAAATTTGAATGAAAGAAAATTAAAGTGGAGTGCATGGTGATATTTTAGGAGTGCCAATAAATACATCCATAAGATAATATAATTAGATTTGTTGGTGATTGTAGAATAGAGCATTAGACGGGGGAAGAATAATTAGGATCATATTGTATAAAATCTTTGTAATATAAATAACACTCAAAGTTGATCACTTTTTAAGCTCCTTCGGCAAGGCCTTGCGAAGGGAGTGTGTGAGGCTTAGTTAACTTTCCAATCACAAAACCCCCATATCTCGATGAAAACATCGAATAGGTATTAAATGATATGTTCACTCCATGTTTGGGAGAGGTCGGACAATAAACATCGTGCAAATCAGTTACCAACAACCTGATTTCGGATAAATGTGATTATTGTCGAGGAACTAGTGAAGTGTGAGATCCAAACTCGTTCTCTAAATTGCATCATCATTTAGGCTAAACCGTACTATAATTGTGTTAGTGACTACTTAGGTCATAAAGATAGTTATATAATAATAAATTACTAGACTTAGAGATATGTAAGTCATATTACAAGTTAATACTATAATACGTACTTACGATTTTGTTTCATTTCAACTTTCCTATCAAATATTGGACTTTGATTCTCAATATCATATTATTTATTTTATTTACTTTATCGTTCTTGGATCGAGGACTTGCATGTCTTTGATAGCCTAGTTTTTGTTCACTAGATGATGACATGCATGGTACAAGAGGAGAGACTACCTCTATATAGTGTGGACGAATCTGAAGAGTTATAACATAAGCCATGAAAGGAGTAGCAATTTAAAAAAATTTAAGCTATAATCTTTTATGTGTATATTAATCTCTTATGGAAAATAGACATATAGGTTGTGTAATCTAATAGTGTATAGTGAAAAGATGTAAAAATTTATAAAAATATTTATGGTTTAGCATTGTCCATACTTCATCCTAGAACTTACAGACAATAATTTCATATATGGATAATAGTGTATTCATATAGTACGTAGTCTGGGATGCTAGTTACGTACTCGGTTCTGGTATTACGGGAGCGAAATGTGACACCATAACTGCTACCGAAGGTGAGAAACGCCTACAAGTCGGATAATGTTACCTAGTTACTGGAGAACGAGAACATGATAAGCGGAACATGACTGTACGAACCTCCACAAATGATCTCTGTCTGATAAACTTTGAATCATCTCCTAAATTTCCTTTTAACTCTCTTGAAAGTTGTAACACTCTGAACTTAACCAGCTATAATTAGATTAGGAATAACTATTTAAACCTTATCCCTAAAATGCCAAACCTGGAGCCATATGGGTCGTCAAATATGATAAAAACCTTCTAGTGTTACATAATGTACCTTCAATTTGGTAGTATGTACCCCCGGATTGACGATACCTTTTAAAAACTTAGTGTAACACTATAACGCCCCAAAACTAGAATACTGGAGAGCGGTGATGGATCAAGCCAGTTACATATACCAGAGTACTCCAGTACCCTGAGATACGATCACAACTGTATAGACATGAGGGTTACTACTATAATCAATCAGTCAATCATAGGTCAAACAATCCTATGTATATCAATCATAGGCAAATAAGTAAAGTACAAGAAGTATGATCATCAGACATAAAATAGTAAAGTATTCCAAACTATGTATACATAGATGATCATGGAACTAGTAATACCAAATGAAGAATTAGCAAGAGTAATAGTCATACATGATCAACTCTAACTATAGTCTAGATTAACACAAATCATATCCATGCCCGTAGGCTAAATGTCGAGATCCAAAATACGAGCTAAACACATACACGATAGCTAAATCGCAAAAGTATATATACATATACTAGTAGATAAAAGAAGGAAAAAAGCTCACTCAGGTGCTCTATTGCTCCGGGTGGTCACCATCGAATGGAATATACGGAAGATCCTTCGGTTCCGGTACCAAATCTGGCCAAACAAAATCAGTGGGGTCAGACCCAGATGGCAAGACCAAAACAAAGTCAATTAATGAACCAAAAACTAATATGAAAACATAATAAAGATCGAAGGAAAGACAATAAGTACAATCATGAATAATGTAAAGGTACCCTAGTAAAATATATAAGTAAATTGGAAACAAGTAAATAAACTGAAACATGTGAGCATCTACAAGATCATGTGAAGTAAACTGGAATAACATATAAGTACATGATCAAGAATCATGGTACGAACAGTAAACATGTACATGAACTATAATCAGAAGTATCACACAAAACTTCAATCACGAAAATTGAAAAAAAACAACTCAGAAAAGATAAAGTACTTGCATATCCGCATATGGGCGTCGATACTGTAAGACAAATCTCACAAACACTAACATTTACACACTTCCAATTAAATTGGCGGTATATACCCCCATACTGGCCATACGCTTCAAAAACTTAACATAACAATGAAGATACATATTCGTATTCGTACCTCCAAATTATCCCTCCAATACGTCTCTCCTTATGTGGCAGCTGACGTGACATGTTAAATAATATTATGTGTCATTTGACATGGTCGATGACATGGAAAATTTTAACCCAAAAAGTTAATTATCCAAATTTATCCATTATAATTTAACGTTAATTTTAATGTTAATGTTAATTTAATATTAATATTAATATTAAT
The DNA here is from genome assembly GCA_029216955.1 of Iris pallida. NCBI lineage: Eukaryota > Viridiplantae > Streptophyta > Magnoliopsida > Asparagales > Iridaceae > Iris > Iris pallida. The sequence continues at coordinate 528,750 of JANAVB010034320.1, read as the reverse complement.
TAGTGTTAATGTTAATATTAATGCTAATGTTAATATTAATATTATTGTTAATGTTAACGTTAATATTAATTTTAATATTAATGTTAATATTAATTTTAATGTTTATTTTAATTTAATGTTAATTTTAATTTTAAAACTTGTCACGTCAGCTGTCACGTCAATATGTCACGTCAGCTGTCACGTAAGGAAGAACGATTTGAAAGTACAATTTGGAGGGACAAATAGTATTATTCTATTCTTATACAGACAGTACATATTTTAAGCCATTTGTCAACTCATTTAACCTCTCGAGTTTCTTCTCTTTGAGCTGTACTTGTTATTGACTTTTGACGATCGTCATCCACCTCGAGGCATTCTCCACCTAGAAAAGTAACGAAACCATCCCCCACCAATTATTTGCTATCCCTATCATACAATAACGTTCTCCAACCAACATTTACAACTACAATCATATATATATGTATAGACCCCATCCTCTACTTATGTAATATATCACCTACATCTCCAGTCATCCATCAACCTACTATATCCAAATTAACTCAGTTGCATGCACAGACCATAGTGATCACAAAACATGCAAACGTTCATCACATTCCTCTTACTACTACTACTAACCACTGCCGTCCAATCTGCTAAAGTTCCGGCACTCATCGTGTTCGGGGACTCGACGGTGGACGCGGGCAACAACAACCACATACCGACGCTCCTGAAGAGCAACTTCAGGCCCTACGGCCGCGACTTTGCGGGCGGGAAGCCGACGGGCAGGTTCTGCAACGGCCGTCTCGCCACCGACTTCATCTCGGAGGCGCTCGGGCTGCCCCCTACCGTGCCGGCCTACCTGGACCCCGCCTACGGCATCCGCGACTTCGCCAGGGGGGTCTGCTTCGCCTCAGCCGGCACGGGGTTCGATAATGCTACTTCGGACGTCCTCGTAAGTCGAATCATGTACTTTCTTAAGTTTTTGTTACTGAGAAAATATGTATGAATGACTTGGGGTTGTGGGGTTTAGATGGAAGGGGTCGGTTATATTTTTCAGGACTTACAGCTGCTTGTCTTGTACTTTAGACGACATGGTGGGGATCCAAAGTATTTAAGATTAGCATCCTTAGTTGTTGGCAGTGCACCGGTTCGTTTGAAGTTTGATCATACCAGTTTGGTAGCCCACAATATATATATATATATTTTGAAAGAAGGTAATTGTGGCGAACGCTCCCACCAGGAATCGATCTCCTGACCACTAGGGTCGCATGCATCTCTCTTAACCACTAGGCTAGAGGTCATTTGCTATATATATATATATATATATATATATATATATATATATATATATATATATATATAATTTGACCGTAATTCAGTACTACAAGACTGTTAAAAAAAATTGAGACGTCATTTCTCCAAGTCGAGCCGTGGTCCAAGCCATCCAGCCGTCCGGAGGAGGATTCGAACCCGAAACCTATATTTCGGGGGTCTCCCACACTACTACTAGACTAGTGCATTAGGACCTTTTGGAATAGCAAAATGTGTCACATTTATCATCAAATAAGTGTACATCATTATATCACATCCTATATACATAATATCTCGACATATTTAATATCATGTATTTCTGAACTTTAATTCAAAATGAAAATATTTATTAGTGTAATTTTTATATAAATTAATAAATAAGTCGGTTTGTGAGACGATGGTTTGCCTTCCTTTGATTTTGTGACCGAAATATCTCCGAGCGAAAGAAAAAAAAAAGCAATTGTATTTTCTCTTTATTAATTTATTAATTTTATTATTAATGACACTAATAATAATATGGTCCGTCATTAGTGATAGTCTGTCTTGGACTATTAGTATCAATAATTCTAATTTAGTTATTGTTCGGAACCGCCTCGTTTTTCTCTTTTCCTTGTTTTTTATGGAAAATGCAACTTTGCTGTCCGTGGGACTGGTCCGTGCCCACGTGACAGACAACCATTGGCCCTCCTGCTAACTTGGGCCCACTTAGATGGAGGAGTCAATGAACGTCTGCCACGTAGGAACGGGCCAACGCGGACCAATCCTCCGGACGATCAAAATAGCAGCGTTATTTTGTTTTTTAGTGTTACCACTATACTATCCTTAACCCCTTGATGGTTAAATGGTTGTATTATGTCCATATAGTGAATTTTTTTTGTCCAAATAGTGAATTGGAATTGTAAACCATAAAATTCTTGATACAATGAAACAATATCTTGGATGAATATAGCAATGATAATATCTGAAATGGCAGCATTGAATGCCAATGCTTCCATTACATGAAAATGGATACCAGTGGCACAGACAAGATAAATAAATGTCACGTGTGCTAATGGCATGTTGGACCTCCATTCTATAGTTCCGGATGCATTATATATATATATATATATATATATATATATATATATATATATATATATATATATATATATATATATATAAAATAAAAAAAAATATATATATATATATATATATATATATATATATATATATATATGAGGAAGGATAGGCATTTCCACAATTTTTGTATCCCCATGTTCACATCCGTTGGATGTGCTTTAAGTCATCTAATCTTAACCATTGGTAAATCAACGGTTAAGATTAGATGACTTAAAGTACCATCCAACGGTACAAATAAGAGGGATGCAAAAAGTGTGGGGATCTTGATCCTTCCTCTATGGAGGATGACAAGTAGACACCCTCCCGTAAGTGGCACCCTACCTCCCTTATTCTATATATATATATATATATATATATATATATATATATATATATATATAGAGAGAGAGAGAGAGAGAGAGAGAGAGCAAATAATCAATAGCCTAGTGGTTAAGAGAGATGCATGCGGCCCAAGTGGTCGAAGTTCGAGCTCCATTGTAGGCGAGTTCACCACAATTACCCATTGCTTCAAAAAAATCTCCTGACCACTCGGACCGCATGCCTCACCATCACTAGGCTATATATATATATATATATATATATATATATATATATATGACCTCAAGCCTATTGGTTAAGAGAGATGCATGCGGTCCAAGTTGTCGGAGTCCCAGGAGACAAGTTCGACACAATTACTCATTGCCCCAGTGGAGGCAAGTTCGTTGATGTCCCATAAATCTAATATATATTCTACTAGTACATTAACTGTTTGTACATAATACATTTGTTGACAAGTAAGTATAGAAGTTCTTGTGTTGGCATACTGTTTTTAAATGGTCAAAACGAGTCTAGGCAAGAAGTATATATAAGTACTGTTTGGTTAATGGACACCGTGTCATGATTTTGTCAGTCTGTGATACCCCTCTGGAAGGAGGTGGAGTTCTTCAAAGACTACCAAAGGAGGCTAAGGAGATACATGGGGAGGGCGAAGGCGAAGTGGACGGTGAACGAAGCGGTATACATCATCAGCATCGGGACCAACGACTTCCTCGAGAACTACTTCGTGCTCCTAACCGGACGGTTCAAGCAGTTCACGGTGGAAGGGTTCCGGGACTTCATCCTCGGCCTCGCCGCCGATTTCGTCACGACCATCTACCGCCTCGGCGCGCGCAAGATCTCCTTCACTGCGCTCAGCCCGATGGGCTGCCTGCCGCTCGAGCGGACCGCCAACGCGCTGCGCGGGGGCGGATGCGTCGAGGAGTTCAACGAGGTGGCCCGCGACTTCAATGCCAAGCTGCAGGCGATGGTTGGGGAGCTGTGCGCCACGCTGCCGGGGATCAAACTCAAATACACTACGCCGTACGATGCTTTGCTTCATATAATCAACAACCCTTCTCAGTACGGTAAGTGTAGGCTAGCTGATGCTCGTCCATTTTTTTCATATAATCAGGATTGCTACTGATTTTCTAGGAAAATACTATTTTACCCTCGGTCTTTGACGGCAAACCGTGAACGCGTGTTGCGTGTCAGCTTTCCATTGACCCTTTCCTATTTGCTTGGGCCTATCACAAGTTGACCTGCCAATGGGCTGCTGGCACATAACGGACGGTCCAAAAGTGCAGTCCAAAACTACGGTCCAAATAGTGCCGTTCAATCTTCTATGCCAATAACAAGCAAGATAGGAACCTATAGGTTGACATGTACTGAGTATGTTGTTATTGCACCAAAACTTTAAAGTATTATATATATATATATATATATATATATATATATATATATATATATATATATATATATATATTCATGCAAATCAGTCCACACTTAGCATATCATATCCTAGTCCACTCCAGCTCAGCCGAACTCAGAATTTTTGGCCACCTAGTGAGGATAGATACGACTAGTTCTATGATGATTAGTCACAGATTTATATGAAGTTAGGGACTGAATTGTGCCCTTTGCCATATTTCCGTCCTTGAAGCTTGAAGGTTCCTTTTCTAACAGCACACTTTCTTATATATCGATCCAACAATCAACCAAATTGTGTCATCTGATATTTGTAAGTTGTAGTACAAAACCTAAGTCCAATATATATATATATATATATATATATATATATATATATATATATATATATATATATATATATATATTCTACTATATAATAGGAAACTTGATGGTGAAACTTTTGAATTCCAAAAATACCCTTATATATCTATACTAATTAAAAATGATTCATTAATTTTAATAAGGACAACTTAATAATTATGAAGACTACTCCTTGATTTTTCTAAAGAGTTTTCCTAAATTAACTAAAAAAATATTAAAATACGTACACATATGCTAGTATATATATATATATATATATATATATATATATATATATATATATATATATATATATATATTCTTGAAATATGTCAAATTTTGATCATAGCCTAATTAATTGTTTGTTGATTATTAATTTCTAGGGATCGAGAACGTGGAGGAAGGATGTTGCGGAACTGGCAAGTTCGAGATGGGATACCTGTGCAACGATTGGGACCACGAGACTTGCCCAGACGCAGACAGGTACATGTTTTGGGATTCATTCCACCCGACGGAGAAGGTGAACCGGCTCATGGCTCAGCTCACAGTAACGAACTTGGCTGAGTTTCTATGAGAGCTAGCTTCTGGAATTAATTTCAGTCACCAAAATGTATACCTAATTACACAACCATCCATCTTTTTTTCTTTTGCTCATGCATTATCAGTTTGTAAGATACTGTAATCAAACATATTGAGCTTTTCCTGCTTCATTCAAACCTCAAGGTTATTCTTTTGTCGGAAACACAGTGTGACTCGAATCGTGCGATATTGAATTGAGCTCATATGTCTTAAAAGAGAATTCTCATATAAAACTTGAACCAATTTCAATTATCTACACCACATGATCCCACCTCCTAATCGGTGTGGGATTAAATTACCAAATGTCTCGCTATTGCCAATAGATTTAGGGTATACTCTCCAATTACAACTATATTCGTTACATTTATATGTAATCTTATGTGCATTATTCGAAGTAGTCGAATAAGTAAAATTATGCTTAATTGTTATGTCACTAATTAAACTTCTAAATTTAATACAAATTTTAAATTGTCTTCCAACAAATAATTCAGGAGTATCAAACATTATCATCATTATTATCAAATTCATCATCTACATTTTCAACTAAATCATCACTACTATCATCGTCGTTATTGCCTCCATCTACTATATTTTCATCTTCAGTCACAGAAATAACTTGGTGAGAAGAACTAGGACCAGGACGAACATTATTAGTAATAGGAACACGTCAACTACTTATGTAAGGTGGTGCTGGAGTAACAAAAATACTAATATACGATGATTGTACATTAATTTAAAGAATCAAGGTCCATGCTTGATCACTATTTAAATTTATAGAACTACAAGCAAAAATAAGTACTAATAAAATTCATCAAAATCGATAGAAAACTGTTCAGTATTTAAATTATGTAAACTATTATACTTAATATTTTGATTAACTATAAGAACTTCGGTTAAAGCTTCTTCGTAAGCTAACTCATTTAGGGCACCTCCAAGCGAGCATAATATTGTTATACTTTGATCCATGTTGGTAGGTGAAAGAACAGCTGAACACATAGTCTTCTACTTCTTCTGAATATTGGCAGGTGAAAGAAACAGAAAGAGAGCATTCTACTTCTTCTGAATAGCAATTTGAGATGTAGAGAAAGATATTGAGTAATTTGAGATGGAGAGTAAAATATTGAGTTGAAAGAGAAAAATAAGCTACTCATTTATAAGAAATGAGAGAGTTGTTGGAGTGGAAGTAGTCGTTGGAGTTAAAATAGCCGTTGAAGGAGCCGTTGTAATTGAAATACCTATTGCTAAAAAAATCAACCCAAAATCAACCCACTGTGCGAAGCTTCCTGCCCCTGCCAAGCTGAACTGAACCAGCCAAATTGCAAGAATTCCTTTAGACAGATTCTGCCAGTTCGTCTGTCAGGATGTTCCTATATTCAAAATAATTGAAAACATGTTATCTGAGCGTAATTTTATGAAACTTTGGTGCTTTGTTGCAAATTTTTTGAATTCACAATGTATTTGTTATATCATGTCATATCATGTCACATTTATAATTTATTTGACAGTTACATTGGAGAATAACTTTTTGAATAAAAATTTGTCACTACGTGGCAATAACTTTTTTTCAAATCCACAACAGGGACAATAGGGATGAAGTGTTGGGAATCGGATACGCCCTCTTGCGCTCCGATACCGTGTCTGAGACGTTGCCGCAGCGGAAACGTAGGCCAACCCACCTGAAATAACCAACCCCCGTCTAAAGGACACCAAGCACAGATAAAGACAAGTATATGGTGGTGACTACGTCACTGGACAAATTCCAATCTCTATAACTAAGATAAAATTACAAGATTGACAAAAACTAATATTGAACCCATTGTCCTAATAAGTTCAACCCCCTCACCACACTCAAGAAGAAAAGAAAGAGATTACAATTGAAATTGCTCACCAACCCGTAGCAATCTCCCTAATCGAAGTTGACGACCCATCGATTAGATCTTTTCTTCCTTTTGTCTTGGATGGCGAAGTCCTAAGAGCAAAGTGTGGAACTTTCTCTTAGATTTCCTGTGGACGAGCACCTCGAATCTCCATTTTTTGTGATGTACTTTGTGCCTCCACCCTCACCCCATATATATAGGATGAGAAAAACCTATTTTAGGTCATAATAGGATTTTTGAAATAGGAAGCCCTCAAATAGGAATCCTACTACACCTAAAATAGCCCATCAACATCCTATTTTAGATTATAATAGGATCTATTAAATAGGAAACCCTCAAATAAGAATCATATTATATCTAAAATAGTCTAGCACTAATTATGGACATCCAAATCAAATTAAATCAAATATTTAATCAGATTTGGACTCCATAAATATGCTATTACCAAATCTAGACTGGACTCCAACATTCTTCCCCTCCAGTCGGATGAGAGGGTGTTGACCCCATGGCTCCTCAACTGGACTCCATGCCTGTCGTCATGCGACAGAGTTCCTGCTCTCCCATGCCACTGATCTTCGATCCCTCGAGCTGGTTTGCATCTTCCTTCGTCTCCAGCTCCTCGACCGTCACGTCGACGCTAGCTGCCATGCGTAGCACCTCTTGCACTACTGGGATCCTGCCGATATCAATAACACGATCAAGACCGATGTCCCTGACGATCAGCCTCACCGCAAGTCTCGGCTGCCTGTCCCCGACTTCTGCCTTCTACCGAAAAGTGCTAACGTTTCGACGAGCTTCTTCATCCATGGCTGGCCCAACCAAGCAGACGGTACGGTCCTCCTGAGATTCGAACTCCTGAACCTGCCCACCTTCGTGCCTGAACTTGAAGCTCCCCCATACACATGCGTCCTCGAGCAGAACATCACGCACTGTGCATGTCGTCGATGACCCACAGCTCCCCCTGAACTGTGTGAATGATGATGCTCTCGCCTCAGATTGAGTTTGCTACAAACTTTGATCTCCTTCCTGGATTCGAACTGCTGAAATCGATATCGCTTCGTGAAGCTTTGGCAAATAACCCGTCGCCAAAACCGGATCCGTAGAGCAACCCCCACCTGGAGATCGACCAGTTGTCATGGACCGATAGACTGACCCTCAATCTTTGACTCACCACCATCCGTCACTTTGTCTCGACGAACCGAATCCTCCGTATCCCTTAAAGTACCTAGAAGCCCCTCTTCAGCAAGTTCTCGACGAACTACCTCCTGTCGAGCACCCCTCGAGTCTCCATCCGGTGTCTGTGGCCTACCTGTACAGCTCAGCGGCTTGAGCCTGTACATGCCACAACACAAATCTCCCCGAGCCAGCTGTTGGGAACCCTTCGCAAGCATCCAATCTTCGTCCCCAAACAGACTGCGACAGCCATCATCTGCCAGCCTCCCTACCGAAATTAAGTTATAGCGCAAACTCGGTATATATCGTACACCCTTGAGAACGAGCTTCACACCAAGCTCTGTTGTCAAGTGTACATTACAGATGCCTACAACTGCAGCCGTGCCCTTGTCGCCCATCTTCACACGTCCAAACCTGCTGCCGCGGTATGACGTAAAGATCCTCCAATGTGGAGTGGCGTGATACGATACCCCCGTATCCATGACCCAGTCGTCGTCATGACAAAAGCCACAAGGTTCCTCTGTGTCGGTTGCTGCGATAATGATATCTTCCATTGATGTGAGATCCTCCTGATCGTCCTTGCATTTTGTCTTCTCAACTTTGAGCTTCATGCAGTTCCTCTTGATATGATCCTTTTCGCCACAGTGATAGCAGCCCTCCTTGCGGTCCACAATCGTAAGATTTCGAGAATTTTCTCTTGTCCTCGCTTGTGAATTGGGTCTTCCCTTTCCGTAGGAAGTCACCAGAGTGGACTCCTATGATGATTCCACTTTCTTGTGTCAGACCTCCTCATTCAACAAGCTACTTTTGACTGCCTCCATCGTGACAACTCCATCAGGTGCGGAGTTGCTCACCGACACCACCAACGTCTCCTAGCTTTCCGACAGAGAACTCAAGAGCAGTAGGGCCTGAAGCTCATCATCAATCACCATCTTTATCGCAGACAGCTGATTGATGATACCATGAACCTCGTTCAGATGTTGTGCCACTGGGGCACCCTCCGTGTACTTCGAGTTGACGAGTTGGTGAATAAAAAATGCCTTATTGACAGTCGTCTTCCTTTCGTACAGCGAATACAGCTTCTCCCATAATGCTTTTGTTGAACTCTCCATGGACACGTTGTGAAATACCGAATCATCCAACCATTGGCGGATGAATCCAACAACCTTTCGATCTAGTCATTTCCAGTCTTCAGCAGCTTTGTTCATTGGCTTTGCATTGTCGCCCTCCAATGGACCATGCAAGTCCTTGCACCAGAGTAGATCCTCCATCCTTGGCTTTCAAATCGTCCAGTTTTCCCCTGTGAGGGTGATCATATGAGTGTTCATCTGCTCCGTAGATATGGTTGCCAAAATCTCCAAAGCTCTGATACCAGATGTTGGGAATCGGATACGCCCTCTTGAGCTCCGATACCGTGTCTGAGACGTTATTGCAGCGAAAACTTAAGCCAACCCATCTGAAATAACCAACCCCTTCTAACGAACACTAAGCACAGATAAAGACAAGTATATGGCGGTGACTACGTCACCTGGACAAATCCCAATCTCTATAACTTAAATGAAATTACAAGATTGGCAAAAACTAATGTTGAACCCTTTTCCCTAATAAGTTCAACCCCCTCACCACACTCAAGAAGAAAAGAAAGATATTACAATTGAAATCGCTCACCAACCCGTAGCAATCTTCCTAACCGAAGTTGACGATCCCTAACCGAAGTTGACGATCCCTCGATTAGATCTCTTCTTCCTTCTGTCTTGGATGGCGAAGTCCTAAGAGCAAAGTGCAAAACTTTCTCTTAGATTTCCTGTGGACGAGCACCACGAATCTCCACTTTTTGTGCTTTACTTTGTGCCTCCACCCTCACCCCATATATATAGGATGAGAAAAACATATTTTAGGTCATAATAGGATTTCTGAAATAGGAAGCTCTCAAATAAGAATCCTACTACCCCTAAAATAGCTTATCAACATCCTATTTTAGATTATAATAGGATCTCTTAAATAATAAACCCTCAAATAAAAATCCTATTATATCTAAAATAGTCCAGCACTAATTATGGACATCCAAATCAAATTAAATTATATATTTAATCAGATTTGGACTCCATAAATTTGCTATTACCAAATCCAGACTGGACTCCAACATGAAGATGCTCTATGAATACTTATGGGCTGACAATGTACATCTAAACTATTTGATGTATTCATCATACCGGTTAGCACGGCAGTTTCAGATCACCCCTCCCTATAATAAGTATAAGAATTGTCTATAATACAAGTGGTAATCGCACATATATTACCATTATCGATTTGGTATTTTCTGAACGGAGCCTGGATACTTTATTTTATTAGTCCAAGTCAACCATAAATTCTTCTAATTGATAATATTTATCCTCAATATAAATTGATCTAATTTCACTTCACGCTCCGAATGATTAATGGTTCAATCAATACAATATTTACAATATTTCTTGGGCGAAACGGAGGATATCTCGATCGGGTGAGAAAACGGGTAAATCCCGTATAACCCAATATGTCTGACAAGTCGCACTATACGTCAACCCAAAATGCATCTTCCTCTCCAGGACTCCGAAAAGGTACTTTTGGAACACCAATGGGCATTAAATTTAAGAAAAAAATTAAGTACTATACTTCACTTTAATATGGAAACGTAAGAATGGGTTTATTGTCTTCATCATTTTTTTCTGTTTATTATATTTTATACATAGATTGAAGGTTTATATAGGAAGACAAAATAAATAAAAATTTGAACGAACGGGTCCGTCGATCATTCGAATAATGAATAAGTATCTATGCATTCCTTCCCCTAAAAAGGGACCAATCCTCCCATTGTGTATTGGTACTTATCGAGTATAGAATAGATCTGCTTCTCTTTGTTCTTACGAACAGAATTCTTCCGTTATTTTCAACGGAACGGAAGAAATAGTAACCCTTTCTTATACAGAATCCACTGAAAAGGTTAGGTACATAGTATAAGTTTCAATGCGATAAAGTTACATAGTATCTATTTTTCTTTGCTAAAGGGGTATTTCCATGGGTTTGCCTTGGTATCGTGTTCATACTGTCGTATTGAATGATCCCGGTCGATTGCTTTCTGTCCATATAATGCATACAGCTTTAGTTTCTGGTTGGGCAGGTTCGATGGCTCTATACGAATTAGCAGTTTTTGATCCCTCTGACCCTGTTCTTGATCCAATGTGGAGACAAGGTATGTTCGTTATACCTTTCATGACTCGTTTAGGAATAACGAATTCGTGGGGTGGTTGGGGTATTTCAGGAGGAACTATAACGAATCCGGGTATTTGGAGTTATGAAGGCGTGGCAGGGGCACATATTGTGTTTTCTGGCTTGTGTTTCTTGGCAGCCATCTGGCATTGGGTGTATTGGGACCTAGAAATATTCTGTGATGAACGTACAGGAAAACCTTCTTTGGATTTGCCCAAGATCTTTAGAATTCATTTATTTCTCTCAGGAGTAGCTTGCTTTGGCTTTGGCGCATTTCATGTAACAGGTTTATATGGTCCTGGAATATGGGTATCCGATCCTTATGGACTAACTGGAAAAGTACAATCTGTAAATCCGGCGTGGGGCGCAGAAGGTTTTGATCCTTTTGTTCCGGGAGGAATAGCCTCTCATCATATTGCAGCGGGTACGTTGGGCATATTAGCAGGCCTATTTCATCTTAGTGTCCGCCCGCCTCAACGTCTATACAAAGGATTACGTATGGGCAATATTGAAACTGTACTTTCTAGTAGTATCGCTGCTATTTTTTTTGTAGCTTTCGTTGTTGCTGGAACTATGTGGTATGGTTCAGCAACTACCCCAATCGAGTTATTTGGTCCTACTCGCTATCAGTGGGATCAGGGATACTTCCAGCAAGAAATATATCGAAGAGTTGGCGCTGGACTAGCCGAAAATTTGAGTTTATCGGAAGCTTGGTCTAAAATTCCTGAAAAATTAGCTTTTTATGATTACATTGGTAATAATCCGGCAAAAGGGGGATTATTCAGAGCGGGATCAATGGACAGCAGAGATGGAATAGCTGTTGGGTGGTTAGGTCACCCCGTCTTTAGATATAAAGAAGGGCGCGAGCTTTTTGTACGCCGTATGCCCACTTTTTTTGAAACATTCCCGGTAGTTTTGGTAGATGGAGACGGAATTGTGAGGGCCGATGTTCCTTTTAGAAGGGCAGAATCAAAGTATAGTGTTGAACAAGTAGGTGTAACCGTTGAGTTCTATGGTGGCGAACTCAATGGAGTCAGTTATAGTGATCCTGCTACGGTGAAAAAATATGCTAGACGTTCCCAATTAGGTGAAATTTTTGAATTAGACCGGGCTACTTTGAAATCCGATGGTGTTTTTCATAGCAGTCCAAGGGGTTGGTTCACTTTTGGGCATGCTACGTTTGCTTTGCTCTTCTTTTTCGGACATATTTGGCATGGTGCTAGAACCCTGTTCAGAGATGTTTTTGCTGGTATTGATCCAGATTTGGATGCTCAAGTGGAATTTGGAGCATTCCAAAAACTTGGAGATCCAACTACAAGGAGACAGGTAGTCTGATACAAGATTGCTATGGTATCTTTCGCCTCTATTTTTTTATTTGAATTGAATAGGGTACCTAAGAAAATCCACCAACGGATATATCCATATTTCTGCTTATATCTATAAAGCATTGTACCATGATTGGGAAGAGTGAAAAAAATAATTCAAAAACATTCTCATCTTCCTTGTTCGTTTTCTATTTCTCTTTGGTATCACAGCATCTCTGAAAACCAAACGGTTCCATTGATCCACCATTAATCATCTCTCCGTCAAACTAGAGATAGATAACTACTACCTATGGAGCTCATTATTTCAACCCATCCTTACCTGTTTCAAACGACACTGGATCAGCTGTCCCAAATCCGGTGTCTCAATCATGTCTCTCCTCCTCTATGACATATGGACCCCACCGATAGAAATCAACAAAAAAAGCCTGCATGTCATAGAAGGAAGACATAGATTGGAACACCGAATCAAAGATAGCTAGTCCGGTCTTGTTTCAAACTGCGTGGGCTCACCGATGGAAGCAAACATTATCCACCAAAATCTATCACCACCGGAAACGAAAATGCCACCAATGCACCAAGCCCCGTCTTCACGGATTGGATGGACCTGGACCAAGTACTCATGTTCTGGATATCAATGCCACATTCTCAGCACCAAATTGGATATGAAAAAATCCAGAATTTCAAATTGTTGATTTGTAAGAGAAAAAAGGGAAAAAAAGCAAACAAAGATTAAGAAAGAAGAACAAAAATAAATGAATAACAACATCTGAAGCCCCGGGATATGTCACACTTAACTAATTAGTGTTTGACTTGACTCTCTCTCTCTCTTGCCTTATCCAATTAACAAGGAGAATGTCGGTGTATCGATGAATAAGCTAATCTGAAACTACTTCTAACCTCACACAATGAGCGAAGTCGAGATGTTGATAAGAAAGGGGACCAATGCTCTCCTACTTCTTTAGAAAATGCTTTTGTGCCCGTGGTTTACGTGACCGCCAATTGATACACCGTTACATGGCAGCCACCCATTGGCCTCACTACTAGCACCATAGGATTCCATCTCCTAAAAATTCAGGCCAGGAAGTCAATGAAAGTTCACCACATGATAGGCTGAGCTCGTAGCGATCACAAAAATACGGGTAAGCTATGACACTGATTTTGTCCCAAGAAGATCAGCAGTTGGAACACTTACAAGCACATCAGAGGTAGCATTGTCATATCCGCTTCCTGCAGAGGCAAAGCAAACAATGGTGTCAGATTCCTTTATACCGTACGCTTAATCGTAAAATTGTTATGGAAATAATGTATAGATACCAGAGATAAATCTAACTTAATGAGGGGGCCAAATTATATATATATATATATATATATATATATATATATATATATATATATATATTTAATAATGGAGGTGAGGTGCCACCTCACCGTGAGGTGGCACCATGTCACCCTCCCCTCCCCCCCTATGCTATCATCATGCACTTTGGTGCATGATGATAGCATAGGGAGGTGACATGTAGCCACCCTCCATAGGGTGGCACCTCACCTTCCTCCCTTCATATATATATATATATATATATATATATATATATTAAAAAAATATATATATATATTAGGGTTATGGTCCCCAACTTATACGACCACTAAAGAGAAAGTTTCTCATTTTCCCTTCTGCACCCCCATCAACAAAAAAAGAGGGACAAATGATTCAGATTCCTCTTTATCATTAAGGGTGACGTCTGCTTCAAGGGTCAATCAATGAATTCAGGTACGCTTCCGCATTTATTTTGTTCTTCATCTCATGAATTAACAGACAGTAATTTTCAGCAAGTGGTATCAGAGCCTCCTTATTTGAATCATGTGTTTGAAGTTTCAGACATTTTTTTTTTTATTCAGGAACCCCTAGGTCATTTGATCTAATTTAATTTAGAGTTCTGATTGTTCGGTCAATAGTTTTTTTATGATCAACCAATTTAGGTCCCTCCTCATGTATACTCTTATGTATATTGTTGATTTTTTTTTCAAACGTTGGATTTATGGTTCCGATGGTTCTTAATGTAACACGTTCTTTGTTAATTCTCTGGATTCCATGGATTTGGATTTGTAAGCAAAGTAGTTGATTCTCTGTTTGGATTTACTATTCAACTACTTTGCTTGCTTGAGGACTTGTTTTGTACCCACTACTTAATTAAAGACAAATCAGTTGCGGTCTGGGGAGGCCATTGTCGGGATCCATCTCAATGACCCCAAGGTTGAGAGGTTTGCCAGCCGCTCCAAATAAAATTAAAACCTTCTTTTACTTTGCTCGGTACTATTATCAATCATTAAGTCTTGTCGGTTGAAATATGCCTACTTGCTTCTTAGAACCATCCTAAAGCCCCCACTTGGAGTACAAGCTCGAAGATCGACAATATTTTTTGGTAATCTAGTGTTGAAGACAATTTTTTGGTACCACCAAATTTTATTCTGTCTGTAGAAGCATGGAAAATAATGAAGAAAGATTCATGCGGCCAGGGAACCCCATGCGGCTCAGATAGTCTATGCGGCTCAAAGATTCATGCGGCACAAGGGACTATGCGGCTCACGACTTTCCATGCGGCTCAGAAGAGAAGACACGTGGCTTGCAAACAGTTCTCTCCTCCGCCCTATACTGCATTAATTGCTTTGACGGCTGACCACTCTGACGAAACGACAGGCCAAACACAAAGAGGCAATTATGACTCTGTCATAATGACAGAATCCTAGGAAATCAAAGAAAATCTTTGGCACAACCCCCCGAGATCCAGAAAACACCACGCAGCCTAGACACGTGGACAGTTATATGCGGCTCGAGCGGAGACTCCCCATGCGGCTCAGGCCGAAGTTGTCCTATGCGGCCCAGATCGAAACAGCCCTATGCGGCTCACAAGTATCATCTCCATGTGACTCATTACCCGTTATATGGTCCGAATTATCATGTGGTTCGAAGACTCGGGGGCCACTCCCCGAGCTGCCCTGACACGTGGCCATGCTTATGCGGTTCAAACTTTATACGGCCCAATCCTTATGCGGCTCAGTGACTCCCAGGACACGTGTCATAAAGCCAATCAATTTCCCAGATTTACTGCAATCAAAGATGGGGTCAAATCCCAATAATCTGAGACACGTGGCAGGAGAATGAATTAAATTTATTCATTCAGATTCGCAGACATCAGCAAATCATCATCATGGAGATTTATTCCAATCAGCATTAATTACTGATAGGATTTGGTGCAATCTACACTAAATGGCCCAGATTTATCACACTCGAGATTAATGGCCCAGATTGATCAATCAACAGGCCGCCGCCACTCTAAGGGGCAATCATTGTAAACCCTAATGATTGCATTCCCTTCTTATAAATAGCAAGGTGCCATTCCCTTGCAGGAGGACCCCTTTTCGAGATCAGAAAGAGCACGAGAATACTTGGAGGAAAAAACAGAAAGAGAGAGCAGAGAGAGCATTTCTTTAATGCCAAGCAATCTTCTGGAGCCAAGGCTGCATACCGATCGTCCAAGGAGTAAGGCACAGCGGCCGTCGCTTTCCCGAGCCTCTATCGTCATCCCCCAGAATCTAAAATAAACAATTGTACTTAGACTGTTGTACCTAGGCTTGCGTCCCTAGGCTTTCTTTGTACAAGCGAGTTTGTAACGTGAAGTAAAATTCCAGTCCTCCGATAATTGTTCTGCTCTTTTATATTTTATGGCAAACACGATGGCGACTCTGCTGGAGACAAACTTCTCCACGGCTGAGGAGTTGGTGACGCAGTCGGATGCAGCCAAGCTTGGCTCCACGCAACAGAAGATGGTCGTCCGTTTTGACCAACAGGCGTTTGAAGAGATGCTCTCTGAAGGAAGTGCCGGCCCAATCCAGAAGCGAACCCGCACAAAGAAAGCTCGCTGCGAGTGGAGGCCAAAATTATTCACTCCTCCACAAGCTCTTGACGGGGTACTCTCTGCTACCCAAAACGGCGAAGGCGACTCTCATACGGCTCCACTTCGAGCCGTAGAGTACTCTGCTGTCCCCAAGTTTGGCAGAGGAAAGCACTATGATGCTGGACTTATAGGGACAAAGAGCGACTCTATGTGCCCTAAGAAGAAGCCGAGCACTCCTGTGGCCAAATCTGCCAACCACATGTAGGAGGCTCATACGGAAGAATCATCGAGCCGCATGAAGAAAGTCTATGCGGCCAGATCATCCAGCCGCATAAAGAAAACTCATGCGGTTGAGACTCCCAGCCGCATGAAGAAAGCCTATGCGGCTACGTCTGCCAGTCGCATGAAGACTACTGATGATAGCCGCCTGATGCCTACTCCACGCGGCTCTGTCTTTGATCGCTTCTCTTATGGTCCTGATCTCTTGTGCTCCCAAGAAGATATGTCTGACTCTCTCCAGTATCACTTAGACTCTTCCTACTATGTGCCCTTACGTACTAGAGCGAAAAAGTCTAAGGCAGCGCGAGCTTGGCAAGTTCGGTCCGCTGATATGATCTCTGACCATCCGAGCGTCCCGCATACTGTTACGCGGGCATCGGATAGGAAGTTATACAGAACCACTCGAGTCCAGCCCCCGGCGGCAGACGGACAGAGAGGTTCGCAAAAGTCTTCCAAAATCCCAGGAGCAAACATGGTCGATCCAGACCCATCTGACTTGCGTGAGGCCGTCCTCCACAAACGTAAGGAAAGAGAAAATGCATCAGGGTGCAAAGAGTCCTCCCACGGGCGTCACTGCACCCAAGTCATCGTCAACTACTGCTGCAATAACGCGACAATGCGAGAAGACCGGCAGTCCGTCTTTCAAAGACTGCAACAGCCATCGTCAGAAGACGAGGCACTTTCCATCGTCTCCTGCAACTCCGTTCAGAAAGTCCCCGTCGACGGGAAAGGAAAGAAGACCAGCGCTCCTAGTCCGAAGATATCAACCACTATGACTAAGAGACTGTCGTCTAAGCGGGTGCCCACCACCGCAGTCTTCCAAGGTACCCGTTCTGAAACGAAATCTGCCACAGTGGGAGATTCGTCATCCACAACACGGGGGGTTGCTGGGACTGGTGTTATCACTCCTCCAAACCTCAACAATAATCCGATATTCCAAGAAGACGAGTCAAGGGAGGCAACTCTCCCATCAGATTCAGCAAACCCTGACGTCCCCGAGAATGTCCACAACTCCCAAGACGAGGCAAACTCGGAGACTGGGGGTACTGTTCCTTCCGAGTCTGAACCAGAGGAGAACATTCCCACATACCCCGACGACTTCTCACTACATGGGTATGATTCGGAGGGCGCTTCCTCCACCGCTCCGTCCATCTCTCCTCATGTGAAGACGGTATTCATGACTGACAGCAGCCAAGGCGGTTCCAGCGATCGCCAACGCATCGACACTCTCGAAGCCATATTGCTTGCCTTGGTCAAGTCTGTGGACGAGATCAAAGTGGCCCTTCCAACTCTGCAAGGAGGGACGCCTGGTCAAACAAGTGTGGGTCCCGCGGTCAATGCGGACTCGAATTCAGCAGCACCGAACCCGGGCAACGATCCTCCTGAAACAACGGCCCCCACCTCCGTGGACGAGGCCCGCGAAGCGAGAAGAGAGGTCCAGGAGCTCCGAGCCATGTTTCACGCTCGAGAAAACTCTCAAGACCTCAGAATACGGCAACCGTACCCTGCTGCCTGGAGGGACGTTCCATTCCCACCAAGATATAAGCTATTCAATATCAATCCTTATGATGGCAAGACCTCAGCAAGTCGGTACATCACCTACTTCGAGGTCACCACCGACCACCTGCCCCATGATGATGCTATTCTCACACGATTATTCATTGGGGCATTGGAAGGGGTCGCCTTCGACTGGTACCGCAACCTGCCAGAGAACTGCATCCACTCCTTCGTCGACTTCAAGCGCATGTTCTTGGAGAGATTCTACGAAGTAGGGCAGGACATCACAATGTCCACCCTCATGGACATCGTCAAAGGGGAGAAAGAGCTAACAAGAAACTATATCGAGCGGTTTCGCCAAACCGCAATGAAGCTGCCATCTGGAAATCCCGATTCCTCCTTGATCGAAATTTGCCAAAAGAGATTGCTTCCAACAATCAGCCTCTGGATGGGCGAAAGTTAATTCAAGGACTGGAAGATGTTTATCATCAGTGCCACAAGCGCCGAAGAACGATTGAAGAAGGCTCGCTAACTGGGATGGCACATCTCAGAGGGAGAAGACAAGGGCAGGCATCCCAATGCCAACACCAACAATGGGGGTAGCTCCACCAACAACCGGGACAACAAAGACAAGCAGGCTATGGTGGCCGACACAGCACAGAAACCTGAGCCAAAACCGGCAGACAAGCAATGGCCACAAATGACCTACTCCTTTGAAGACGGCCACGTCAAGCCCATCATGGACATGCTCATACAAGGAGACAGAATTCAGCTTCCTCCACCAAGACGGGAACCGCGGCAGGCGGACATGGAGAACCCAAAGTACTGCCATTACCATCGTTACGTCCACCATGCCACACACGACTGCTACCAACTAAAACGGTACTTCCAAAATCTCATCGATACGAACGCACTGGCCATCGATTTCGAAGAGGTAACGGTGGCAGCCAATATGGTATCAGTACAATTCGGCAGCTTTCCTCCGACAGAAACTCAAGATGGTGTGGTCCCCATCCCTTTGGCAACAATGGAGATTGCTAATCTTCCACCTCCCCGAAAGTAGGCTGCTGGTCTAGTGCCTCTCACCACATCACGAGGGGAGGTCATGTGGGTCCATCCAGACTTGGTATCAGAAGTGACTCAGCCCACACCATCTTCCATTTGTAAGAAGAAGAGTGGAAAGGTCAGGTCCTGCCGCACAATCTCGACAGATATCGAAGAAGCTACAGCTGTAGTTACGCGGTCTGGGGCACAATCCCAACCGATGGCTGACAACCGGGCTGAAGATCATCAGCCCGCTGCAACTGATGCTCTGGGACCGGCTCAACCTCCGACGGCCGACAAGCCTAGGTCGAGGGAGACTCGCTTTGACAAATCCCTCCGAAAAGAGGCATCACAAGGGCTGGAGAAGCCCTACAACTTCGACATCTTAGCACAATTGGCCAACACACCGGCCCGCTATACTACACTGGATACATCGGCGACGTAAAGGTGGATCGGATGCACATTGATCCTGGCTCTTCCATAAGCATTATCTCGAAGGGTCTGCTACATCATCTCCGCATCCCAATGCATCGCCTGACGCCTACAAGCACCGCCATCAGCAGTTTCAATTCGGACATGAGCTACCCAATTGGGAAGATTCGTCTGAAGTGTCAAATTGGCGATCTCTAATCCGAAGTCACCTGCTACGTCATAGATGCAGACACTTCTTACAACATCCACTTGGGGCGCCCGTGGATACACGATTATATGATCGTGCCTTCCACGCTGCACCAGTGCTTCAAATATGTCGACAAACACGGCTTCGTGAGGACGGAATTTGCTGATATCGATTTCTTCAAAGGGGTTGAATCCTACTATTCAGACTCCTGCCTGTATGAAAAGTCGAAGAAGCACCTTGGTGAAGGAGATGTACAAGCTCGTACCGAGACAACTACAGGATCAGAAGAACCTCTGACGATCCACCTCCAAGCTCGCAAACCTGGAAAGTCTGTACCCCTTACCGCCACTCTGCGTAAGGACGCAATCAGCCTCTCAGCACAAGAAAAGCAGATGATAATCCGGCTGCCAAGGTCTGTCCAAGTACCAAGACCCACAACAGTGCCACTGACAATCAGGCTGCCAAGAATTGGCCAGCTGCAAACGGAGAAGCTCAATCCTTCCGATAAGCCAATAACGATACGCCTTCCCAAGAAGGGTCGTCATCCCGATGCAAGGTCTGGAACTTCTAGCGAACCAACTACTCCCCGCCCAGCATCGAGTACCAAGCTTGGGGTCGCTAGTCTGCCAACAACTCCACACTCTGCTCCACCAGCGGAACCTCTGACGATCAAGCTGCCCAGGTCGTCCTCTCAATCTTCGTTCATACAGGGGGTAGCCGAAGAGGAACCGGAGTTGGCCAAGTACATGGCTGACCATACTGATGTTCCCTCCGTAGATGATGTAATCTCCCTAGAAAAGATACCTTACTTCATCAATAAAGGGCTATCTTTGAACTACCTCGAGCTTAATAAGCTTTGTATAATGTATGCTATGGAACACGGTCTAGGCACTCACCTACACACACCGGTGACAAATGTGTACACCACGATCCAGCTTACTCCAGTAGAAGATGCTTACCGCATAATCGAGGAAGGGGACCATCCAATCATCTTCGGCCGGAAGGACGATCCGCATCCCTTCACCATAGAAGAAGTCGACCTTGGGCCAGACACCGGAAGACTGCCTCTGTATCTTTATAGTCCCCAATCCAAATATCTCATGCAAAAATAGGGATATGATCTGGAGACGACGCCAGGTTTGAACTATGGTACTGGACGACGATTACCTTTGAAGCCACCGGTCCCGGCAGGCAAACCACGGGACTACTATAGCAAGACTCGATGTGGATTAAGGTATGTAACACCCACGACGACCCCTGAAAGTTCAGATAAAGAATGTGACTGGTATTCACATTCAACCGGGTCACCAACTTCTGACTTAGATACCAGCATCGGAGATGTGTTCAGACAAGTCTTATCAGTCAATATGGCATTCGCCGACGCTTATGAAGAAGATGAAGACATCCCCGAAATCCTCGAGCTAGAGCCGTGGGCCCAACAGCTGGATGCACAATGGGAAAAGCGGTTCGAACAGAGAGAACCTCCCACTGAAGATGAAGTCATACAAGTAGGTCTCGGCAGCGAATCTTCTCCAAAATCAAACTTCGTCAGTAAAAGCCTAACAGACAAAGAACGAGAATCGCTGCTGGAACTTATCAAAGAATATATTGACGTGTTCGCCTGGAGCTATGAAGACATGCCGGGGTTAAATCCCGATATTGCTCTTCATAAACTCAACATTCGGCCGGATGCAAAGCCAGTCAAACAACAACAGCGACACTTCCGTCCGGGCATCATGGATGAGATCGAAGCCGAAGTCAACAAACTGATAGCCAGCGGCTTCATTCGTGAGGAGCAACATTCTGACTGGGTCGCCAACATAGTACCCGTCCTCAAGAAAAATAGGAAGATTCGAATCTGTATCGACTTCCGCAATCTGAACGAGGCATGCCCCAAAGATGAATTCCCCCTCCCTATTACGGACATCATGATTAACAATACCTGCGGCTTTGAACGTATGTCATTCATGGATGGCTTCTCGGGGTACAACCAAATCAAGATGTCTCATGACGACGAAAAGCATACATCATTCCGAACACCGATTGGCACATACTGTTACACAGTCATGCCTTTCGATCTGAAGAATGCCGGCGCCACATATCAAAGAGCCATGAGTATCATCTTCAGAGACCACTTACGCAAGACGGTGGAGTGCTATGTTGATGACATCGTCGTCAAGAGCCGCTGTAAGGGAGACCATCTGCAGGATCTGAGGACGGTATTCGACCTGATGCGAGCGCACAAATTGAAAATAAATCCTACGAAGTCCTTTCTGGGCGTATCCAGCGGGAAGTTCTTGGGCTTCATCATCACCGTCCAGTATCCATGTAGACCCTGAGAAGACAAAGGCAATTATGGAGATGGGTCGCCCGAGAAATCTTTGCGAACTCTGAGGCCTTCAAGGGAGGCTAGCTCACATTAGGAGGTTCCTTTCTAACCTCTCCGGGTGATGTCGACCATTCACCCACCTCATGAAGAAAGGCATCTCGTTCGTATGGGACGAAGAATGTCAGCGGGCCTTTGACAGCATCAAAGAATATTTGTCGAATCCTCCAGTCCTGGTGGCCCCGGTTGCTGGAAAACCATTCCTGCTCTACGTACGAGCAATGGAGCATTCCCTCAGAGCCCTGCTGGCACAAAACAACGATGCAGGCCATGAGCAAGCCATATATTACCTCAGTAGAATGATGATTGGGCCAGAGAACCGATACACCGCTGTGGAGAAGGAGTGTCTTGCCCTGGTGTTCGCCATTCAGAAGACGCGACACTATGTCACTGGACAAACAATACATGTGATCTCACGAGTCAACCCTCTTCGAGTCCTCATGACTAAACCAGGGGCACTCAGCTTGTCACGCCCCAGAACCAGAATACTGGAGAGCGGGGGCAGACATAGCCAGCTACGTATAATAAAATGGAATCCACGTCACGATACGGTCACGGCTGTCTAGATATATGAGGGTTTAACTACAATCCATCAGTCTCCTATGGTCAAGAACAAGCCTATCGTCTCAATCACAAGCAAGTAGTAACAGTCACAAGATATTAGAGCATCAATATACAATAGTAAGGTGTCCCATACATTACATATTGGATGATCATAAAGCTAGTCGTACAAAATGTCAGGACTAGCAAGAGTTTTAGTCAATACATGATCAACCCTAGGATTTGTCAATCATGTTACAGTCCATAGGCAGACAGTAAATAAAGGTGCAATACAAGCTAACACGTGCTCGCCGGCTAAACGTCTCAAAAGAATAATTTTACAAATAGAGTGGGAGGACAAAAGAAACCCACTCGTTGCCCTGGTTACGCCTGGTGGTCACCATCGGGCTGGAAGACAGGTGGATCCTCTGGAGCTACTCCGATATCTGGCCATACAAAACCAGCTGGGTCAGACCCCAGAAACAGCAAGTGCCACAAAGGAGGCTTCACTTAGGAACTAAAACCAGCATATCACAAATAAATAGATAAGGTAATTAAAAGATACTGATAATAACTGAGATAACAATAATATATTGAGTACGGAGAAACCATTCAAGTAGCCAGACTGCAACCCTTAAACCAAACAAGGACCGGGGTTACAATCCTTCGCCTGAATAGAAACCTGTCTCAATTCCTATTGATAAGGTAACAAGACAATAAATAAAAAGAGGACACAAAACTGCTCCGGGAGCCAGGTTACAACCCTTAAACCAAACAAGGACCGGGGTTGTAACCCTTCGCCTGAACAGAACTGGACCCCTGATCTTTATTGTTAAGGCCAGTATAAATAATTACAGTATAGAAGTAAGGTAAAACATGACGAGTATGACAGGGGTTGCAATAAGACAATAAATGAAGAGAGGACACAGAACTACTCCGGGAGCCAGGTTACAACCCTTAAACCAAACAAGGACCGGGGTTGTAACCCTTCGCCTGAACAGAACTGGACCCCTGATCGTTATTGTTAAGGCAAGCATCAATAATCATGTCATGTCACAATCTTGCACAGGATCAGGATAATACTAAGCTGGAATAAAGTACATCCAATCAATCACGGTCAAGCAAGGAGTACCGCTTGATACTTTAACTAACTAGGGTTATCACAGGCCTAGTTACTAGCAAGATGCAATGAGATTATCCCAACAACCACAAGCCCTGCAGACCATCCGGTTATCCAGGTCGAATGTCCGTTTAGGAAGAATGCAACACATGACTGTGTGCTGGAAATGTGCCCTACTCGTCGGTAGGCTACAAGTCCGCTGAATGCGCCCAGATAACGGGATTGCCTGTAGCTGGGAATCTCTTCATGACTACTTAATCATTCTAGTTAATTAGCCTTAGTCAATTTCAGTAGGTACTCCTGACCGTGGTACTCAGGGATCCCCATCCTAGACATAATGCAAGACAATACTTGTTTATTTGTACAAACGCAATCGCCTACGGTGTCTAGATCTTTCATACTTGTCATGTCAGGCTAGCTGTCGTAACAGCAGTTTACTTATCAAGAGTACGCCACAGCGGGCCACTATCGTGTTCTATTCTTATAATATCATGAATAAAAGAAACTTGCATAAAATAACTAGTGACATATTCTTGAAGCCAAGGAAAAGATCTACAAATTTCATGTTTTGAGTTTTTCAAGATTCTAACTACAAAACAACTTAAATAGGCAAAAACAGTAAAATAGAGCAATTCCGGCGCATGGGATTCCTGCACAAATCGGCGCATGGGATTCCTGCACAAATCGGCGCATAGGATTCCTGCACAAATCGGCGCATGGGATTCCTGCACAGATCGGCGCATGGGATTCCTGCACAAATCGGCACATGGGATTCCTGCGCAAATCGGCGCATGGGATTCCTGCACAAATCGGTGCATGGGATTCCTGCACAAATCGGTATATGGGATTCCTGCACAAATCGGCGCATGGGATTCCTGTGCAAATCGGTGCATGGGATTCCTGCACCAATCGGCGTATGGGATTCCTGTACCAATCGGCGCATGGGAACTCACGTTGCGTCTTCAGTACATGCGCGTAGGGAACCTATGCGCATGACACGCTCAGAGTTAAGGGATGCGTTGCCGGGACTTCACGGCGCATGGCCTCCCGGCGTATGGCCTCCCGGGCGCATGAGGTTCCCGGCGCATGAGGTTCATCGTCCCCAAACAGTAAGTTCAGCCATGAAAGTTTTGAAAACTTGCCATGGCCATAACTTCCTCATCCGAAGTCAAAATCAAGCGAAACAAAAGCCAAAACTGCATGAAATTGAATTCTCTACAACATGGAACCATTAGTTTTTAGAAATACCAAGTTTTTAGAGATCAAAACCGAGAAAACTAAACAAGAAGGAACTTAAAACTTAGATCTACAAAAATATAACCATCAAAACCGAAAATTTCCAGTTCTAAAGAGGCTTAGAATCTAGTAAGGAAGAGAATGGAAGAATAAAACATGAGATCCATCATGAAGCAAGTTTGCACTTGCCTAGCTCTCTTTTCTGGTAGGTGGAAGAGTAAATGGTGGAGAAGAAGAAGTGAAGGAGAAGAATAATGAAGAGAGAGAGAGTTAGGTGGAAATATAAATGAGGGTGGTGGTGGTAGGTGGAGGGTTTTCTTTTGGTTCATGATGAACCCAAAAGCAAACCAAACCAAGCTAAGCCGAACCAAGCTAAGCCATATCCAATGACATACCAAAATAACCATGCAAGAAAATATGCAATACGAGTCAAGAATACGTACACGTATACCAAGATACGTAATACAAACTATAGGCATTACAACTCTACCCACCTTAGAAGAATTTCGTCCTCGGAATTTAATCAAGAGGCTAGAATTGCAAGGACAGGCTATACTAATCGTAAGCTATAACAAGCAGTCTATCATGCAGTCATTTATTCAAGCGAAGAATTGAAAGCATAAGGCATAAGGAAGACATTATACCTTACGAGTCAAACAGGTCGGGATATCGCGATCGGATATCATCCTCACGCTCCCACGTCGACTCACCCAAAGAGTGATGACCCCAAGCAACTCGGACTAACTTGATAGTCTTGTTCTTGAGTGTCTTCTCTCTTCGGTCCAATATAGACACGGGCCTCTCCTCATACGAAAGGTTGGTACCAACAACCAATTCCGAATGATCCAGGATGTGGCTCGGGTCCGGGATATACCGTCGCAGTTGGGATACATGGAATACGTCATGCACCTCACGTAGCGATGGCGGAAGAGCGAGACGATAGAACATATCACCTACTCGATCCAGAATATCGAACGGCCCTATATACCTAGGACTAAGCTTTTCTCGTACGCCGAAACGAATGACACCGCGGTTAGGCGAAATCCTCAGGAATACATGGTCGCCGACAGAAAACTCAAGAGGACGTCGATGAGAATCGGCCCAATGACGCTGGCGATCTTGGGCAACTCGAAGATGATCTCTGACTCTTCTGACCACTTCAACGGTCTGAGCAATCATTTCCGGACCAAGCATCTGTCTCTCTCCAACATCATCCCAGGCTAGCGGGGATCGACACTTTCTACCATACAGTGCCTCGAACGGTGCCATCTGGATACTGGCCTGGAAACTGTTGTTGTACGAGAACTCCACCAGGTGCACGTGATCTTCTGTAACACCCTGTTTTCTGAAATTAGGGATTTTTGAAAAATTATTATTTTTATTATTATTTAATGGTGTTTAGGGCATGATATGGTTTAGGGTGATTATTAGTGTACTTAGAACCATTTTCTAAGTCATGCAAAGTCATGACTTATGACTTTGTGATTTTGGTTAGTATAACTTAGTGTAAACCCTAGTTTTCCTTAACCTAGAAGTTGCCATGACCATGAGAGCTTAGCCATAGGCTTAGAACATCAAATTAGTGGTTTTTGGCCAAAAGGGTATTTTGGTAATTTACTAGACTTTATTTGTGATTATGTGATTTTAATATTATTTTAATCATGGTTGAGTACCATGACTAGTCCCTAACCTATTCTACCCTAAACTAGAGGTTAGCCACTAACCTAGAAGCTATAGGATGGATATTTAGTCATAGGTTAAAGCAAGTTAAATATCTAGTTTACCTTTATTTGATATTTTGCTTAAACCATGCAAAATATCAAGACCTTTACACAAAGTCCAAGCCTTAGCCATGAAGGAAGGGCTAGGACATCCCCCCATGCCATGGCCGGCCATAGGGCACCCCCCTAGCAGCCCACATTTCTATATAATCCCATTGTGTTAATTCATGGAAAATTTACATGAATTTAATCCTAGAAAAATCCCTTTTCCTTCAAACACCCACACTTGAGCAATATAGATCCAAATTCACTCTAGTCTTTTGCATTGGGACCCTACTACATCAAGGATACTAAGAGAGGATAGCAATCAAGAATTTGGAGGCTTTGGACATCATCAAGTTGAAGGACACACACCCTCCTCTTCCTTGATTTTCCTTGGATTTGCACAAATAGGTAAATTCCCTCAAACTTAGTTAAAATCCTGTTTTTTCTTCATAGATGCATTCATATAGGACTACCATAACTATGGATAAAATTTGGTGGAAATTAGAAGTGGTTTGGTATCCGTATCGGACACGTATCATAGGGTAGAAACCCTTATTTATTGAAATGCCACATAGGATTGGTTTTTATGTTTTTCCAAAACAAATTACACTTTTAGCTAGCCCTAGACATGTAGGACACGAAACAACTTGACTGAGCACATTTCTGTGCTGTGTCCGTGTCCAAAATGGACACGAACTCGCAGCACGAGGCCACGCGTGCATGCCCTGCTACTCGACACTTAGCACGGACACTGTGGGACACGTGGACACGTGAAAATTTACACAAAGGAGGGGGCAACCTCTGACATGCCCCTCCTCGAGTTTGAGACACGTTGGTGTCGTGTTGAGAGAGCACGGATACGTGCACTGGTCGTGCACTGTCAGCGCACACGCGCGCGGGGGCCAACTTCGTGCGTGTCGTGTCGCGTGGACACGACACTTGGGCACCTCGTGGTGACACGAGTGTGTAGCCCATCATGGGGCGAACACGTGGACACGAGCACGTGGTGTGTCGTGTCCTGTGTCGCGAACACGAGACGCACAACCGCGTGCACGACGCGGTCTGAAACGCGCGTTTCAGCCGTGTTTTCACGACTGATACGGTCTTCGTACCGTGTCCTGGATCAACGTGGACACGGTGCAGGGTGTTGGACACGTGCACAACCCCTAGGTGAACATTCGTGTACGAGCACGAGGCACGAGAGTGTGTGTGTCGTGTCCTAGGGTGATTTACACGCGTGCACGATACTGTGTGTGTGCGTGTGTATCAGAGTTTACCCGAGTGAGGGTTTCGTGTGTTTGGACACATGAAACCGTGTCGTGGTGTCGTGTCAGGTACCTAGGACACTAGGGTATGTGTGGGGCACCAGTTACCAACCTAGAGATTCGAGCCTTAGCTCGTTTTTGTGTGTGTTTTTCGTGTTACCCTATTTCGAGTACACAGTTCCCGTTTCCAGGTTTTAGAATATTTTTAAGTTTTGTAAAAACGAATTTCAAACCATTTTTTTATCTAAATTATACATGTAATGGTATGTTTTAGTATGCATATACGTAGTACATATGTATGTGTGAGTGTGGGTGAATTTTGGGGGTATTTGGTAGTGTATATAGGGAGTTGTGTGTATATACATATATATGTATATGTTCCTGTGTGTGTGTGTGTTTGGGACTGGAATTGTGATTCCAGAATCTGGAACCCCCCCTGCTGTACAGCAGTATCACTCTCTCTCTCTATCTAATTCTCTCTCTCACTTTCTCTCTCTATATATGTGTATATATACATTGTATTAGATCCCATTATATATATATATATATATATTTATATATATATATATATATATATATATATATATATATATATATATATATATTTTATATATATATATATATATATATATATATATATATATATATATATATATATATATATATGTGAATGTGGGTTTTGTATATATAGAGTGTTTACATATTGGTATTTGGGTAGTAGATAGATAGTGTATATATATATATATATATTTTTTTTTTAGATAGTGTATATATATATATAGATATATGTATATAGATAACTTGCTAGGTATAGGTTTATATAGAAACCCTATGACTAGCCTATGGCCAAGATTATTAGCCTATGGCTTGGGGCTAACCCTAATGGCCCAAAACCCAACTTGTTGACCCTTGTTGACCATTGTTGACCAAAGTCAACCCTAGGTCAAAGTTGACCTAGTTAACCTAGAATTGACTAGGAATGACCTAAAACAACTAGTTTGACTAGATAATTGACCATTGTTGACCAAAGTCAACTATAGGTCAACCATAACCTAATTGATCTAGAAATGGCTTGGATAGACTTAAGAGGACTTGTTGACTAAGTTTGACTAAACCCTAGGCTATTAACTAGTTGGTTTAGGGTTGACCTATATATGAGTATACTATTGTGACTTGGGTTTTGTGGAAGGACTTATGTAGGTTAAGATATGTATGGGTTAAGTTAGATACTTAGAGTCAAGTCATGACTTGAGATTGGAATGTGGGATTAGCTTGAATATAGGATTAAGGTTGGTATTATATATATGTATATATATGTGTGGTATACTTGTATAGGTATTGGTTATACCTTAACCTTGTGGTATTGACTTAGATAGTTGACCATTGACTTAATCACCTTGCTGACTAGTCTTTGTTTGACCCAAAACCCTAGTTAGTCTAAATTTGACCTAGATTGATCATGTTGACTAGTATTTGACTAGTTTGGCTAGAATGTTGACCAAGGGTTGATTTTAACCTAGATTTGACTAATCTTGATTTATTTGACCTTGTTTGACCTTATTTGACTTAGCTTGATTTCCTGTGATCTAGTATAACTTTCTGTGACCTAGTTTGACTATTAGAGTTGACGTTTGACCAGATTGACCTAGAATCATGTGGTATGCATTGTATACTTTATTTTTACTATTGTGGATACATTGTGACTTGTATTACTCTGATTAGGAGCCATACACCTCTCTTCAGACAGTATATCCTCTTCAGACATTCAGTTATCAGGCGAGTACATTCTCTGACCGTTTCATACTTGTTCAGGCTTTACTTCTCGCTCTAGATTACTTTACTTGATGCTGTCACGTTGGTAACACGGATTGGTACTATATGGATCTTTACATGAGATGTTATCCCCCTCGGGAGCATCGGGTACTTCATGTTATGTGTGTTTCACTATCATCATGTACTCCTATGCTTCCATCATTCATGTGCACTCATGTGATCATGTACTCTCATGTTTACTGAGCCCTCATGTATACTATCATATGTACCCTTTCATGGGCCCCATGTGATATCATATATAATAACGTAACTTGTATAGATCCTTGTGTATTGATTGGGGAAACGGGGGAGTAGAAGTGGACATGTGAATAATTCCAAAGTAGTCATGTACAAACTCAGTAGTGTAATCATGTATAAATTCTAGCCATTCACATGCCTATCTTGTGCTCTACATCACTAGTCACTTACAGTTCTCTATATACAGTAGATATTTCATTACAGCTATCTCTTTTACAGCGTATATTTTCTTTCAGCAGTTCATGTATCTTACTCTATTGCCTGTATCGTATTTCCTAACCTGATATGAACTGCGTGAGATGTATTGTGCTTGTTCCTGTCCTGACTGGACCTGTTGAAAATATTACAGAGGATGAGGCCCTGGTGACTACTTATTATGGAGCAGGACTAGATGATACTTATGTTGTGGACCCTCAGCAGGATCCACCTGCAGCTGAGGATGTTGCCCCAGTAGTCTAGGCTAGTTTAGCTAGATAGTCTTTCGTTATTATCTTTTTGTCTCACATCTGAGTTGTATTTTGAGATGTTGAGGTATATAGACTCTTAGACTTGTTGTATTATGAGTTGACATTCTGGATATTATGTTGTACTAGACACTTAGACTTTTTCATCTATGCTATGGTTCTCTTTGAGTTACTATCTATCTATCTGTTCTTCATTCTTCTACCTTAGATGTGATTGAGACAGCATGTTGTGATGTTACCTCCATTCGGAGAGTATAAACTGTACAGGTACCTTTATATTGTTAGATGATTGACCTAGGACAGTGTTCTACCGCCGACACTGCGGCGTAGGCTGGGCGTTGTTACGTTCTCGTACCCTAATAGTGGGTGCGGGTCGTGACATCTTCCCACGAACCACCGAAGTCGAGCGTACAAGACCGCAACATATCTTCAAGAGTCTGGATCGTACGTTCCGACTAGCCATCTGTCTGCGGGTGATAAGCTGAACTGAACTGGAGGTGAGTTCCCAAACTTTCTTGCAAGCTACGCCAAAAGTGCGACGTAAATCTTGAATCTCTGTCTGAAGTGATACTGACTGGTACACCGTACAATCTGACAATCTGCCGGAGATACATCTTCGCTAGTTGAGCCGTCGACTGACCAACTCTGAACGGGAGAAAGTGGGCCACCTTCATGAGCCTGTCTATGACAACCCAAATAGCGTCTCTGCCAGCCGGGGATCTAGGCAATCCAGTCATAAAATCCATGGTTATATGCTCCTATTTCCACTCGAGAATCGGCAATGGTTGAAGTAGTCCAGCTGGTCTCTGATGTTCAGCCTTAACTTGTTGGCATACTAAACAACGAGAGACAAACCGGACTATCTCCCTCTTCATGCCATTCCACCAAAAGTGCTGACGAATATCACGGTACATCTTCGTGCCACCGGGATGAATGGAATACTGCGAACTGTGGGCCTCTGCCATGATCTCCTGTCTGATATCTCTACTGGATATACAAAGATGCTTACCATGTCAAAGTGTACCGTCTTCATAGATACATAACTCTGGTCTTCGTCCTGCCTCACACTCTGCTCTAAGTCGCTGAAGCTTGGAATCTGCTGACTGCGCCATCCGGATCCTCTCGACTATAGTGGACTGGACTTGCATGCTGGCCATCAATGCTATACTGGTAGGAAGGACAACTTCTATACCCATCTTCTGAAGATCGGCTAACAGTTCTGGTTGCGCTGTTAGGAAATAAACTCCGGCTCTCCTGCTCAATGCATCTGCAACAACGTTGGCCTTCCCAGGATGATACTGCAAGTTGACATCATAATCCACAAGCAGCTCTAGCCATCTCCTCTGACGCATGTTGAGATCCTTCTGGGTGAAAACATACTTCAGGCTCTTGTGGTCGATGAAAATTTCCACCCTATCTCCGTATAGGTAGTGCCTCCACAACTTAAGTGCAAACACTACTGCTGCCAGCTCCAAGTCATGGGTTGGGTAATTCCTCTCATGATCACGAAGTTGTCGTGACGCATAAGCTATTACCTTCCCATGCTGCATCAGAACACATCCTAAACCTCTGCCCGAAGCATCACAATACACTGAGAATCCTCCAGTTCCATCTGGAAGTGTGAGAATAGGAGCCGTCATCAAGCCTCGCTTCAACCTCTCAAAAGAATCCTGGCATTCTATTGTCCAAGCAAACTGTACATCCTTGCGGGTCAACTGGGTCAATGGCGCAGAAATTCGAGCAAAATCCGAAACAAATCGACAGTAGTAGCCGGCCAATCCAAGAAAACTGCGAACTTCTGCCACTGTGCTAGGTACCGGCCACGTTTCAATGGCCACGATCTTTTGGAGATCTACTTCAACTCCTCCTCGGGTGATGATATGACCCAAGTACGAAATGCGATCGAGCCAGAACTCGCATTTACTAAACTTGGCATATAACTGGTGCTCTCTGAGAATCTGGAGAACAACTCGGAGATGCTACTCATGCTCCGCTTCACTCTTGCTGTAGACCAGGATGTCATCTAGGAATACAATCACAAACTGATCCAAATAGGGCATAAAGATGTAATTCATGAGGTCCATGAATACTGCCGGCGTATTGGTTGCTCCAAATGGCATCACAAGGAACTCCCAATGCCCATATCTCGATCTGAAAGCTGTCTTCGGGATGTCCTGCTCTCTGACTCTGATCTGATGGTATCCTGAGCGCAAGTCGATCTTCAAAAATACTGACGCCCCTTTGAGTTGATCAAACAAGTCATCTATCCTCGGGAGAAGGTATCTGTTCTTGATTGTCACCGAGTTCAAGGTACGATAATCAACACACAATCTGGACGTACCATCCTTCTTTTTCACAAGAAGCATCGGGGCTCCCCAAGGTGATCTACTAGCACGAATGAATCCCTTGGTTCTGAGTTCTTTGATCATCTGGTACAATATCTCTAGCTCTGACGGCACCATCCTGTAGACTCTCTCTGACACTGGGCTGTCCCGAGAATCAAGTCGATGGTAAACTCGATCTCTCGCTCTGGCGGCATCCCTGGAAGCTCTTCTGGAAAAAGATCTAGAAACTCTTCGACTATCCGAGGTAACTGTACTACTGCCACTGCCATCCACAACATTGGAGGAGAAGGTTCAACTTCGCCTCGGGAAAAGGAAAACTCTGGCTTGCCTGGAATGCTAAAAATAACTCTGCCAATGTGGCAGTCTATCCTAGCATACTGGTCCCTCAACCAATCCATCCCTAAGACCACATCATAATCGGCCATCGGGAACTCTATCAATCTAGCGGGGAATTTTCTACCGCTAACTACGATCCGACACGAGGAAAATACTCTATCTACTCCCACAAGTCCGTTACCAGTAAGTATATTGAGCCTTACTGATAATGACTCGGGCTCCAGTCCTGCCCGTGCCGCAAATCGTGCAGACATAAATGAATGCGAGGCACCAGAATCAAATAATACTGAAGCTGGAAAGGTGTTGACGAGAATAGTACCTGCCACCACCTCACCTGGTGCTATTCCTTCTTCTCCCATGGTCAAAGCCAGCACTTGACCATGTCCTCTGGGTGCAGGTCCCCTCTGCTGAAAATTCCTCTGCCTGCTCTGGATCAGGGCTTGGGCTTGGGCATACTGCTGCGGTCTCTGCTGCTGGAATGCCTGGGCCTACGTCGACAATGGCCTCGGGAGCGGGTACTGCAGCTGCTGCTGCTGCTGGACTGGTGCTGGTCCTCTAACTGAAGGACTAGAGAAGGCTGATGAACTCCCCCTGTTCGGACAGTTCCCAACCCGGTGGTCTGGGGCACCACAAACCAAGCATAAACCCTGTGCTCTGCGACACTCCGATACCACATGCCCTGGCTTCCCGCAGTGTGAACATCCCACTGCGGAAGACTGCTTCTGCTTCTGCTGCTGAGGGTGCGTCGGGGTGGAATGCTGAACCGACGTCACTGAGGCTACCCGCCTCGGAGCTCCAATGGTCAAAGCCCTGGCTGCCGGGGCTGGTGCTGATGACTGATTTATCTGGCCGTGAGATCGCTTCCGACCTCCGGTCCTATCCACGATTCTCTGGGAGGTATACTCATGCCTCTGGGCTGCTCTCAATACTGTATCAAAAGTCTGATGCTCAAACTGCTCCACCGCCAATAAAATCTCTAGGTGGAGCCCCTGCTGGAACCGCTGGGCTCTATCGAACTCGGTCGCTACCAAGGTGGAAGCAAACCGACTAAGCCTGGAGAACTCGGCCGCATATCCGTCGACCGTCCTGCCCATCTGCTTCAGATTGGTGAACCTCGTCTGTAGATCGTACCGAGCTACAGCATCGAAATACTTGGTCTGGAATCTCTCCCTGAATACTGCCCATGAAATAGGGGCCACTAATCCATCGGCCTGCGCTGTCCACCAGCTGCGGGCAAGATCTAGTAACTGCAAGCGCACTACGGCCACCTTCTCGTTCTCTGGAGTCCTGGCTGCTTCTAGAACCACTTCTGTGTCCTGAAGCCATGCATCTGCAGCGATCGCATCTTCACTGCCATCGAAGAAGGGAGGGTTCAAGCGCTTGAAGCTGTTGGCCGTGCTATTACCCTGATGACCTCCTCTGGTCAAAGCGTCTGCCACCGCCTGGTGCAAGGCATCTCCTCGCCGATCCTGGGAAGCTAATAGGGACCTAATGAGACCCACCAAAGTGCCATCATCAGGCTTTGCTGGCTGGACGGGCTGAACTGGTGGCTCTCCTTCAGTAGGCATGAATCTGGAGGCTACTCCTGAATGCTGGGCTTGATCTCCAGGTTGTTGCTGGTCCGCGGAAGGTGCTTCGCCTTGCTGATCGACAGGTGCAGGAACAATACCGCTGAAGAAGACGACATCGGGAACAATAAGAAAGGACCATGACAGATCAACGATACAAGCATGTGATCAGGTCAAGATTACAGGGATTCAGAAGATACGAGCAGAGATCAAGGGCGAATACTGATTGAGACATCTATTCGGTAAACCCTCACATATCTTGATTTACAAGACCTGCATGGGCCACCACTAAAACCATGTCACGCCCCAGAACCAGAATACTGGAGAGCGAGGGCAGACATAGCCAGCTACGTATAATGAAATGGAATCCACGTCACTATACGGTCACGGCTGTCTAGATATATGAGGGTTTAACTACAATCCATCAGTCTCCTATGGTCAAGAATAAGCCTATCGTCTCAATCACAAGCAAGTAGTAACAGTCACAAGATATTAAAGCATCAATATACAATAGTAAGGCGTCCCATACATTACATATTGGATGATCATGAAGCTAGTCGTACAAAATGTCAGGACTAGCAAGAGTTTTAGTCAATACATGATCAACCCTAGGATTTGTCAATCATGTTACAGCCCGTAGGCAGACAGTAAATAAAGGTGCAATACGAGCTAACACGTGCTCGCCGGCTAAACGCCTCAAAAGAATAATTTTACAAATAGAGTGGGAGGACAAAAGAAACCCACTCGTTGCCCTAGTTACGCCTGGTGGTCACCATCGGGCTGGAAGACAGGTGGATCCTCTGGAGCTACTCCGATATCTGGCCACACAAAACCAGCTGGGTCAGACCCCAGAAAGAGCAAGTGCCACAAAGGAGGCTTCACTTAGGAACTAAAACCAGCATATCACAAATAAATAGTTAAGGTAATTAAAAGATACTGATAATAACTGAGATAACAATAATATATTGAGCACGGAGAAACCATTCAAGTAGCCAGACTGTAACCCTTAAACCAAACAAGGATCGGGGTTGCAATCCTTCGCCTGAATAGAAACCTGCCTCAATTACTATTGATAAGGTAACAAGACAATAAACAAAGAGAGGACACAGAACTGCTCCGGGAGCCAGGTTACAACCCTTAAACCAAACAAGGACCGGGGTTGTAACCCTTCGCCTGAACAGAACTGGACCCCTGATCTTTATTGTTAAGGCCAGTATAAATAATCACAGTATTGAAGTAAGGTAAAACATGATGAGCATGACAGGGGTTGCAATAAGACAATAAACGAAGAGAGGACATAGAACTGCTCCGGGAGCCAGGTTACAACCCTTAAACCAAACAAGGACCGGGGTTGTAACCCTTCGCCTGAACAGAACTGGACCCCTGATCGTTATTGTTAAGGCAAGCATTAATAATCATGTCATGTCACAATCTTGCACAGGATCAGGATAATACTAAGTTGGAATAAAGTACATCCAATCAATCATGGCCAAGCAAGGAGTACGGCTTGATACTTTAACTAACTAGGGTTATCACAGGCCTAGTTACTAGTAAGATGCAACGAGATTATCCCAACAACCACAAGCCCTGCAAACCATCCGGTTATCCAGGTCGAATGTCCGTTTAGGAAGAATGCAACACATGACTGTGTGCTGGAAATGTGCCCTACTCGTCGGTAGGCTACAAGTCCGCTGAATGCGCCCAGATAACGGGATTGCCTGTAGCTGGAAATCTCTTCATGACTACTGAATCATTCTAGTTAATTAGCCTTAGTCAATTTCAGTAGGTACCCCTGACCGTGGTACTCAGGTATCCCCATCCTAGACATGATGCAAGACAATACTGGTTTATTTGTACAAACATAATCGTCCACGGTGTCCAGATCTTTCATACTTGTCATGTCAGGCTAGCTGTCGTAACAGCAGTTTACTTGTCAAGAGTGCGCCACAGCGGGCCACTATCGTGTTCTATTCTTATAATATCATGAATAAAAGAAACTTGCATAAAATAACTAGTGACATATTCTTGAAGCCAAGGAAAAGATCTACAACTTTCATGTTTTGAGTTTTTCAAGATTCTAACTACAAAACAACTTAAATAGGCAAAAACAGTAAAATAGAGCAATTCCGGCGCATAGGACTCCTGCACAAATCGGCGCATGGGATTCCTGCACAAATCGGCGCATGGGATTCCTGCACAAATCGGCGCATGGGATTCCTGCGCAGATCGGCACATAGGATTTCTGCACAAATCGGCGCATGAGATTCCTGCGCAAATCGGTGCATGGGATTCCTGCACAAATCGGCGCATGGGATTCCAGCGCAAATCGGTGCATGGGATTCCTGTACAAATCGGCGCATGGGATTCCTGTGCAAATCGACGCATGGGATTCCTGCACCAATCGGCGCATGGGATTCCAGCACCAATCGGCGCATGGGAACTCACGTTGCGTCTTCAGTACATGCGCGTAGGGAACCTACGCGCATGACACGCTCGGAGTTAAAGGATGCGTTGCCGGGACTTCACGGCGCATGGCCTCCCGACGCATGGCCTCCCGGGCGCATGAGGTTCCCGGCGCATGAGGTTCATCGTCCCCAAATAGCAAGTTCAGCCATAAAAGTTTTGAAAACTTGCTATGGCCATAACTTCCTCATCCGAAGTCGAAATCAAGCAAAACAAAAGCCAAAACTGCATGAAATTGAATTTTCTACAACATGGAACCACTAGTTTTTGGAAATACCAAGTTTTTAGAGATCAAAACCAAGAAAACTAAACAAGAAGGAACTTAAAACTTAGATCTACAAAAATATAACCATCAAAACCGAAAACTTCCAGTTCTAAAGAGGCTTAGAATCTAGTAAGGAAGAGAATGGAACAATAAAACATGAGATCCATCATGAAGCAAGTTTGCACTTGCCTAGCTCTCTTTTCTGGTAGGTGGAAGAGTAAATGGTGGAGAAGAAGAAGTGAAGGAGAAGAATAATGAAGAGAGAGAGAGAGAGAGTTAGGTGGAAATATTAATAAGGGTGGTGGTGGTAGGTGGGGGGTTTTCTTTTGGTTCATGATGAACCCAAAAGCAAACCAAACCAAGCTAAGCCGAACCAAGCTAAGCCATATCCAATTACATGCCAAAATAACCATGCAAGAAAATACGCAATACGAGTCAAGAATACGTACACGTATACCAAGATACGTAATACGAACTATAAGCATTACACAGCTCTCGCCTTGCTACATGGGCAATATTGCTGTCTCCTTATCATATGATCTTCGTCCCGTAAAAGGCTGTTAAAGGTCAAGCCCTGGCAGACTTTATGGCAGCCTACCTGGGCTCAGAGTCATCCAGGATATATGAGAAAATCCCAGATGAGGTTGCCGATTCGCATGCAACCTCTCACGATGATATATGACAAATGTTCTTCGACGGCGCTTCGAGAACTGAACCCAAGGGCAACATCGTCGTCGGAGTCGGGGTGGTGCTAGTCTCCCCTTCCGGATTGGTGATTAACCGCACTTATTCTCTCACAGAACCCTGCTCTAACAATGTGGCCGAGTACAACGCCTTGGTCATTGGCCTCCAACTTACAAAAGAGCTGGGGGTAGAATATCTTAAAGCATACGACGATTCTCAATTAATCGTCAATCAGATCCGGGGCTCATACGAAGGTCGCCACGAAGACATAATCCCCTACCACCAAATAGCAATCAACATCATCTCTTCGTTCGAGGGATTCTTCATCGAGGACGTCCCCAGACTCCGAAATATTGAAGCAGATGCCTTAGCAGGTCTGGCCGCTTCCCTAGCAGTGCCAAATCATACTCAACAATCCGTAGATGTGATAGGCCACGAACTGGTCTGTCCAAAGAACAACGTTCAACTCATGGCGAGTTATTCTGCCCAGACGATTGACGATGCCCCAGATTGGAGACAACCATTCATCGACTTCGTCGTCTACGATATCCTGCCCGAGAACCCAAAGGAAGCTACCTCCATCAGACGGCATTCCCTCAGATTCTTCTACGATACAGAGACGAAAATGCTGTATCGCCGATCCTATGATGGAGTATTGCTTCGGTGTCTATCGAACGCAGAAGCCAAAGAAGCCGTACGAGAAGCTCATGACGGTGTCTACGGGGCCCATCAGCCTGGCCCTAAATTGTAAGACCGTCTTCGCCGAATGGGCTACTACTGGCCCACGATGGTTGCGGATGCGATAGACTATGCTAGAAAGTGCAAAGCTTGCCAAGTCCATGCGGACTTCATTCACCAACCATCCGAGTTTCTACACCCGACAATGGCATTCTGGCCCTTCGAAGCATGGGGAATGGACATCATCGGTCCAATTACTCCACCTTCCTCCCGTGGACATCGCTTCATACTTGCGATCACAGACTACTTCTCTAAATGGGAGGATGATGTCCCGCTTGCAGAAGTCAAGACTTCAAACATGATCAACTTCCTTAAGCATCACATCATCTATCGCTTTGGACTGCCCCGGAGGACCATCCACGATAATGGTCCGCAGTTTGCAAGCCACGCCTTTTATCGGTTCTGCGACAAATATCGCATCCAGAATATTGCTTCGACACGTACAACCCGGCAGCGAACGGGTTGGCAGAGGCATTCAACAAAACAATCATCAAACTCCTCAAGAAGTTTGTCTCTTCCAACAAACGCGACTGGAATGAGAAGCTCGGTAAATGTTTATGGGCGTACCGTACTACAGTCCGAACAGCTACCGGGAACACACCATTCTCCCTGGTGTACGAGAGTGAGGCAGTTCTCCCACTAGAGACTCAAATACCCTCACTCCGCATAGCCCTCACTTATCAATTGACGACGGATGATAACTACCGACGCCGACTACAAGAGTTGGAGGCCTTAGATGAAAAGCGCCTCCTAGCCCAGTAAAGGATCGAACTATACCAAGCACGCATCTCCGGAGCCTTCAACAAGAAGGTCAAGATCAGAACATTCCAAGTGGACGATCTCGTTCTGGCGGTCCGGAGATCGATGGTCATGACTCACAAGACCGCCGACAAATTCTA
Organism: Iris pallida; assembly: GCA_029216955.1. Taxonomy (NCBI): domain Eukaryota; kingdom Viridiplantae; phylum Streptophyta; class Magnoliopsida; order Asparagales; family Iridaceae; genus Iris; species Iris pallida. Next base: position 488,600 of record JANAVB010034320.1, on the reverse strand, counting down.
GCCAAAATGGGAAGGTTCATTTATCATCGAGGTTGTATTCTCCAACGGTGCTTACCGCCTCGCTAAGCAAGACGGAGACTTGCTCATGTTATCCGTCAACGGCAAGTTCCTGAAGAAATATTATGTCTAAACAAAATAATCCAGATTATCGAGTCACGTGCCTGCTGGTAGCGCTGAACTCACACCCACAACATTCCAGATTATCGAGTCACGTGCCCGCTGGTACCGCTGAACTCACCTTCACAATTTTCCAGATATCGAGTCATGTGCCCGCTGGTACCGCTGAACTCACCCTTACAATTTTCCAGATTTTTGAGTCATGTACCCTCTCGTGCCGCTGAACTCACATCCACAACATCCCAGATTATCGAGTCATGTACCCGCTGGTGCCACTGAACTCACACTTTCACAATATCGAGTCATATACCCGCTGGTGCCTCTGAACTCACATCCCGGTCACTCTTTCAGATAGTAAGTCATGTATGATCATACCTCTGAACTTTCTTCCTGGAAGAGATCCTCCCTCATGATCTAATACCCGCACTCCCAGTGCACAAAAAGGGTAATCGATCCACAAATTGCCAAAACGGCCATGTCCTCATTACCTCTGAGTCGTTTCACTTCCGCCAAAAATAAATCACCCCCTACATAGAACTTCCATGTCCTCATTACCTCTGAGTCGTTCTATGTACCCCCTCTTTATTAAGCCCACTCCTGCCATGTCCTCATTACCTCTGAGTGGGAAGGCTCCGTAGAAGAAACCTTCATACTTGCCATGTCCTTATTACCTCTGAGCAAGTATGTCGATTCCCTTTCAACCTATTATCTGTATCCACAACCGGAGTACGACAAGGATAATAGGCCCACAAATGTCCTCTATTGACCACAAATATCCTCCGTGAATTCACTCCTACCATGTCCTCATTACCTCTGAGTAGGAAGATTCCACGATAAAACCCTCATGATTGCCATGTCCTCATTACCTCTGAGCAAATATGTTGGTTCCCTTTCATCCTATTATCCGTATCCTAAGCCAGGGTACGCCAAGGATAATAGGCCCACAAATATCCTCTGCTAAGTTTTTTAGCACAGGCCCACTATCCCTCATCATGCCCCAGGAGCCCAACTGCTCCATGGCATTCTATATCCCGATACTGAGAACGTCCACGACCACCTTGCCGTGGAACTGTTCTAAGTATCCCCTAGTCAAACCTGTTACCTGTACCTAAGACCAAGGTATGCCAAGGGTAACAGGTCCACAAACAAGTCCCCCATGCGGGGCAAACACCACCATCATATCACAGGCACAACAAGCAATACGAATGAAGGGTAGAATGGAAAGTACTCTTTATTTGAAGGAAGAAAAAAGCATTACATGTTTCGGGACCACGTCCCTCTCAAAAAGAAAAAAAAAGACAGAAGAGGAAAAGGCCGACTATAGCTCGGCATTACACAATTCCAAAAGACGATTCTTCACTAAGATGGCCTCCTGTTCGAGTCGCTGTTTAACTCGACACTCAGCCTCCCGGGACAACCGCTCTTCATCATCCAAGCCCATGAGCTCTTGCCAGTCATCTTCCAATTTCTTCAGAGCAACTTCCAGGTCAGTCGAAGCTCGATTGACTCTGTCAGCCTCCTGAATAATCAGCTCCTTATCAGTACGGGCAGTCTCAAGTTTAGACTCCAAGAAAGTTAGCTTCCTCTGAAGCTCAAGGATCTGCTCTCGCGTGTCAGTGATCCCACGGGAGGCAGCCGCTTCCCAAGCCATGACATCTTCGTCCTCGTGGCTCAATTGATCATATCGATTGGGCAGATCGCGAAGGTCCTTCAGTACGGTAGGCCTGGTTTTATCCCGAGCAGCCCTTGTCTTCTCTATAGTAGCGGTGAGAGAACCACGCTCCCGATCTATAACAGCAGACAAATCAGCCTGCCGTAGCACCTGCAACTGGGCCACCAGCTGTTCAGTCTCCAATAACTTCGCCTCCAGGAACGCAGCCAGTCCCGCACCACCAAGAAGAGTCTTAAGGATATCAATTTGACCCTGGGCGTATTGCCGAGACAAGACGAAAGAGGTCCATCTTTCCACATCAGCCGTTATTCCCCTCCTCAAATGACGGTAAAAGCTGTCAACTACGTCCTGTAATGCGTCATCCAAGACCTCTGTAGAGGACGACGTCAGAGGAAGTGTGGCTGGCAATATCGGAGGAGTAATGCTAGAAATTGCCACCAGGGGGATGGAATCCGAGCAGAACGACGCACGGATAACGGATAACTCTTCTTCCGCCACCCGAAGAGCCTGGATACTCTGTAGGGCGGAGAGGTCGACTCTCGGAGCCACCCAAGCAGAAGAGGATGAAAAGACCATCTTCCCCTGCCCTGGCTGTCCCATCATCCGATTTTTCGAACTCGAGCCCACAGGAGGCCCCTCAAGACGAGCCGAAAGAGGAGGAAGTACACTCCTCTCTACCGGTGCCCCTTCGATATAGTTTGTCTCAATAGTGTCCATCCTCAGCACTGGAGAGGCCGGACCTGTATGCCCAGAACAATGGTCAGTTGACGTGACCTGAAGGATGTGATAATAGAGCCGATAGGCCTCCTCGCGGGATAAGATTCGGCTTATCTTACCAGGAGAGGAACATGGAGGCTGCAGCTCGTGCGTAGCTGACATGACCTCCTTACCCGAGTTAGATTCAGTGGGTTCTTCTATCCCAGCCGCCCCGGAGGGAAGTACGACGCGATCAACGTCATCTTGATGAAATTCAGCAGTTTCAGGGACAGGTTTATTAAAATCCCCATCATCCCGGGTCACCACCTCGGCATCTTGAGACTCTTCTTCCTCTCTTGACACCTACAAGAAGGAAAGAAGATGATTAAAATCGAAGCTAAAAGGAAAGAAGGAAGGATCGAGAGTGGCTTGGTTACCTCTGACGCGGGGTTAATTTCTTCTCCACTTTCTCTTATAGTTAGCTGACGGTGTCTGGTCGCAACCAACTTCCAAGAACGAGAAATACCGCCAACAGGAGAAACTTGCCTGCTACGCTTTGGAGTAGGGCCAGGCGCAACGGGTGGCTGATCCCCCAACATCTCATCTGACAAAATAGGCGGCTGATCCACCTCTACGTCTGCCACCGGAAGGATAGAGTCATCTCTATCACGCTTGTTGCCTTCATCATCCTCAACAGCGGAATCCAAATCTGGCACTTTGACTCTAATCTTTCTCTTCTTGGCCCCTTGAGATCCTTCCTCCAGGCCGGTACCAACAATAAAACTGGCACCCGGGTTAAAACCGACCAGGGATTTGTTCGCCATGACGTAATTCAAAGCCGCCATGTACAAGATCTCCACTGACGCCTTAATGGCAGGGACCGAGAAAATGGTACGGGTATGGAATGTATTGTAGTATTGCCAAGCCCTGATACCATCAAGAAGGCTACCTTCAAAATCCAGACAGGAGCTGGGACTGTCTAGACAAAGTTGGTTGTATCCAAACTGTCGGGCAAACCTGCTAGGCAGATAAGGCTCCAGAAAAACAGTATTGCGGTTATGATACACCAGATGTGTGGGGCGGATGTTACGCAGCCACAGGAGCATCTGGCCGTCTAAAAGTTGAGGGGATGCAATACCGTCAAGATGTACAGCCTCTATGTCCTTAGCAGTAAAGCGAGGGACAGATACAAAAATATGGTACATATCTGCCCTCGCCAATGCCATCCGGCAAGCCCGCATGGTCTCATACTCCCAAGGCTCATCACGATAACAGAAGATAAATGCGTCATCATCAGTTACACCGTCTTCAGAGCCTGGTCTCATCAAAGACGGATAATGCATCAACAGCCACCCCATCAAATAGTGATAGGGCAACTCAGTCCGTTCAAAATCCTTGGTCACGTCACGAGCGATGACCTTAGATGTGAAGGTGCGAAGGCCACGATGTATGATGCACACCATGGCCGGAAGGAGAGCTAGCCTGATTCACAACACTAACTTCACAGTCGGAAAGATAAAGTTACGACTGATTCTCTCGATAGAACCAGCCCCTCCAGAGACTACACAATTTCGCAGCCATATCATCAAAAATCCCGCCAGGAGCGCCTTCTCTGACAGCTATTGGGTATCCTGGTAAAAATAACAAAAGAGTCGGTCTTACTCCCGAATCTGTCACTGGTGGTGACCACCCTCTTAGCCGACGACACCAAGTCTTTAACCGCCTCCCAGGATCGAGGGCGACGGGAGGTAACTCGACCTGAGGCATCCGTCGGGAAGAGATAGTGCGCCCAGTCCTTGGTGTGGGGAGCATTCCCTTCCGAGTTGCTATCCTTTCGGGCTATCTGATGACATGTGCTATAGTGGCACAATATCTCTTGGTAAAGAGCCACCAAGCAGGGATACCGTCTTTCCAAATCTTCGAAGTCCTCATTAGTGGGAGTATACACCTCAAAAGCTTCGTCCCCCAAGGAAGCTTGGAGACCGCGTGCATTTCATGGAGCGCGAGCCCCATTTCCTCTACGGGTGTATAGAAGGTTCCCGTACGGCAGTTATACATCTCCAGCAGAGACATGAACAACTTCTTGTTTATGGACAAGCCATGGCTGGTGCCTCGAATAGCATGGTAAAGGCCAATCTCACACAAAAATGCCTCATACTTCTGCAAGATCCACATAGACAGATTGGTCCACGAGGGAATAGGATGTATCCAACTAGGGAGCATCAACCGGCCAATGGGGCAGGAGCCCTTCCGAACAAGTTGATTTATAAAAGTGTCGGCGGTAGAGAATATGAAATTGGGGCCCGACACATTCAAGAAAGTACCTGGGACCAATCCCGTTACAAAACAGCTGGTGTGCACCTTGCCGACAGCCACTGACTTCAGACTGTTGTTATAATGGATGTTTCCCACAAACATCCCACCTCGGGTAGGGGTTAAAGTCTCTTCCATCTTTCGGTCCAATGGGAGCATATTGAACCAAGATAATGGGAAGTGTCGCTCCATTTGGGGGATGCGGATCGCCATCCCGTTAGAGACAAAACTCCAATTCTCCGACACCTCCAGAACATGACTGTTCTCCACAGTCAAGGCGTCTCCAAAAAAGAACGCAGGCTTCAAATATTTCCCTTCGAATTTCTCGGAGTTCATTATAGCGTTAAGGTAATGGAAAGGCTGGTTCTTAATGGCATTCAGTCTAGCCGGAGGTTCGTCACTCGAAAACTGATCCGTCATATGCTGAACAATATGGTCGTATTTATAACCCAGAGCATCTTGGGCACTACCTACCAGGAGTTCTCCAGCAGCATTTATCGGCAGATTTACTGAAAAGAAGACAGAGAAAGATAAGTTAAAAAGATGGATAAAGAGAAATGATTGGGTGCTTCCAAGCCTTACGCGGCTCAAGAAAACACCCATGCGGTTCCAACTTAATGAAGCCTTATGCGGATCCAACTTAACGAAGCCTCATGCGGCTCAAGACTCAGAAGAACACTTATGCGGCTCCGTCTAGAGAAAGTCCATGCGGCTCAGCGTTGCTTATGCGACTTCGTCGACAAAGCATGTATGCGGACATAGTGGCTATTCTTATGCGGCTCGCAGCCCAGCCATAGGACGAACATGAAGCTAAAAAAAGCTCGTGCATAAAATATGCGACGTAGCCATAGCAGTTAGGGTTCTTTAACTCATACAATGTCCTTACCAATAATGGGAGGATGAACGTCAGGATGAACATCGGGTACGACGACTGGCGGAGGAACGACCGCAGTTGAGGCAGAAGTAGTCTTCTTGCCTTTCGCTGTTGCAATCGATGAAGAGGCCGCCTTCTTGCCCTTTGCTGCCACGGCCTTCTTGGGAGCCATTAGTTATCGGAGAAGAAAAGGATGATCGGGATAGGGAAATTTTGAAGAAAAAAGAGAAAGTAAAGAAGCCCTTTCTCTCTCCAAACTCCTCTTATTTATAGGAGGACGAGAGAAGAAGGACACGTGGACTAGTAACCGCCTCGTAAAAGGCGAAACCGACTCCTCGGATTTCGTTCCCGAGATTCACCCAGGGCATAAAAACTAAAAGAATTAATGAACCGGCCCTTGGGATTTCCCTCTAAAGACGGCGCTGAAACGAATTAGGAGGCAATTAAAGACCCTCGCACGTGACAAGAATCCCTGCGGCTCGAAAGTCTCTGCGGCTAAGCCGGCCATGCGGCTGAAACAACTCTGCGGCTCGAAAGTTCATGCGGCTAAAACTTCCATACGGCCAAGATATCTATGCGGCTAGGACCTCGTATGCGACTAGAAGAGCTTGCACACAGCCATGCTTCTTATTCAAAGTATTTTAATTTTGCAAATTGAAAACTTTGAAGGGGGTCTTGTAGAAGCATGGAAAATAATGAAGAAATATTCATGCGGCCAGGGAATCCCATGCGGCTCAGATAGCCCATGCGGCTCAAAGATTCATACGGCACAAGGGAATATGCGGCTCACGACTTTCCATGCGGCTCAGAAGAGAAGACACGTGGCTTGCAAACAATTCTCTCCTCCGCCCTATACTGCATTAATTGCTTTGACGGCTGACCGCTCTGACGAAACGACAGGCCAGACACAAAGAGGCAATTATGACTCTGTCATAATGACATAATCCTAGGAAATCAAAGAAAATCTTTGGCACAACCCCCCGAGATCCAGAAAACACCATGCAGCCTAGACACGTGGACAGTCATATGTGGCTCGAGCGGAGACTCTCCATGCGGCTCAGGCCGAAGTTAGCCTATGCGGCCCAGATCGAAATAGCCCTATGCGGCTCACAAAGATCATCTCCATGCGGCTCATTACCCGTTATATGGTCCGGATTATCATGTGGTTCGAAGACTCGGGAGACACTTCCCAAGCTGCCCTGACACGTGGCCAGGCTTATGCAGCTCAAACTTTATGCGGCCCAATCCTTATGCGGCTCAGTGACTCCAAGACACGTGTCATAAAGCTAATAAATTTCCCAGATTTACTACAATCAAAGATGGGGTCAAATACCAATAATCTGGGACACGTGGCAGGAGAATGAATTAAATTTATTCATTCAGATTTGCAGACATCAGCAAATCATCATCATGGAGATTTATTCCAATCAGCATTAATTACTGATAGGATTTGGTGCAATCTATACTAAATGGCCCAGATTCATCACACTCGAGATTAATGGCCCAGATTGATCAATCAACAGGCCGCCGCCACTCTAAGGGGCAATCATTACAAACCCTAATGATTGTATTTCCTTCTTATAAATAGTAAGGTGCCTTTCCCTTGCAGGAGGACCCCTTTTCGAGATCAGAGAGAGCACGAGAATACTTAGAGAAAAAAATAGAGAGAGAGCAGAGAGAGCATTTCTTCAACGCCAAGCAATCTTCTAGAGCCAAGGCTGCATACCGATCGTCCAAGGAGTAAGGCAGAGTGGCCGTCGCTTTCCCGAGCCTCTATCGTCACCCCCCAGAATCTAAAATAAACAATTGTACTTAGACTGCTGTACCTAGGCTTTCGTCCCTAGGCTTTCTTTGTACAAGCGAGTTTATAACGTGAAGTAAAAGTCCAGTCCTCCGATAATTGTTCTGCTCTTTTATATTTCATGGCAAACACTGTCAAATTCAATTTTTTTATATTAGAAAAAGTATTTTCTTTTAGATAACAAGTCTAATCTTACAATTGAGTTTTTTTTTAATTGGAATGGTTCTTTAAGTGTTGATTATTGAATGCTTGCATTTTGCTATGACATAGATCCTATTTGAAACTTCTATTGAATGCTTGAATATCGATTTTGTATATGTTGTATAATGAGGATGAGTCAGATAGGTGTATCTTACAAAGTCTTTGAAAGCTTTGTTTGAATATACAGTTGATCCTTAGTTTATTTGCTTTTCATTTAGTAACTGCCTCCTGACTTGTAGTTTTCTTCATTCACCTTCTAGTGCTTGACTATTCTATTATATGCAGTACTTGTTATGTTAAGTTTTAAGTCTAAAATTCCGGTTGTTCAAGCACATGGTGAATCATACTTTGTTATAAATTGTATGTTCTAAATTGAATATATTGTATCACGATCTTGTCGTTCAATCATAATTTGGTTTTGAGATCCGAATTATATGATTATTGTATTTAAGTAATAATTTTGCAAATATGCATGTACATAAAGATTTGGACATGACTGAGTCTTGTAAAGATTTAGTCAATATTCAAAATTTTGGTGATTCTTTATAACTAGCAATAGTTGTCTAACATTCTAACTAGACCCATTGAAACAAGATGTCGCCAAAGTGACCTCTCTTGCATAGATAATCTATGAGGAATGTTAGATGTTTTTGTGTATACGTTCATGCGAGCATTAACCGGCCTAAACGAAGGTTAATACTTGGTCGAGTTGCACACAAACATGTGATGATAAATGTGTGACAATTATAAGGTTTACATGTAATTAACAATCCAATCCAAAGATAGGCTTATCATTTGACATAAATTATTGTCAACATTTAATCATTACACCAATAATATCACTTACAGTTAATATTACTGTCCAAAGACTTGACATTAACGGTGTACTAGGTATCTTGAGATGGGGCTCACCATTAGTTGAATTTGTTTGACTATATTTTATTATTTGGTTATTAATTAGAGCATGTTTGTTTTGTTGTTTTGTTCTCTTTACAGTTAATATTGCTAAAATATCTGCCGATGTTTCCATATTTAATATGAGACAAACATTACAGGCAAAAGGACATAATAAATAAGTTGCTAAGGGTCCATGTCAAAAGAAACAACAATATAAAACTAAGGGATGATAAGACGAAACACATAAAGAAAAAAATGTACAAAGTCTCACGCATGAATTGTAAAGAAAAATACATTTATAAATTTGGTTTGTTCTGAGATTAATTTAGCTTTAATACCAATAAACTCATGGTAGTTAGATTCTGGTGCGACTACCCACATTAGTGTTCTAGACAAGGTTGCCTGAGCTACCGAAAGCCAATTGATGGTGAAAGATACATTTATGTGGATGGCATCAATTCGGTAGAAATAAAAGCAATAAGACATTTTATGTTATTATTAGGAACCAGTTATTATTTGGATTTGATAGACACTTTTGTTGTACCGTCTTTTAGACGAAATTCAGTTTTAGTTTCCTTATTGGACAAACTTGGTTATCATTGTTCATTTGGAAACAATAAGTTTAGTATATCTTTAAATTCAAATATTATTGTTAATGGTTCCCTTAAGGTTTATGATAACCTATATTCACTTGAAACTATTGCATCTTACAATGAAACCTTGCAAGTAGAGTCATGTGGTACTAAATGCCAAAAAAACCTCATCGTGACATAATTGCAATTATGTCACGTCCCACGTCTAGAAATAGAGTTGAATTACTTGTATTTTAGTTTCCTTATTGGACAAACTTGGTTATCATTGTTCATTTGGAAACAATAAGTTTAGTATATCTTTAAATTCAAATATTATTGTTAATGGTTCTCTTAAGGTTTATGATAACCTATATTCACTTGAAACTATTGCATCTTATAATAAAACCTTGCAAGTAGAGTCATGTGGTACTAAATGCCAAAAAAACCTCATCGTGACATAATTGCAATTATGTCACGTCCCACGTCTAGAAATAGAGTTGAATTACTTGTATTTAATGGAATTTTTGGATTTTCTTGACTTCACAAATTTAATGTGTATTGAATGTGTAAAGGAAACATACCAAAACTGTAAGCAGCTAATTTATTGGTTATGTTGACAGATCAAGGGATTTATAAATTTTACGATCCAACACAAATAAAAATTTGAGACGATAACTATAATATTTTTAAGGATGTTGAGCTTTTGGGGAAGAAATAAAGTTAAGGATATTATCTTTGAAGATGGATCGGTTACGACTACTACTATCAGTTTTGACGATGTGCAGTTTTCTGTACCTGTCATTGATCAAGAAATGAATACAGAATCTCAACAAGATAATTTCGAATTACCTCTACAAGTCGATGTTGAGCTACCTCAACAAGACAACATAGAGGCACCCCCTCCCACCCATTCAAGATGAAGTAATTGTTCCTGAGGAACAAACCCAAGAATCGGTGCCATTAAGACGGTCCACCAGAGAAAGGAGAAATATAATTTCGAAAGATTTTTTCATATTTCTCTCCAGGAACATGAGGAAGACTATGGAATATTGGAAGATGATCCAATCAATTTCCATCAGGCCATGGAAAGTTCTAATTCTCAAAGTGGATTGATGCAATAAATAAGGAGTACTATAAGTCTATGCAAGACAATAAAGTTTGGGAAGCCCCGTTACCAAAAGGAGCGATGTCCATTGGTTGCAAATGAAAATTTAAAACCAAGAAGGGTTTGAATGGTAATATGGGGCGGTATAAAGTACGTCTTGTAGCTAGTGGCTTTACTCAAAGTTAAGGATTGATTTTAAAAAAACTTTCTCTTCGGTATCTTTGAAAGACTTTTAAAACAATCATAGCACATGTTGCACATTTTGATCTCGAGTTACGTCAAATGGATGTCAAAACGATGTTTCTCAATGGTAACATGACGAAACAATTTACATGGTGCAACCAAAAAACTTTGTGTCGAAATATCCAAAGAATATGGTTTACAAATTGACAATATATATTTTAGACTCAGGCAGGCTTCTCCTCAAATATACTTCAAATTTTATCAAGTAATTATCTCGTTTGGTTTTGAGATAAACACTGTTGAAGATTGTGTGTATCACAAGTTCAGTGGGAGTAAATATTTTTTCTGGTTTTGTATATCAATTAAAGTATTTAATGCAAACCAGGTGACACATGTTGCTAAAAGAGACAAATTCAGTCTCAATCAAGTGCCCTAAGAATAGCCTTAAAAGTAAGAAAATACAATAAATTTTTCGTTCATGATCAGTTATATGAAGTCTAATGCATGCTCAAGTATATACGCATCCGAATATTGCGTACATAGTTAGAATGTTAAGCAGATATTTAAACAAATATGTGATGGATCATTGGATAGCAGCCAAACTACTTAAGCAATTTATAGAAAACAAAGAATTGTATGCATTTTCTAGGAGATCGGATAATTTTGGAGATCATAAGGTATTCCGACTCCGATTTTGCTAGATGTCAACACAACAAGAGATCCACATCAGGTTATGTTTACCTGTTGACTGGTGGAGATATATTTTGGATGAGTGTCAAACAGACACTCATAACTTCTTCCACCATGGCAGCAAGGTTTGTAGCATGCATGTTATGAGGCATTCGTTTAGAAAATATAGTTACAAAATTTTGTCACAAGGCTGCACCTGCAGGAGGGTGTTAAAAAATTACTCAAATTATGGTGTGACAATAAATCAGCAGTACTGTATTCCAATAACAACAAGAACTTATATAAGTCACAGGATATTGCTATAAAGTTTCTAGTTCTAAATGAAAGAATTTGGAATGGTTAAAGTGTCCATATAGCACATTATGACAAACTTCATGTTAGCGGGTACGCTCACAAAAGTATTATAATCCAAGGTCTTTCATGAACATACTACTCATATGAGTGTTATCTTAATTAAGATGACAATATAGTGAAAGTTTGTATTTTATGTATTTTGGTGTATTTGGTCTTGGACATATTTATGTATTAAAGTATTTTGGATATTTATCTGATCAGATATGGAAAATCCAGCTCATTCTATTTTTATTATGTTAAATTATTGATCTCATTAAAGTTAAGGAGCACCAGTTGGAAATAGACATGTGTTGATCACATTACGTGTATTTTCATGCTACGCATCCATGATTGATTTATGTCATTTAGCTATATCGATATATATGATCATTGATGGTTTAGTTACACTAAATGTGACGAAAGTCCCTTTGATCCTATGTTGATATGGTTAATGAATGAGATTGTCCGATGTACCCTAAGGATTAAAATAGCAATTTATGAGCTCACTAAAGTTAACACAATTATAAGGTTACATATGTGGTCCAGTGGAAGATTATTGAAATTATTCAATAATAGGGACCACACATGTAATTATTTAATTGTGTTGGGATATATAAATAATTAAGCCAAATAAAAGTGGTATATTTCGCAAATTGGCTTCAGTATATAATTGTCATAGAAATAATGTGTACACCGAGGATAAATCTAATTTGATGATGGGCAAAATTAGAAATGTCATAACATATATATGTGTGTATTTATTAGGATTATGGTCCCTAATTTATACGGTCACTAAAGAGAAGATTGTTTCTTTTTTCTCTTTTGTATCACAATCAACAGAAAGAGGGGGACAAATGATTCGAATTTTTCTTTGTCATTAAAGGTCGTAGCAAATTAAAAAATATAACCCTATAAAGAGACGTCTACTTCAAGATCCATCAACCCAATCAATAGATTCAAATACGTGTCCGCTTTTAAAGAGTACTTTTCTGCTGTAGGGCTCGAAGTTGCTCTTGGCACCTTGGTGGTAACGTATCTAGGACAAAGCTAAAGGTGCAGCAGAACTAGCCAACCCAAGAACCTAAGCAACATTTTCAAACAAGAGTAGATGCTATAAATGATAAGTTCACTCTTCATTTTTGTTGCGTGTTTGGTTACTTACATATTGTACAAACATTAAGGAGGGGACAGAAATAATTAAAACGGTATGGATTTAATTTGTGTTGCATAGTCCTCCAACCACAAAAGAGGCTAGTAAAATGGATTGTTTTGTACAAGGGTAGGATACTGAATTTGTCCATTTTAGAATTTGGTTACTCAAATTTTTTTAGTGACATATTTTAATAACAAAATTGGACATTGAGAAATAAGTCTTTTAATGACGAATGTTCGTCACTAAAAGTTCGAGTACCCAAAATCTAAACCGCACAAATCTGGTACCAAATATCTAACTAGATCCTAAACCCGGTATCCTTACAAAAAAATAAGGGTAAAGTGCAAAAAAAAACCTTTCTAGATTGACACCTTTTGCGTAGAAAGTCCTATTAGTCATTTTTAGCAATTCGACCCTCCTTAGATTACAAATCCGCTCAATAAGGCCCCTTCAGTCAAAATTAAAAAAATTAATCCCGAAAATGTCCCTGCCCTTCTCTTCCCCCCGGTGGCGACGGCGACCCCCCAGTCCCGCCCTACCATCCTGCCCTCCCCCCGCCGGCCCTGCCCCGCCCCCCGCCCTCCTCCTGCCCGACCCCTCATGTCCTCCCCCCGTCGGCCCTCCCCCGGCGGCGAGCCCCCAGCCCCGCCCATCCCAAGAGAGCCTCCCCCCCGATCTCGCCGGCCCCGCACGGCCTTTTCCCGCACTCGCTGGCCCCCCGCAGTCCTCCCTCGCCCTCGTCCCGGCCCCACGCAGCCTTTCCCGTGGCATCGTCGGCCACCCAACCTCTCCCCCAACGGCCAAGGAAGGAGGGGGGGGTGAGAGATAAAATTGTCATTTTGAAAAATTTTGCAACAAAAAATAAATAGTGAAAAATTTAAGAATAAGGGATCTTTTTTCGCGAAAATGACCAATCTAGGTAGAATTTTTTTGTCATTTACCCAAAAAAATAATCTTAGTAAAATTCATGTGGTATGATTTAGCAGTGGCAGCTAGCTACTCCACTTTTGTTCTATGTTTTTCCATATTTTCTCTAATAAGCAATCATAGGACATTCCTACTATAATTATGGGGAAAAAAACACAATTTAATGCTGGTCACTAACTTTGACAGATCTACCAGTATGGAGGGAAATTTGCTGCTCTTTCATACTTGTATCGGAAGTTGAGGCAAATTATGAACTGCTGCAGTTGGTGATACATAAAGTTTCAACCATGACAGTTATTAGCAAGTCAAGATGAAGAAATGACAGATCAGGAAAAAAAAAAAACTTGAGGACATCATCAGTATGCCCAACCCCTAAAATGATGGAGGCTCAAAGTTAGCAAAATACATCTCAAACAAATCTTTAACGATTTGTCGTTGAGTTGAAGCTTGCACTAGATTTTGAATCCACCTCGTTTAATAATCTTTTACACAATAATATAGTCACGAGGATCCAAAGTATTGTCAAAGATCACAAGGTTAATTAGATAAAATTGTTGCCTAAAAATCTTAGTCGATAGCGGCTAATCCTCTTGCAACTGAGCAGCCGGTTTCTGATAGTTATTCCGTCCAATGGCTGAGTGAACACATGGGTTCCAGTACGTGGCTCGCTAGTTTGGTTCGCGGAAAGGAAATTGATTCTATGGTATTTTCTTTCTATTAAAAAATTATAATTTCAATCAATTTTTTTTTTTTATTTGGAAAACCAAGAAAATTGAGAGAAAAAAATAAATCCTTAGAGAAGGAAAATGATGTTTGGATTGGTGGGAGGAACCACTTTCTCCCATATTTTTCCTTTTCATAGAAATCAAATTCATTTCCTCCTTATTTCCTTTGACATCCAAACAGAGGAAATGAATTACTTTTCTTTTCCAAGGCTCCAATTCCGCAAACCAAACATGGCCTTAAAGTAGCACTTCATTTCTCACTTGTGACTCCGTCCCTGGCTGAATGAACACTACAATTTGACATAAGTCAATTCTAATTTTAATTTGCTGGCTAAATGTCAAGTTAATTAGATTCATTATATGACTAAATATATTTACGTCCTGATCTCCCTAATCTTGCCATTTTGTATATTAACCCAAAAGAGAGATTTATATAATCATGAATGTAGTTATATCTTGACATAATCAAGTAACTTGGGGTATTGAGTTTAACAATGAATTTAATTGGCAATGTTCAGGCTCCAGTTATTAGCGCGTTCCAGGAGCAAAAATGTGGATTTAAGTCTTCAAGTTATTTCAAGTACGGGATGTTGTACTCAAAAATGGATCAGAAGGTAGTTGTTTCCAATTTTTAAACAGATATTTTCGTATAGAATCAAAGTTTAAGTAACTTATAGAGAATTTTGCTTTTTTGATAAATTTGCAAGGAAAGAACAGGAACGCCCTTAGTAAGGATATTTTACTTCTCTCCACATTTTAAAATAATATATAATAAACGAAAACTTCCCTAAGGACTTTTTCAAACTTTATTTATTTTTTTATTTCTTCTGGATAAAAAAATAAAAAATAAAAAAACTATTTATCTAAAACGTCCAAAGTTATGGTCGTTTTCAAGTTTTTATTTTTTTTCTTGTGATTATTAAAGATAAAAAATAAAAAAATCTTGAAAAGATCCATACTATGTCGTTTTTTCAAGATTACTTTTAAAATGTAATAAATAAAATAATTAAAATTTACACCATGTTATCTTTTATTCATTAAGCAAATCTTCAGAAATAATTTTTTTTTCATAAATAATTATTTTATTTATTACATTTCAAGCATAATCTTCAGGAAACAAAAAACAAAAAAAAGTCCATAGTACAGACATTTTCAATTTTTAAATTTTTTTTTTTATAATCTAACGAAAAATAACCCAAAAATAATAGAAACTTGAAAACACCCATACTATGGACAGCTTAAATTTTTTATTTTTTTTATTTTTTTCATTTTAAATATTTTATTTTTATACTTTTTTTTTCTTTTTTCTGAACGTTATGCTTAAAATTAATAATTAAAATAATTAAAATTTACACCATGTAATTTTTTATTCAGAAATAATTATTTATTTTTTATTCAATTTTTTTTTTTACTTATTACACTTTCAGCATATTCTTCAAAAATAAAAATAAAATATATATATAAACTATATAAAATAATAAAATAATATTGATAATATTAAATTAAAATAATGCCCATATTATGGTCATTTTTGTCATGCCCCAGTCCCAAATACACGGGACCGAGCCACGTGGCAATGGCCAGCTACGTACTCAATCAGATTCTAGTCCGACTAGAATACGTATAAGATGTCAAAATGGTGTAACTAATCACTACATCAACACTATATCTCAATCCAAGTACATAAAACATAAAGAGGGAAATATGAAAACTAGTCTGCAGCCCAATAATCATATTTGTCGAGTAGGCTCAAAAGAGATAATGTGAGTCTACAAATGAAACATAATACAATACTGAATGAAAGAGTCTTGCCAAAACAATCCCGCTAATACAATACTGAATGAAAGAAAAACTGGAAGATAACTAGATCTGACAACAGACTAAACTAGATAATAAAGTCAGATCAAGAAGAGCTCTACCAATGGTACAAACTACTTTGCTGGATAAACCTCTTCTTCTGCAAATGGTCCCACTCCTGCATCAACTCCGGATCCGTAGACCTCCGAATAATCCTCGTCTAAATCTGGAGAGAAAACTAGATCCTCAGCGTGATGCAACAAGATACATATATATGCAAGCCAAAGTACAACAATAAAGAATGAATAGGAAAATAAAAATAAGACAGGTAACTGGGGTGAATCTAACATAATGTAAATACAAATTGAGAACATCACTCGAACACGCGGACTGTCACGATGTACCCCGGAGACCTGATAGGCACTCCAGCAAACTATAAAATACCCCACAGCTCCGGTAAGAAAAACTGTGGCAATCTATGAAAATCCTGAGGCTCTGGTAATGAGGCAACGACATACTCTGTGGGAAAGTAACCCAAGCACACGGTGTATGTTCTCCCCTCGCATGTGACTTCACGAATCGTATCCACGAGACGCACGACCAAAACCTCTAACTAGGACAACGAGTCATAATAGTAAGTAACAATGCATGCATATCAATGTTATCGTCCTAGAATCAACACGGACTTTCGTATACCTAGATGTAATCAAGTATGGAATTCGTCAGTAATGTAGTGTCCATGAACATGTCCTAGGGTCTGATGTACCCCGCAACGAATTGTCACGGTAACGTAAATGTGAATCTCTACTATCGATACCCGATGGCGCTAACGTCCATTGGCACCCGAATGTGATTCGGACGCGAAGTACCGAACAAGACCCTAGGTGATATATTGACATAACAGAAATAAATATTTGAGTTACAGATATGAAAACTGAAGTACAAAAATGCAAGGTACACTTGCTTGGCTCCGGTCGCTGAAGAGGAAGAGCTGGTCCAATGTCCAAATCCATAGAGTCCAAAGTGTAAAAAGGACCTAGAGAATAATATTCAGACAAATTAATTATTTAAATTAAGAATCTTACTTATAAGATCTTATATTAAACTGGCTATTGAAAATTTAAAGATTACACTAGTAATTTATGTAACCATGCCACTACTGTTGTCTAAAATATGGATTTGCAGATTCTATACTTCCTTTACAATCTCAAGTACTCTTCTCCTCAATTTGTCAGCCATCTGTACATTCTCCATAAATGTATACAGTTAGTCTTATGATACTCTCCAAATCATCTCATTCATTCCTTCTATTAGCAGTAGGAAGAAGAAACTATACTATAATAGCTATAATTTTCTAAACAATTCCCTGCTACTTCACATCCAACTTTATTACAACATCTTCTATGTTCCAACATTTCATGGACACATCCTCAAGGTTTTTACCAATACAATAATATCCAAGTTCAACTTAATACTATACTGGAACTTGAACCCGACCAAAAATATGTTCCCTCATGCATGTTCCAAGAGTATATACTCACCAACTCCTTACTAATTTCTTCACCCACAAGGGACAAGGCTACTATCACTTTGTTTACTGTTGCTTTAGGGAGGACAACAGATTTGATAAGGCTTCTGTCGTGCATATGTAATGGAAAGACAAAGCCCTCCATAGGCCCTGGCTTATGAACTTCCCCACCTCCTTCATTATTTATTCACCATCAAGAGTAACTTGTTCACAATCATGACAAACCATTCATTAGTTCTGCTAGTGGAGTCTCATGCAATAAGAAAAAACTCCTTCACCAATCTCCTTGCTATCCATAACCTGTTTATCATATTTTTTCCTTTTCAACTAATCCTTATGCACATATAAGTATAATATACATATGTAAGAAAACATTACTATAATGGCTATCCCTACTGCTACAAAACCCTGCGTTTTAATCCCACACACATAATGCTAAAGAATGAAGGAAAATAAAGGATGAAGATATATAAAAGGAGAAGCATAAGTAAGGAGGTGTTTTCCACACTAGTAGAACCATAGTATAACCCATCTGCTATTAATCCCAGACTTCCTTTCTTCTTCCGAATTTCCTTTCCCTCTCACACAATCAAACTCTCTTACCCAGATCATCTCTTAGGTGCATAACTGATATATGCAATGTAAAAAAAAACTAACAAATTCAGCAGGAACAACCAAACATTTCTCTACACCAAAACCTATTGGATTAAGGATGTATTGTAGCAGTATGTAGTGTTTAGCAGGAGCACATTATTAGAAGCTATCACATTTAAATATATAGCTATACATTCCCAAGTGAACACAAACACCCTAACATGAGCCATATGTTCCTACTAGGTGTGAGCATTTATCAGGGTTCAGAAGGAGGAGGAAATCTTACTGGACAGGGGGTAGACGCGGCCACACGCGCCAAGGGAGTGTTCGACTAGGCGTCCAACTACCGACCGTTCCTCGGCGCCCCAAGGTTGACGAAGAAGAAGATGAAGTCGATGGAGATGATGAAGGTGGGGTTCGTTCGGCGCTGGGATGCGAACGTCGGACAGGAACCCGTTAGCGGGAAGGGACTGGTCGCGCACTCGACCCGGACGGAGTTGTAGTGTATCGGTGAGTGTGGCGACGTCGAAGCCTCGTCACTGAACTCGAACGCCGGCAAGGTGGAGGAGAGGTTACAACCTCACGCCGGCGTGGTCCGTTGTCGACGTGGTGAAGGCTCGATGCTACGGAGGAAAGGAGTACTGGAGGTTGGCGGCTAGGTTTTAGTTATGGGAGAGGAAGAGAATGAACATGAGGATATTATAGGGGAGTGGCTAGGGTTTTTCGGATGGATGGAGTGATCTTTTGGATGCTAGGCGTGCCTGCATTAGCAGGCTGCTATTGTCACGACCTGTATTCGCTTTTCAGGATGCGAGCGCGTGCGCAAGCCAGCTACATATCAAGCAGACTCCAGCCCAACTCGAATACGTATAAGCTGCCTAGACTATGGTAATATGCCTAATCATGGCAAGACAAAACTATATCTCAATTCACAAGAAAAATATAAAACAAGAATGAACATTATGGTTCATGGTCTGCAGCCTACTAGCATATATGTCCGATTAGACTCCAAATAAATAGCATGAGTCTATAAAACTAGGCTAACAAGCAGAGTGCAAATAATGGATGTAAATATGTAATCACGAATGGTACCTGAATCTGTAGTAATCAACTATCATCATGATCAGCTAACTAACTCTGTGCAATAAACTACCTAAAGAGATCATAAGGTCCTCAGGGGGCTAGCAAGATACATAAAACATGCCTGCTAATATAACAGTACATACATGTTTGGAAGATAAGAATAGTGCCAGAAGAACATCTAAGAAACGACATGTCTTATGGAAATGCAATACTAGACTTGGCTAACAATCAATCGAATAACTCTTATAGACTGTAGTACAATGCAAGATACTCCTAATCTATAGTATGTCTCAATTGTAGTACAATGCAAGATACTTCCAATCGAGAATAGCCAATCCTAGCTAGTATCAATCTCCTCTCCTAAAGGAATGCAAGATCATGTAAAATCCTATAGACTGTAGTATAATGCAAGATACTCCAAATCTGTAGTATATCTTAATTGTAATACAATACAAGATACTCCCAATCGAGAATGGTCAAGTCATGTTAGGTCATACTCAAGACAAGTCCAAGTCCATCAATCATGACCAGGTCAAGTCAATCTAGGAAACATGGCATAACTGGCAACTCTATTATAAAACACGGTGAACACTAGGAAGACCAATAAACAATCAATGAAAATAACTAATATCCTATACGTGCACGTAAATCTATAAAATAAGAAGGCAATAGATGATAACCCAAGTGGAATATGAGAAGAATGTGATAATATGAAAAGAAATACAATAAAAAGAAAAATTTATAAATACTGTATAAGTTCGACAAGGTATACTTGCCTGGTGGTAGCACGTAGAACCAACACTATCTAGTCAATCGACGAGCCACAAAAATCAACTCTCACAACAGTCTTCGGAGGCTGAAACAGATACTACCAACGTGTTCAAAATAGTCAAATTAGCTGGAATAGCCTACCAATAAGTCCAATTCTGAAAACAGGAGCAAAACGGTAATTTTGGATCAAAATGATGTCAGCCGTTGGACCCGCTTTGTATCGAAAAGCGTGCCAATATCTACTGTCTCTAAGTCATCAAATTATATGTCTACGAGTCCAGTTTGATAATATGAATTCAACCGTATGTCCAAAGTTGGATTCCGGTGGGCCGTGCACAAATTCGCCCGTTGGATCGGGTCGCGGGCCCGCTAAAACAGTATTTCGGTCGACCACATCAGAATCGGACCAAA
The DNA here is from genome assembly GCA_029216955.1 of Iris pallida. NCBI lineage: Eukaryota > Viridiplantae > Streptophyta > Magnoliopsida > Asparagales > Iridaceae > Iris > Iris pallida. The sequence goes on along the minus strand of JANAVB010034320.1, from coordinate 468,157 downwards.
CTTGGCATACAGGACCAGAAAAATGATACGGTCTTGTTGACATAAGTTTCGTCTCGAGATGACAAACGTACACAAAGCAATTGGCTAATTTGCAAAAGGGCCGATACAGGATATTTTGATGGATACGCCTCGATTTTGTCGTGCACGCACAACGAAATTGAGTTCTGTCGAATCCCACGCATCTGAAACATCCTTACGCATCTTTAGATGCTCATGGGTTGCAACCACGTCTCCCGGTTTGTCGAGACGCATGCCGTATCGATGAAAATTATTAAAATATTTACTGTTCTAAAACTATTTTTTTTTCTAAACTTTGAAACTGTTTTAAGAAGAATTTAATTCATGAAAAATAAAACTAAAATTTGGATTTTGATCTCGTATATGTTGTCATAAAACCTGTTCACTTAGATTTTCAAATTGGTCGATGGATTGGCAATGATGTGCCTTCCAAATTGGGTGTCTGAACTGTTTTCAACACTGTAAATAGACAATTTTTTTTGATTTTTTTACTAAATTTTCTGGTGATATATATAGGGCATCTAAACCCGAACTACTTATCAGGCCTTGTAGCCATATAGGTTGTCTTTGCAATGAACAATTTGGTTCGAAAATTGACTATATAATAAAGAAGAAAGGAGGTAATGAACACGAGTACTTGGCTGTTGTGACATAATACAAGGCATTAGTTCTATTTGGTTCTTAGAATCTTCGAATCGATTTCTTAGAATCTTCGAACCAAATCAAGAAATGCAACGAATCAATTCGGTTCGAAGATTCTAAGAAATCGAATCGATGCAAGGCTTTAGTTCGAACCGAATCAAGTATTGATTTTAGTTCGAATCGAATCGACGCAAGGCATTAGTTCGATACATGCTATACATTTACGCTAAAATATAAGAGGTCGATATTTTTTTTTATTTACAACGGGGTCCGCAAAACCAAATCACCACCTTGCAACGGACTGAGGCATAGTCTAGGTAAGCCAAATCGGTCATATAATTCAATGAAGCACGAAGTGCTCGAATGACTAAGTCAGAAGAGTTGACCATGCAACAAAGTTATGAAATCGAGCCGCATCGACTCGGCGAAACGACAAGGCGTATCGACTTAAGGTAGGGGGCTTTGACTTCTTTTTCCTACTCCTTCATGCCTAAGTAAAATATATTATTGTATGCTAAGTTAACCTATCGAGACCATGGGCATAGCTCGATCGAGAGATGAACATAGTGCGTGTCGAATACTAGATAAAATAATTAAAACTGAAATATACATCAAATGTACGAGTTGCTATGGAATATTGAATATCACAAAGATGAGAGCCTCGGTGCGCAAGCCATAAGAACATAGGATAACTGTATCGACAAGTGGCTCAACGCATGAGTCATTTCGTGCCCTCGCGCATGAGTTAGTATTCTAGAAAATTGAAAGACTATATCGGCACGAGTGCCTCAGTACACGAGATATTGAACATTGAATACCCTATCGAGGCGTGCCTCAGTTGCACGAGTCAGAGGAAAGAAAAATAGATTGAACACTAAGGCATAGAACATGGAATTACGGTATCGAGGCGTGCATCTTATATACGACCCAAAGAATAGAGAACAATCGTGTCAAAGCATGCATACGTGGATGGCTTCGTTGCAAAGAGAAAAGTTGTGGCATGAATGTGATGAAACTGTCAGATATGACATGATGCCTCGAAAATATTTGGGACCTTCGGGTCGTTCGGTTGACGAACATTGAGTTAGGGCATGATGCCATTGAACATTGAAACGAAGTATGGAATATAAGAACATAGAAAGTTAATGTGAGAAATACGAGATGACACGAAGTCTGAGTCACAAACTCAAGATATGTTTGGTTGTTTGAATAAGACGCATGTTGTATGGTCGAATGGACTTGAGAAATAGATTTAATCTCCTGTGCATGGGTGTTCCTTTGAACGGGTTTGCACCGGGGCGCCGGGGCGTCGGGACCGTTTGGACTAGGAGGGACGTTAAACTTTGCTGGGCACACATCTCTAAGATGATAAGCAACTGGTTATTGATGTGAACGCTGCACCGATTGATATGCAATGGTAAGCCTCCGGTTATTGGGATAGCAACCCATCCCATGAGACGTCGGGCTACCCAAATTGAGAAAAGAAAAGAAATAAAAAAAAGAAAAGAAAAATAGAAACACCTTTAGACCATTCTGGCCCGGATACGCCATCGACCTTCATATAGTTAAGAAACGGTAGACTGAAAGTACATGAATAGTATATCCTGCACAGAGCACTTATAACATGACAGGAAAGGAATGAGACGTATTCATCTTGCGTCGGTGCAAGGGCAAATGCGTCGATGTTGGTAAGAAGTCACAAAACAACATGAGATTGCTATTGGTTGCTTGCTTGCTTATACGAATCAAACAACATACTTTATATGATAATATGTTTTATTGCTTTCAAATATGCCATGAAATCTATCCTAAGGAGAACATAGAAAGATAACTAAATTGTATGCTGTATGAATCAATACATTATTAAATGTCGGTTTAGTTAAAGTGGGTCTTTGATCAGTATAGCGAGGACGAAAGTACTAATCCCCCACTAGTTTGCTAGCAGGTTCAGGAAATGTTTTGCTCGTGACGGAGCTTCGCTTGATCGCGTTGAGGCATAAAATGCCGTAGCATTTGAAGCGTGCGATCGCATTGACGCTCAGACTTGCAATAAGATTGATGCGGCTGAGATATAGAAGGCATGATGTATGAAATGGTGAAATCCTTTGTGGACAAGAGAGAACTTGAGTATTGTAGCCAATCTGGCATATTCAGTTGGGCTATTGAAAGCCAGTGTTGTCTCAGTTCATTTATCAATAAAGAGAATTATTTTGTATACTCTATTTTTTTCTGTTTGCTAATATCAATCAAAGATAACCATTTGAGAACTTGTCATCTTATCATGTACGAGTGCTGTCATGCCCCAATTCGATGGACCGTTCGTCCCTACTTCTATTATGTTGAATTGATCGTCCTCGCTAAGGCATGATGCCGTACGAGTCTGGAATTGCACTCGTACAAGGCAAGAACATTACATTTGATCATTCTTATTTAAAACATCAAGTTGAAACTTCACAAATCTCAGAGTAATAGAACATGAAGTATAGAAAGATGAAAATATGCTTTTCATTCATAGCTTGCAATGAAGTGCAAGTCATAATTACATTGGATGCCATTGCGGCTACATTGATTGAAATAAAAGAAAATATTCGACAAGCTGCCTGAACTAATGTAACGCTCCAGTCCTAAAATACTTAGGACTAAGTACGTAGACATGCCAGCGACATACATACGAAGTATACTCCAGTATATGGACACCTCGTATTTATACATAAGCTGTAAAATGCAGTAAACCAAGAATAATCTAATCTCATCCACAAAATAAAAGAATAAAAGATATCATATAATCAACTATGAAATGTTTTTGTACAATATGTTGGGCGGAGACAAATCTACTACCAACAAGTAAGAAAAGGAATACATGGAAAATGAAATGAGTTTGGCAAGCGAAACGAAGACGATCCAAGTGCAATCATCCTCGAAGGAATAGAGATGATCACGGCCACATCTATAACACCTACGAAAGACAAGAGCACACACACCTAGAGAGATAACCTGGTCCTCAGAGGGACGTAACAAGATACATAATATCATGCCATACAAACTGAATAAATACTACTCAATAATAAGTCAATTGGATCATAACATGGTCCAATACCTACCTTTGAATTAGTGTACCATCCCCCAACCAAACAAGGACAGGAGATGGCACACTAACCCACGATGAAGTATCTTGCCAAGTCACGAATCTAATATAGTATCCGAACCACAACAAGATTCAACACCTTCTCATCGAAGTAGTGAGCCACACATACAACCAAACAAGGACAAGATGTGGCAAACTAGTCTACGATAAGTTACTGTTCTAAGCCATGGTCAGATACAAGTACCCAAACCAAGAGTACTCATACCTAACGGATAAGGGTGCCTAATCAATCTAGGTGAATGCTGTTTGCCATTAATTATCAAAAGAACAGAACAGTTTTATGGGAGGACTGGACTTTGATTCACAATACAAACTAGCTCGTACAAAGAGAGCCTAGGAATAAAACCTAGGAAAAGCAATCTAAGTACAATTGTTTAGTTTTTCTGGGGGGTGACGGTAGAGGCTCGGGAAAGTGATATCAACTCTGCCTTACTCTTTGGACGATCGGACGTAGCTTCTGCTCTGGCAAAGAAATGCTCTTTGTGTGTGCGGGAGTTGCTAATCTCTCTGCTCGGGCTCTGTGCGTATAACTCTCTGTGTGTCTCTTGTAAAGGAATAATCCCTGCTATTTATAGGGCTTTGTGATAAGTAGGGTGTGCAGTAATTGCTCCTTAAAAAGCGGGCGGTTGGAGATTGGTTAAGATTTGCCTTGATCTTATTTGTTGGAAATTAATCTGGGCTGTTTATGTTGATTGCAACAAATCTGCATTGTTTGTTGGAAATCGATCTGGGCAGTTATGATAATTGTAATAAATCTGCATTGTTTATTGGAAATCGATCTGGACAGTTATGATGATTACAATAAATCTGTAGTGTTATGATTTGTTGGTTGCTAAATCCGAGTGGATAAGTCTTAGTCGATCTTCTGCCACGTCTCCCAACTGTCATTTATGTTGCGAGCCACATGAGCTCCTGGTGAACTGGTCCGCATGAAGTTCCATTGAACAGAACCACATAAGCCCCTTATAAACTGGACCGCATGAAGTCCCACTGAACAGAACCGCATGAGCTCTTGATGAACTGAGCCGCATGAAGTCCCATTGAATAGAACCGTATAAGTCTCTTTGTAAACTAGGCCGCATGAAGTCCCATTGAACAGAACCGCATGAGCTCTTGATAAACTGAGCCGCATGAAGTCCCACTGAATAGAACCGCATAAGCCTCTTTGTAAACTGGGCCACATGAAGTCCCATTGATCAGAACCGCATAAGCCACTTTGTAAACTCGGCCACATAAAGTCCCATTGAACAGAACCGCATAAGCCCTTTGTAAACTGGGCCGCATGAAGTCCCATTGGGACAGAGCTGCATGAGGACCCATCAGAACAGAACCGCATGAACTCCGTTAAAACTGAGCCGCATAAAGCTCCATCAAATCAAAGCCGCATGAGCTCCTTTAAATGATCCGCATAAAGAGCTTTGGAATTGGTAGATCATGCCAACTGTAAAGATTTTTCTCGTCTCTCTAGGAGCACGTCATTATGTCAGAGTCATCATTTTACCTTTATGTCAGAGCTGTCAATCCTTTGTGTCAGAGCTGCCGCACTGTGTCAGAGCATTTAATGAGTCAGCTGCACAGAGAAATGATGGCCAGCTGTAGAGTCATATTTTGAACCGCATAGGGCCACGTGGCTTTTTTCGAGTCGTATGGAGCTATCGGGGACTTTCGAGCCGCATGAAGCTCTAAGGGGCTTTTTTGAGCCGCATGAAGCTCTAAGGGACTTCTTGAGCCGCATGGAGCTCTAAGTGATTTTTGAGCCGCATGAAGAGTCCCCCAATATTGAGCCGCATGGAATCTCCTGTTCTTTTCCATGCTTTTACAAGACCCCCTTCAAAGTTTTTAATTTGTAAAATTGAAATACTTTGAATAAGAAGCATGGCTATATCCGCATAAACTCCTTGTGCCGCATAGACTCCTCTGGCCGTATAGCCTTCTCTGGCCGTATAGATTTCTCTGGCCGCATAGACTCTTCTGGCCACATACTGGTCCTGTGCCACGTAGGCGTCTCATTTAATTGCCTTTGAAAAGCCGTCTTTTAGGATAGGATCCCAAGAGTCAGCTTTAAATATTTAGATTTGTCTTCATGATTACGAGCAATCTTTTGCATGCAGGGGATAGAAATCCAAGAGTCGGTCTTGTCTCATAGGCAGCACGTAATACGAAGCGTCCATCGATTCGTACGCCCCCCCTGTTAGCCTATAAATACGAGTGCTTTTGGAAGAGAGAGACTTTACTTTCTTTTCTCTTCAACTTTTCTTGTCCTAAGAGTCGGTCTTGTCTCCTAGGCAGCACATAATGCGAAGCGTCCATCGATTCGTACGCCCGCCCTGTTAGCCTATAAATACGAGTGCTTTTTGGAAGAGAGAGACTCTTTACTTTCTTTTCTCTTCAATTTTTCTTGCCCTAAGTCGCCGTCTTCTCTTCCTTCTCCGATCATCAATGGCTCCCAAAGCTTCCTCTAGTGCTGCGGCGAAGGGCAAAGGAGCGGCCTCCTCGTCGGCTACGGCGGTCGAAGTTCATCCTGACGTTCATCCCGCTATCGATGGTAAGATTTGTGGAGAAGACTGTACGGTTCAAACCCTAACAAAAATGGCTATGCTGCATGTTTTATGTACAAGCCTTTCTCCTTGGCATTTAATACGCTTTTTGCCTTCATTGAACTGTCTAAGTTCAGTGCGATGAAACCGCATATGCTATATTGTATGGGCCGCATGAACTTCTCATGTCCGAGCCGTATGAGAATCACTTCATGACCAAGCCACATAAGCACCTTTAAAACTGGGCCGCATAAAATCCCACTGAACAGAACCGCATGAGCTCCTGATGAACTGGACCGCATGAAGTCCCTTAAACAGAACCGCATATGAACCCATCAAAACAGAGCCGCATAAACTCCGTTAAAACCGAGCCGCATAAGGACCCACCAAAACAGAGCCGCATGAACTCCGTTAAAACTGAGCCGCATAAGGACCCGTCCAAACAGAGCCGCATGAACTCTTTTAAAACTTAGCCGCATAAGGACCCACCAAAACAGAGCTGCATGAACTCCGTTAAAACTGAGCCGCATAAGGACCCACCAAACTGAGCCGCATGAACTCTGTTAAATGTTTTCTGGTCATCTGCTGACTTTGTTTTTTTGTCCCTTTTTAGTGAATTTGTCAGTTAATGCTACGGGAGAACCTTTGGTGGGTCGCGCCCAATCTGCTGTGGGCTATAGGTATGACCACATAGTCGAGTATATGGTGAACCAGCTTCCAAAAGATGAACCTGTGGAGAGGCTGGGAGACATTAAAAAACAGTCCTTCTTCTTTATCTCGGGGATGATGAACTCAGGGCTGCTAGGGGGCAAATACTTGAAGCCTGCGTTCCTCTTCGGGGATGCCTTAACTGTAAAGAACTCCCAAGTTCTAGACATATCTGAGAGTTGGAGTTTTACTTCTGACGGGATGGCAATCCATATTCCTATGATGGAGCGTCATTTTCTGTAACGCCCCAGTCCCAAAATACGTAGGACTAAGTACGTAGATATGCCAGCTGTATATATACGAAGTACAGGGCCTTGTATGTATACATAAGCTGTAAAGTACAGTAATCCAAGACAAACTAAATCTTATCCACAATAAAAAGAATAATAATATAAAAATCAACTTGAATATTTATGGTACAATCGTTGGGCGGAGACAAAGTCCACTACCAACTATCTCAATAAAAGAAATGTACAAGAATCGATCCATAAAATGGCAAGACGAACCAAGTACAATCGTCTTCGAAGGAATGGCGAAGACCACGGCCTTGGCTAGGATACCTGCAATAAATTATGAAAAGCACACACCTAGGGAAAAACCAGGTCCTCAGACGGACGTAGCAAGATACAGGAAGAACAAGCTAATATGAACTGTTAGAATAATAAAATAATATATAAAAGACTATCCTATACACAAATATGCAAAAGAGATTCTACCCGCCTAATGTGTAATTTAGAGGACAACTTTCATGTGCATGGGTGGGATTTTAGGCTATGTGTACGTAACTGGCATCCAGTCATCTGTATTCGTCCGTAACGTCCAAAACGTCAGAGGGCATCTGCAAATAAATCGCCACAGTTCCATCCGGAGACTGTGGTTTACCTGTTTGGATTCCCATACGCACTAGCGACTATCCTCCCCTAATATTTCCCACACTGTTCAAGTCATGTCCATGGCTCGTCCAGTTTTGTAACTGCTTGAGTCTCTAAAACCCTAGTCATAGCAGTTACGAATATCTACCATCACACGACTTTAGAGATAGCTAGTCAATAAGTCGTGCCACTAGCAACATGTCTCCAACCGTATAGTGTGTGTCATGGCCAAGGAGATACAAGGATATCCTCCAACAAGAAGGTAGCCCGCTAACACTAAGTCAACATGCATAAAATAAAGTAACGACTAATAAGTCGCTTGCACCCAAGTATGGCTTGGACGCGCAGTTTATAACAAAGGAAACTAACAATATGAAACAAAATAAATAATACAAAAAATAAATAATTTGACAGTTAATTAGCAAGGTATACTTGCCTGTTGCGATGCCTGGTGAGCTGCCTGGTGTGGTGCAATAAATATGGCACAAGATCGACTCCGGTGTTACAACTATGCAAGAAAGTCTCGGTTGACGACACAGACGGTTCCATCGGGTCCAGAACAGTCCAATTGGTCAGGCGGACATAAGGTAGACAAAAATTGGTTGAGGAAAAGGAGTAATGGGCCTTGTCACGGACTGAAGGATAATCGAAAAGAAATTTTGATAAATAAAATATATATTATTATAATACTTGAATAACATATATTATGAGTAAAAATAGTTTCTAGATATATATTTGAAAGAAATACAAAAATTGCTTTTAGGCAAAACCTTAAGGTGGTCAGGATAAATTTTGAGATAAAAGTCTATATTTTTAAATATATAAATTAATCAAATAACGATTTGGGGTTTATAAACTTATTTTGAAAATAGACTTAGACTACTCACATTTTTATAAATCAAAATATTTTTAGTAAATATTTTGGAAGTCTAGAAAATTATTTGTGCTAAAATCTTGGTTGGAAACAATTTTATTAGCAAAATATATGAAACTATTTATTTCATTAGTCAAAATATCTGTATGTAAATACTTAAAAGTAATTTATATGTAACAACTTAAAAATTTATCTTTTTATTTAAGAACTATATAATACTATACATATATATCTATATGACTCTAAAAATAATAATAATAAAATAATAATAATGTTAACAATAACACTAATAATATTAAAACCAAAATACTAATATAAAAAAATAATAATAATCATTATTATTATACACCATGTAAATCCTAGTTTTCTAAAACAATACTATAATAAAAAGTAAACAATAAGAATTACATATTAAAAATATCAATAATAATAATAATAAAAATAATAATAATAATAATAATAATAATAATAATAATAATAATATTAATATTAATATTAATATTAATAAAAACCACAGTGCTCTCTCTTTCGAGAGAGAGAAAGATGGGTTAAACGAAAACAAAAAGAAACAGAAGAAGGAGGAGAAGGAGAAAGGAGAGAGAGAGGAAAGGGGAGTGGGAGCTAGAGAGAGAAGGTGGAGGCGGGCGTTTGGGGGTAGGGAAAGAGCTCGTCGGGAAGAAGAAGAAAGGAGGATGGGCGTGCGAGCGGAGGAAGCCGATCGACGTGCGGCGCAGCGGAGTGGCAGCGCGGGCGTGAGAGGGAGAGGGTCGGAGGGGGCGGAGCTGTTCCACGAGATCCGGCCACGAGGCCTCGGCGGCTGTCAGGGTCGGAGCAAGGCGCTGGAGCTCTCGGCGACGGCGGAGGGCGCTGGATCTCAGCGGCACGGAGGAGGGGTTTTTCGAGGGCGGAGGCGCACGGCGGCTAGGGCTAGCGCCGGCGGCGAGGGAAAGCGGCCGAGCAGGGGGCTGTCGCTGCCGGCACGCGGAGGTCAGAAGAAAGGCGACTGCGGAGGATGGATTGGGCATGGACGGAGCTCGACACCGCAGGCAGCGGTGTCGACCAGCTGGACACGGCGGGGTCACTTGCTCTGACTTGTCGGAGGTGCTCGCGGGAGGCGCGGGCCGAGGTACGATGGCTGAGAAGGGGTTGGCGTGTGGGTTTTATTTTATTTATTTATCCGGGGTTTTTGTGTGCACGTTCGGTCGCGGTGGCGGCCGGTCGTGGTGGTGGTGGCTGGTTTGGGCGATGACAATGATGGTGGTCGGGGTAGGGGTAGGTCGGTGTTCTGGCCCAATCTAGGGTTAGGGTTTTCTTGTTTGGGGACAAACATGGAGGAGGTCGATGGAGATGATTAGCCGGGTGAAGGCAGTGCCGGAGAAGACATGGGTCTGGGCTGTTGGCAGTCGGCCGGGAAGGGGGCTGAGACGGTGGATCGGTGGTGTCGAGGTCAGCGATGGTGATAAGCGCGATGGTGGTGAAGAAACAACGAGGAGAGGACGATGGTGGTCAATATGGCAATGACGACAGACGGTGGGGACTGGGTTTGTTAGGGATTCTATTGTGTCGGGGGTGTCCGACACGGAGAAGGAGAATGTACTTGTAAAGATGAAATAAGAATTTGGACGGGGAACACGGACACGATGCACGCACATTTGGTTGTAGAATTTTGGAGAATAGCAATATATGGATGAGTACCTGTCTATTTATAGGATGTGGGAATTCCCATTAGGATAAAGACTAGGATAGTTTAAACGTCCATAAGTTAATTCGTAATTTAATTTAAATCAAATTTAAATTCAATCAACAATAATTCAAATCCAAATCCAATTTAAATCTATTAATTCTACCTTTATAGTATTTAAATTAAATCCATAAAATTAAATCGAGATTTAAAATTGTCACAATAATTTTCAAATATAATTTCCAAAAATACCAATAATAAAAATTTCGAAAATAATAAATATTTGTAAATATATTTTTTGAATAATAAAATATTAATACTAATAAATTTCAAAAATTACATTTTTATTTAAAAATAAACGAATAAAAAATATTTATGAAATATATGTATGCACTAAGAATATAATTTATCATTAATAACTGTTATAAACCAAATGCTTTTTATAAATAAAATTATAAACTTGAAAATTTTGGTACGATAGCAAAAAATAATTATTACATATATTATTTTGAAATGATAAAAATAAAAATATTTTTCAAAAAAAGACATGTACGCTCGCACATATTCGCACTCGTCGAGCAATTTCAAAAAGCGAAATTTCGCGCGTGATGTACAATAAAACTACGCGACGTACAATACAAAATAAAAAAATCGGTATCAAATTTATTTATATAAAAAAATTGTAAAAATTTAGGGATTTTATATCCTACCCAACTTAAAAGAATTTCGTCCTCGAAATTAAGAAGTAGTAGGGGTGAGAAGTCACAAGGGGTAGCGATGAGAAAGCACAGTCAAATCATTGGGCGAGACAAGGAAACGATATTTAATGAAAACATGCATTAGAGTCATGATTTCAATAATGGCGAAGATAATCATGGATTAACGCAAGAAGGGAAATGGTTAAGATAACGCGCAATAAAGAATGATATGGGTTCAAAAAATAAATTAGAGACCTTAAAGTTATGGTCTCTTGAGAGTAAGTTGAGGGCACGATTTAAGAGAACGAAAAGAGATTCACTTAAATTAAGCGATTAGAGGGTCTTGATAGGGCCGAGTAGTTTAGGATGAGGAAATAGCAATATCGAGTGATAATGGTCATAATCGATAGGAAGGCTAGAGGAAGTTCTAGCACAACGCCTTCGTCTTAAAATAAGTGAAGGCGAAAGCAATATAGAGTTCGAAGGAGGCGTTATCGAATACGAATACGTGATTCAAAGGCGATCGAATAATTCAAAAGGAGTTGCCAAGGCAGTCGCGGATGGGACTCTAGAGGACAAGTTTAGCTATGTCCCCATCCACGTAGATAGATAAAAGCGAACCAAGGTGCACTCGGTTGATCAGACCATCATGCACCGGTTCTGATTAGAAAATATGTTAATGAACGCGCTCAATAGCATAAGTCATGAACAAACTCGATAATGGATGAGTTTACAAAACTAGATTATAGTAGCAACATTAGTCAAGGTGGTAAAAACATAGGCACGAGAGACTAAGATTGGAAGAAAGTAGAAATCCTTAAGTCACATCCTGTGTTGGTCTCCATACAGTCATCCTACAGTCTTCTTGTCCAAGTCCCTGGTTGACTAGATAGGTTAGGGTCCTCTAATTCTAGAATCTAAGTAAACTTGTGAATATAGGTCACAAGGGTAAAGGGATTGCTAGGTCACAAGGCATTCTACCCAACTTAAAATAATTCAACTTATGGTATTGGGGCAATAGAAATACGTCTATCTAGTAGGGATCACCTTTCTAGCCTCTAGCAAGTACGAAGGGAAGATAAGAATAGGGATGGAAAGAATCAAGCAAGATGCAATTGATGAGTAAAACGGTAGATAAAATCTAGAAAGAGGTCAAGTTTGTGGATGAGATCCTAGACTTCTAATCCTATTTGCAGGCTTGCTTGGTATGGTAAAGTAACCAAACAATTTATCTTGACCTACATGGGCCACTACAAAAACATGTAACGCTCCAGTCCCAAAATACGTAGGACTAAGTACGTAGACATGCCAGCTATATACATACGAAGTACAGGGCCTTGTATGTATACATAAGCTGTAAAGTGCAGTAATCCAAGACAAACTAAATCTCATCCACAATAAAAAAAATAATAATATAAAAATTAACTTGAATATTTATGGTACAATCGTTGGGCGGAGACAAATTCCACTACCAACTATCTCAATGAAAGAAATATACAAGAATCGATCCATAAAATGGCAAGATGAACCAAGCGCATCGTCTTCGAAGGAATGGCGAAGACCACGGCCTTGGCTAGGATACCTGCAATGAATCATGAAAAGCACACACCTGGAGAAAAACCAGGTCCTCAGACGGACGTAGCAAGATACAGGAAGAACAAGCTAATATGAACTGTCAGAATAATAAAATAATATATAAAAGACTATCCTATACACAAATATGCAAAGCAGATTCTAACCGCCTAATGTGCAATTTAGAGGACAACTTTCATGCGCATGGGTGGGATTTTAGGCTATGTGTACGTAACTGGCATCCAGTCATCTGTATCTGTCCGTAACGTCCAAAACGTCAGAGGACATCTGCAAATAAATTGCCATAGTTCCATCCGGAGACTGTGGTTTACCTGTTTGGATTCCCATACGCACTAGCGACTGTCCTCTCCCAATATTTCCCACACTGTTCAAGTCATGTCCATGGCTCGTCCAGTTTTATAACTGCTTGAGTCTCTAAAACCCTAGTCATAGCAGTTACGAATATCTACCGTAACACGACTTTAGAGATAGCTAGTCAATAAGTCGTGCCCCTAGCAACATGTCTCCAACCGTATAGTATGTGTGTCATGGCTAAGGAGATATAAGGATATCCCCCAACAAGAAGGTAGTCCGCTAACACTAAGTCAACATGCATAAAATAAAGTAACGACTAATAAGTCGCTTGCACCCAAGTATGGCTTGGACGTGCAGTTTATAACAAAGGAAACTAACAATATGAAACAAAATAAATAATACAGAAAATAAATAATTCGACAGTTAATTAGCAAGGTATACTTGCCTGTTGCGACGTCTGGTGAGCTGCCTGGTGTAGTACAATAAATGTGGCACAAAATCGACTCCGGTGTTACAACTATGCAAGGTAGTCGCTGTTGATGACACAGACGGTTCCATCGGGTCTAAAACAGTCCAATTTGTCAGGGCGGACATAAGGTAGACAAAAATTGGTTGAGGGAAAGGAGTAATGGGCCTTGTCATGGACCGAAGGATAATCGAAAAGAAATTTTGATAAATAAAATATATATTATTATAATACTTGAATAACATATATTATTAGTAAAAATAGTTTCTAGATATATATTTAAAAGAAATACAAAAATCGCTTTTAGGCAAAACCTTAAGGTGGTCAGGATAAAATTTGAGATAGAAGTCTATATTTTTAAATATATAAATTAATCAAATAACTATTTAGGGTTTATAAACTTATTTTGAAAATAGACTTAGACTACTCACATTTTTATAAATCAAAATATTTTTAGTAAATGTTTTGGAAGTCTAGAAAATTATTTGTGCTAAAATCTTAGTTGGAAACAATTTTATTAGCAAAATATATGAAACTATTTATTTCATTAGTCAAAATATCTTTACGTAAATACTTAAAAATAATTTATATGTAACAACTTGCAAATTTATCTTTTTATTTAAGAACTATATAATACTATACATATATCTATATGACTCTAAAAATAATAATAATAAAATAGTAATAATGTTAACAATAACACTAATAATATTAAAACCAAAATACTAATATAAAAAAATGATAATAATCATTATTATTATACACCATATAAATCCTAGTTTTCTAAAACAATACTATAATAAAAAGTAAACAATAAGAATTACATATTAAAAATATCAATAATAATAATAATAATAATAATAATAATAATAATAATAATAATAAAAAACCACAGTGCTCTCTCTTTCGAGAGAGAGAAAGATGGGTTAAACAAAAATAAAAAGAAACAGAAGAAGGAGGAGAAGGAGAAAGGAGAGAGAGAGGAAAGGGGAGTGGGAGCTGGAGAGAGAAGGTGGAGGCGGGCGTTTGGGGGTCGGGAAAGAGCTCGTCGGAGGGAAGAAGAAAGGAGGATGGGCGTGCGAGCGGAGGAAGCCGATCGACGCACGGCGAGGCAGAGTGGCGACACGGGCGTGAGAGGGAGAGGGTCGGAGGGGGCGGAGCTGTTCCGCGAGATCCGGCCACGAGGCCTCGACGGCTGACAGGGCCGGAGCAAGGCGCTGGAGCTCTCGCCGACGGCGGAGGGCGCTGGATCTCAACGGCACGGAGGTAGGGGTTTCTCAAGGGCGAAGGCGCGCGGCGGCTAGGGCTAGCCCCGGCGGCGAGGGAAAGCGGTCGAGCAGGGGGCTGTCGCTGCCGGCACGCGGAGGTCAGAACAAAGGCGACGACGAAGGATGGATTGGGCATGGATGGAGCTCGATACCGCAGGCGACGGTGTCGACCAGCTGGACACGGCAGGGTCACTTGCTCCGACTTGTCGGAGGTGCTCGCGGGAGGCGCGGGCCGAGGTACGATGGCTGAGAAGGGGTTGGCGTGTGGGTTTTATTTTATTTATTTATCCGAGGTTTTTGTGTGCACGGCCGGTCGTCGTAGTGGTGGCTGGTTTGGACGATGACAATGATGGTGGTCGGAATAGGGGTAGGTCGGTGTTCAGGCCCAATCTAGGGTTAGGGTTTTCTTGTTTGGGGACAAATATGGAGGATGTCGATGGAGATGATTAGCCGGGTGAAGGCAGTGCCGGATAAGACATGGGTCTGGGCTGTTGGCAGTCGGTCGGGAAGGGGGCTGTGACGGCGGATCGGTGGTGTCGGGGTCAGCGATGGTGATAAGGGCGATGGTGGTGAAAGAACAACGAGGAGAGGACGATGGTGGTCAATATGGCAATGACGATAGACGGGGGGACTGGATTTGTTAGGGATTCTATTATGTCGGGGGTGTCCGACACAGAAAAGGAGAATATACTTGTAAAGATGGAATAAGAATTTGGACGAAGAACATGGACACGATGCACGTACGTTTGGTTGTGGAATTTTAGAGAATAGCAATATATGGATGAGTACCTGCCTATTTATAGGATGTGGGAATTTCCATTAGGATAAAGACTAGGATAGTTTAAACGTCCATAAGTTAATTCGTAATTTAATTTAAATCAAATTTAAATTCAATCAACAATAATCCAAATCCAAATCCAATTTAAATCTATAAATTCTACCTTTATACTATTTAAATTAAATCCATAAAATTAAATCGAGATTTAAAATGGCCACAATAATTTTCAAATATAATTTCCAAAAATACCAATAATAAAAATTTCAAAAATAATAAATATTTTTAAATATCTTTTTTGAATAATAAAATATTAATACTAATAAATTTCAAAAATTATATTTTTATTTAAAAATAAACTAATAAAAAATATTTATGAAATATATGTATGCACTAAGAATATAATTTATCATTAATAACTGTTATAAACCAAAGGCTTTTTATAAATAAAATTATAAACTTGAAAATTTTGGTACGATAGCAAAAAATAATTATTACATATATTATTTTGAAATAATAAAAATAAAAATGTTTTTCAAAAAAAGACTTGTACGCTCGCACATATTCGCACTCGTCGAGCAATTTCAAAAAATAAAATTTCGCTTGTGATGTACAATACAACTACGCGACGTACAATACAAAATAAAAAAATTGGTATCAAATTTATTTATTTAAAAAATAGTAGAAATTTAGGGATTTTATATTTCCCACTGTCGTGGTTCAATATGTTGCCCATGGACAGGAAGATGGAGGATTCCTTGACTCCGACCCGGAACGGGATGATTGTGGGCAAAATTCACTATATTAATAACCTGCGGTCAGTGTATACGGGCAGGGTACCGGTCAGCCGCTACGTGATGGGGTTGGCCCCGGGCAGTTTCTTGAATGTGCTGGGTCCCAACTTCAAGTTCTCTGAAGCTGACACTTTCCTGAACCAGCTTGCTCGGAAGGGGTCCTATCCCGTTGGCCGGTTGTCGCTACCGAGTTGGGTACACCCCCTCCCTTCGTAGACCAACATGTCCTCGTGGATCGTACGAAAATACGAGACTCTCCTGCACGAGATTGGACTCTACCATGCCATTTGGGGCACCAGCTATGGCTTGCCCATAAACAAGAAATTGTTCATGGCTCTGCTGGAGATGTACAACTGCCGTACAGGGACTTTCTTTACACCCGTAGGGGAGATGGGGCTTGCTTTCTACGAGATGTATGACATCTCCAAGCTGCCTTGGGGAGATGAAGTCTTTGAGGTGTATACCCCGACGAACGAAGAGTTCGTGGATTTGGAGAAGAAGTTCCCGGGCTTTGTTGCCATTTACCGAAATTGTTGTGTCATCACAGCACGTGCCAGCAGCTATCGAAGAAAAAGAATGACAGCTCGAAAGGGAACCTTCCGCATACAAAGGCCTAGCTTACTTATCTTTTTAAGCTCGGCGCCTCAGGCCGGGTTTCTCCCCGAAGTCCTCGAACTCGGAAGGAGGTGCAGGACCAAGTGTCAACCGCCAAGAGGATAAGAACTACCGGTGACAGGTTCGTGAGTAAATCTGATTTATTTGTTTATTTTTATCAAGACACTTAACCGTTGTCCGAGAAGGCTCTTCTGGCGGGATTCTTGATGGTGTGGCTACGAAATTGTGTCGTTTCAGGAGGGGCTGGTTCTATCGAGAGGATCAGCCACAACTTTATCCTCCCTGCTGTGAAGCTGGTCTTCGGGGTCAGACTAGCTCTTCTTCCGGCCATGGTGTGCAGCATACACCGTGTCCTTCGCACTTTCACGTTCAAGGTCATCGCTCGTGACACGACGAAGGACTTTGAATGCATTGAGCTACCCTATCATTATCTGATGGGGTGGCTGTTGATGCATTGTCGATCCTTGATGAGGCCTGGCCCTGAAGATGGCGTATTTGTCGAGGATGCTTTCATCTTCCAGTACCGTCGCCTGCCTTGGGATTGCGATGCTATGCGTGCCTATCGGATGACACTGGCGAGTGTGGACATATATACTTTTTTTGTGTCTGTTCCTCAATTTACTGCTGAGGAAGTGAGGGCCGTACATTTTGATGGTATTGGGCCTCCCCACTTCTTATCCGGCAAGATGCTCCTTTGGCTGTGCAACATTCGTCCTTCCCACATGGTATACCGTAACCGCAACACTGTCTACTTGGAGCCTTACTTGCCCAGTAGGTTCGCCCGATAGTTTGGGTATAGCCAGCTATTTTTGGACAGTCCCAGCTCTTGTCTGGGTTTTGAAGGTAGCATCCTTAATGATATCATAGCCTGGCACTATTATAACACGGTTCACACCCGTACCAGCTTCTCAGTTCCTGATGCTGGGAGTCAGAGAAGATCCTATATTTGGCGGCTCTATACCATGTCATGGCGAACAAGCCTCCTGTCGATTTTGACCCAGGTACCAGCTTCATTGTTGGTACTGGCTTGGAAGAAAAGCCCAAGGGGTCCAAGGCGACGAAGAAGAAGGAGAACATAGTTGCCGTGTCAGACTCGGAGTCTGCCGACGCGGACAAAGAGGATGACGAGCATGACCTCGATAACTCTCTTCCTTCCGCAGAAAATGTGGTGGCGGATCAGCCGCCTGTCGTACCTGGTCCTTCGTACAAGCAAAGCAGGCATGAGCCCACCGTTGGCGGCAGAACTTACTCCATGAAATAGGCTGCGTCTAAGCCTCGCAGGCTGCTCATCAAGGAGAGAGGCGAGGACAACACCGTTTCAGAGGTGAATTGAATTACAACCATCTTCTTCTTTAGCTCTTCTTTTTCCTGAACTATGATCTAATCATTTTTCTTTTCTTTGTAGGCGTCAAAAGAATTAGATTCTCGAGAACCGGTCCCTGGCTCTGAAGTCGACCCGGCCCTGACCACTTTGATTAGTGACATGTGTGCCGAGATTGTTTCTACCGGGGTTCTTCCGGTGATGGCTGAGGTTCCTTTCGTTGCTGAGGTTTCAACCTACGGCGACGTGGGCTCTGCTGAACCCGTCCCTGAGGCTGCTGAACTTCAGCTGGGTGACGCTGATCCAGTCGTATCTCCTTCCGGGACGGCTGGGGCAGATAAACCAGTTGCCTTTGGGTCGGATGTTGCTGGTGAAGAGACTACGGTGGCTGAGAGTGAACCTCAGTCCCAGCAACTCTTCCCTGGTAAGCTAAGTCAAATTTTGACCAGCGAGGAGATTCATTTGCTCTATCATCACATCCTTCGGATTAAGTTGATTGATGGTTGCTCCGGACATACAGGTCCTGCTCATTCACTGCCAACGACGAACACTATCGGGAGAGAGCTGGCCAGAGAGAATCTGGTGGAAGAGAGTGTGCCTCCTCTAACTTATATTGAGGGACCTTCCGCTGAGTCGAATTCGGGAGAGCAGACGGCGGAACGGTCAAGGAAGGAAGAAATGATCCCTGCACCCTCCTCTGTTCATGTGGCTCCGGAGGTCGACCTCTCCGTCTTGCCGAGTCTCCAGATCTTTCGGGCTGCGGAGAAGGAATTGGCCGCTATTCAAGCGTCCTTTCGCTCGAAACTTGTTTCCCTTGTGGCAGGGGCAGCAAGTTCCGGTGCATCTTCTTCGTCCCTGCCAGCTACCCTTCCTTTGACGCCGTCTTCTTCAAAAGTTCTGGATGAATCGTCAAAGGATGTAGTTGATAGTTTTTATCGTCACCTGAGGCAAGAAATTGAGGCTGCGGTGGAGAGGGGGATCTTTTTTGCTTTGGCCCGTCAATGCGCCCGGGGCCAGATTGAAATCCTTAGAACCGTCCCCGGTGGGGCAGGGATAGTTGAGCACCTGGAGTCCAAATTGCTAGAGGCAGATCAGCTTGTGGCCCAGTTTCAAGTACTACGGCAAGTTGATCTGTCTTCAGCGATAGATCAGGAGCGGGCCTTCCTCATCACTGCCATGGAGAAGATAAGGGCTGCACGAGAAGCATCCAAGCCGACCATAATGAAGGACCTCCACGATCTCTTTCTGCAGTATGATCAGCTGAGCCGCCAGGAAGAGGATTTCATCGCTCGGGAAGTGGCAGCCTCTCGCGGGATAATCGATACAAAGGAGCAGATCCTCGAGCTCCAGAGGAAATTGGCTTTCTTGAAATCCAAGCTCGAGGCCGCCCGTAAGGATAAGGAGGTAATTGTTCAGGAGGCCGACAAAGTCACACAAACTTCTGCTGCCTTGAAGCGTGCTCTGAAAAAGCTTGAGGATGGCTGGCAGGCTCACGTGCATCTGGAGGATACGGAGCGGTTGACTCAGGAGGCCGAGCGCCGAGCCAAGCAGCGATTTGAGCGGTCGACGGCCGTACTGAGGGACCGTCTCAGAGAATTATGTATCGTCGAACCATAGTCGGCTTTTTCTTTTCTTTCTCTCTTTATATTTCTTCATCTTTTTGGCAGGGACGTGGTCCCCAAAGAATGTAGTACTTTTGATTTGATTTGAATAAATGACTTTGCTTGCATCATCCTTTATATGTCGTGCTTATACTGCATTTATATGTTTGCCCCCACTGGAGGCTTTTTTTATGGACCTATTACCCTTGGAATACCTTGGTTTTAGGTACGGATAATAAGTTTGATAGGGATACCTAGAACAACTCCGCGGTAAGGTAGATAGGGAAGTTCTTGGTATCGGGCGAAAGAATGCCATGGAACAGCTGGGTTCCAGAGGCATGTGATAATGAGAAAAGAGGTGCATGTACTAGGGGACCTAGTACAGCATTTGTGGTCAACAGAGGACATTTGTGGTCAGCAGAGGACATTTATGGTCAACAGAGAACATTTATGGGCCTATTATCCTTGGCGTACTCCGGTCTTGGGTACGGATAATAAGTCGAGAGAAAACTAACATACTTACTTAGAGGTAATGAGGACGTGGTAAATATGAGGGTTTCTTCAATGGAGTCTTCCTACTCAGCGGTAATGAGGACGTGGTAGGAGTGGACACCATGAAGGGTACATAGAACAACTCAGAGGTAATATAGATGTGGAAGTTCTACGTGAGGGGTGGTTTATTTTTTGATGGAAGTAAAATAACTCAGAGGTGACATCGACGTGGTTGTTTCGGAAAATTTGTGGATCTGTTACCCTGTTTATGCACTGAAAATGCGGGCACTAGATCATGAGGAAGATGCTCTTTTGGGAAAAAAGTTCAGAGGTATGATCATACATGACTTACTATCCAGAAGATGCGATATAGATTCATTTAGGATGAGCAGAGTGTAAGTTCAGCGGTACCTAAGGGCACATAACTTAACAGTCCGGTAGATTTGGAGGATGTCGTTTAGACATAATACTTCTTCAGGAACTTGCCATTGACGGGCAACATGAGCAAGTCTCCATTTTGTTTTGCGAGACGGTAAGCACCATTGGAGAATACAGCCTCGATGACAAATGGGCCTTCCCACTTTGGCTAGAATTTGTCGACGGTTTTGTGAGTCATAACCATCGGCCTCCGAACTGCCAGAACAAGATCGCCCACTTGGAATGTTCTGAGCTTAACCTTCTTGTTGAAGGCTCCCGAGATGCATGCTTGATACAGCTCGATTCTTTGTTGAGCTAACATGCGATAGGTGAGGGCGACGCGGAGCGAGGGGATTTGGGTGAGGGCGACGCGGAGCGAGGGGATTTGGGTCTCCAGTGGGAGAACTTCCTCACTCCCATACACCAGAGGGAATAGTGTGTTCCCGGTGGCCGTCCGGACTGTAGTACGGTACGCCCATAAGCATTCGCCAAGCTATTCATTCCAGTCGCGTTTGTTGGAAGACACGAACTTCTTGAGCAGCTTGATTATAGTTTTGTTGAATGCTTCTGCCAACCCATTCGTCGCCGGATTGTACGGTGTTGAGGCCACATTTTGGATCCGGTATTTGTCGCAGAAATGATAGAAGGTGTGGCTTGCGAACTGCGGACCATTGTCGTGGATGATCCTTCGGGGCAGTCCGAAGCGATAGATGACGTGATGCTTGAGGAAGCTAATCACATTTGATGTCTTTACCTCTGCAAGCAGGACAGGTTCTGTCCACTTGGAGAAGTAATCTGTAATTGCCAGTATAAAGTGGTGTCCTATAGATGAAGGTGGGGTGATAGGACCGATGATATCCATTTCCCATGCCTCAAATGGCCAGGATGCCACCGTTGGGTGTAGGAATTCAGATGGTTGATGTATAAAATCTGTGTGGACTTGACAGGCTTTGCACTTTCTTGCGTAGTCTATCGCGTCTGCCACCATCGTAGGCCAGTAGTAGCCCATCCGGCAAAGGCGATCTTGCAATTTTGGGCCAGGTTGATGGGCCCTGCAGACGCCGTCATGTGCTTCACGTGCAGCTTTTTTGGCTTCGGTATTGGACAGACATCGAAGCAGTAATCCATTGTATGACTGCCGATACAGCATCTTCATTTCTGTATCGTAGAAGAATCTGAGAGAACGTCTTCTAATAGAGGTGGCTTCTTTCGGGTTCTCCGACAAGATGCCGTAAACTGCGAAGTCGATAAATAGGAGCCTACAATCCTGTGTCTTGTTGACCATCAGGGCAGAATAGCTCTCAGCAAATTGAACATTATTCTTGGGACAGACCATCTCATGGCCTATTATATCCACCAAATGAAAAGTATATTTTGGGACCGCCAGGGAAGCGGCCAGTCCTGCTAAGGCGTCGGCTTCAATGTTCCGGAGTCTCGGAAAAAGTTCTATTGTGAAACCCATATTTTTTTGTGCTAAATTATTATTAATGTTTTAGTATTACTATTATTAGTATTTCTAAAATTATTATTATTATTATTATTATTATATTATTTAGAATGATAAAGTTATTTCAAACTTAACAACATGGCTTTTTGAGTTGAACCCAGACCCAGGCCTGAGCCAAACCCAAATCTCATTTTCCTTTCTTTCTAATTTCTGACTTGGTTTCTTAAAAAAAAAAAATAAATAAATAATATAATAGATAAATTTTATAGCTGGTCCCGTAGGACCAGCACCCCTCTCAACCCATGTACAACTTTTCCACTTCCCCTCCCACACGTTGTTCTTCTTTTTCTTACGTTACTCCCCTATCTTTACTCCAGCACACCACCTATTTCTCCCCTTCCCACGTTCTCCTCAACAGAACCAACTCCCCACAACTCTCAACAAACTCTATTATCTCTCTCTCTCGGTTTTCATTCTGTGGAAAACCCATCTTCTCAACCCATCTCTCTCTCCCTCTCTCTCTGTCGAGGGTTTCCCCGAGCCCTTCTCCGGCAAACTCCCGAGCCCCTCCGGCGAGCTTCTCCGCGGCCATCCCGCCGCTAGCCGCCCCTCTTCCGCGGCCATCCGCCGCCTCCGAGCTCGCCCCGCCTCCGCGGTCCCCGAGCCCCTTTCTCCGGCCGGATCCGCCACCGCGCCGCTCCTCCGCGGTACCCGCGGCCTCCGCCGCCGTTTCCGAGGCCGGCCCCCGCGGCCAGCAGCCCCGCGCCTCCGGCGTGCCCGAACCCGACCGCCACCCTCCGTGGCCGACCCCCTCTCCGTCCAGCCCCACCGGCAGGATCCCCGCGCCCCCGCCGGCAGAACCCCCTGAGCCCGCAGCTCTCCGCTGTGCTGTCCGCGCCCCGGCGGAGTTTTTCCGCTGATTTCCCGTGGTTCTTTGCTGCCCCGCCGGCGTTCCCGCTGTCCGTGGACTTTCCCGCTGTTCGGGATCTTCTACCTACTGCCGACTTAGTTCGGATCTCTTTTCCG
This sequence comes from Iris pallida, assembly GCA_029216955.1. Classification (NCBI taxonomy): domain Eukaryota; kingdom Viridiplantae; phylum Streptophyta; class Magnoliopsida; order Asparagales; family Iridaceae; genus Iris; species Iris pallida. The sequence continues at coordinate 444,873 of JANAVB010034320.1, read as the reverse complement.
AGATTTTTCCCGCGGCTCCCCGCCAACGGAAACTGGTAATTTCTGTTAATCAGAGTAGTTCGTCCCTCCCGTGAGTCGATGATGATAGATCGGTCCCCCGGTTCCCTCTCGGGAATCCGGATAGCTGTGTTAGTTTGATTTTCCTGTGTTTTTACTTGCTGGGTTGGTGTGAATTGGTTGATATTGGATTCCCGGACTTTTCGGGAATTATTTCTGTGGTGTTGGAATTTTGGTGGATATTTCTGTGGACCATTTTGGTTGGAAATGGGTTTTCCCTGGTTTAGGACATTTTGCAGGTGTTTGTTGGCGCGCTTCCCAGTTTTGGGTTTGTCCCGAAATAGAGGAAGTGCTACCCAATTTTTACAAAATTATATTTTTAATTGATTTCAAAACTGGCTTTCGAAAATGATTTTCTAAACCGATTTTCGGGCGACGACCGTACCGGTCTGTGGGCCCCGGCGAAATGCAAACGCACCGGTCCGACCGGACGTTGAGGCATAAACCGAATTTTGAGGAAAAGAACCGAGTCTGAGACCCCTAGTTTTCTTTTATTTATTATTTTATTTTTAAGCTAAATATTATAGTCATTTAAATTCTGCATTTTATTTAATAATTCAGTCATTTTCTTATTTAATGTAAAAGAAAGATGTATCGGGCATAAGCCCACCCTAGGACCAGTAGCTGTGCCCATGTATTTGTGTAGCGTAGTTTGTTTTCTTTTCTTTTCTGGTGGATGTAAATTTGGGTGGTTTGGATTGATTTCATATTCGTAGTTAGGACGTAATTTACGGCTTAAATACGAGTTTAGCTAAAATAAATAAAATATTATTAATTCACGGTTTATCACTAAAAGAAATTGTATTTTTATAAATATATTACAAAACACAAAGTTTTCCAAATTGTAATTGATTCTCGTGTTTTTCCAAATAATTCAATTAACCGGCTTAATCAACGCACGTAGTTGCGACGTAATCGTTAGCTGTAAATTAATACAAATTAAAACCTGACTAGGACTTACTACTAGAGATTGCAACTAGCACACTTAGTCTGGTTATTCAGGAATCTAAGTCGAGTTCTCAATTGTAGGAACTCGAAGTTACAACTGACGTTCCTCCTCGGTACCGACTCATTCTTCCAGTCAATCTAATACAAGGCAAGTGCAGTTATGTCTATTTGGTAATTTATCTAGTAATTGTTTTATTGTAATTTTAAACCACATTGCTATACGGAACTCTCTCCTAGAGTTCGAATATTGACTCATTGATTGAATCTGATTGACTCGGGTTATTGGAGGAGTAGTGTAGCGTCTATGACCAATACCCCTATATTGCATCATTGATTGTGCAAGCTGATTCCTCCTATACACGAGGATAGGCCGGACCGTATCATTAGGATATAATTGAATCATCCCAAGCCGGTCATAGTTCATTACCTACTCAAATCACATTGTTTTCAATTGTAGAATTGTGAAAAATATTGTTAAAGTATTTCAAATTGTTTAACATTGCAAATTTCAAATTATTATTTGAATTATTGGATATTCGTAATTGTACTTTGCTCCCTCCTGACTGGAGACCCAACATTTTAGGTATCACTGATGAGACTTTGTTACGCGATCCCAAGACGAGGAATTCGAGATTGCTGAGCTGTTTGCCTAGAGTTTTCTTTTATTCATGATGTATAAAAAAAAATGGTTTAAGTTGTATCTTTTATTTCATGTAAAAATTTAATAAAGTTTTAAATTTCCGAATGTTGAGTTGTGACAAATATCGTGTTGTTGTATGGTTACCTGCTACTGAACAGCTTACTGCCGCCGTCTCAACAACGGTGCAGGCTGGGCATGATCCGATTCGACCCAAGCAATTGGGACCGGGTCGTGACATGTTTTTAGTGGTGGCCCATGCAGGTCGATCAGAACAACAACTTAGGAAAACATACCTAGAAACAATTAGAACACTAGAACATTGATTTGTCACAACATAGGTCCGATTTATATATAAATAAATATTTTTGCTTGATTATAGATCGGTAGGCTACCTTGCTTATGTGTGTGTCCTAAACCTTCCAGAGAATGACCATTCACAAGACCAATCCTGCTGGTGATGAGGTATCATCTCCGGATCATACCTCATCTCCTTAACCAAGCCCAGGGTCTTTTCCCTCGCGGCTGTTTGACCGTCCTCATAGTGCATCCAGTGAAGTTTTTCCTACACTGGCGATTCCTACCTCATCTCAACTGAGTTGCATTTCCTTGGTGGAGTATCCATTTTTGTTGCTCCACCAGTACCAGCAAACATCTTACAAATGGTTGCCCTATTTCAAGTAATCCTGGAGTTCCAGAAAGCTCAAGATGAAGCCTAGCAGAAACAGAAGAATATCACGAAAGAAGATATGAAGAACGTCATGATGTAACCTTAGTTATCCCCAACCAAGTTAGAGCAGAACTTTTGTCCTAGGAAGGATACCCTTGAAACTAGAAGATATTTGGGTCCCATCAAGTACTCTACTTTTCGGCAGTCTTGTCGTAAGAAGCTATGGGCTTGTAACTACTGCAAGAGGCCTGGTCATCAGACCGTTAGTTGCCGCAAGAGATTGGGACAATGTTTGGCATGTGGATCTGCTAAACATCGGGTAAAGGACTGTCCCTTATCTTCCTATCAAACCAGAGCTCATATCCCAGCAACACCTGTTAGGCCACAACCTAGGGACCCTCTTCCTATCCAGCAGACCCTGCCCCTTACAATAAGGCATGATGCATAACTCGAGGTTCATAGAAAGGGAAGCAGTTGGAGACTGCTCATGCAAGAGCCAGAACCATGAAGAATAGTACCTAGGACTGCTGAATAGCATTATCTATTGTTATAAGAAGTTGTAACAGGATGTCCTTAGAGACCTAGGATTCACCATTGACCTAGTCCCCGGCTCTTTTCCCTATTTCTAAAGGATGTACAGAGTCAACCCGAAGGAGGCCAAGAAGATGGAGGACCAGATCAATGAAGGCTCTAGGATTTATCAGAGTGGAACTTTACCTTAGGGAGTATCTATCTTGTTTGTGCCCCAGAAGGATGGAAAAAACGGATGTGCATCAATTACCAGACACTAAAGAACAAGTACTTTCTGCCCGGATCGAGGATCTGTTTGATCTGGTTATGTGGAGATAGGATGTTTCGAAGTTTGACTTAAGATTTGACTTCCATCAAATCAAAGTCAGGAAAGAGGACATTTCCAAGACGGCGTTCAAACACCAAGTATGGATAGTTTTCTTTGGTCAGGACGTTAGACTGACAAATGCTTCTGCTGTATTCATGAATCTCATGAACAGAGATTTATATGAGTATTTGAATCAGTTTATCTTCTCCATAGATAACATTCTGATATATTTGAAGACTGAAGAAAAGCATGAAGAACACTTGAGGAAGTTTTGGAAACTTTGAGGAAAAAGAAGTTTTATGGTAAGTTATCTGAACGTGGATCTTTGACAAGGTGGACTTTTGGCCATGTTGTCAAGAGAAGAAATTTTGATGGAAGATAGCTGTTGTTGAGGAGTGGTATACCCAAGTTCAATTCAGAAGTTTCTTGAACTTGGCTGGCTACTATCAAAAGTTCGTGAAGGATTTTGCCAAGATTGCTGAGCCGATGGCGAAGCTCACTTGGAAGAATGAAGAGTTCATCTGAACGAAAGATTGCCAGGCGGCATTGAGGAGCTGAAGAAGAGACTTACCACTACACCAATCCTTGCGCTACCCGCAAGAACCGGTGGGTTCTCAATTTACAGTAATGTCTCTGGAAAAGGACTGGGCTGCGTTCTTCAACAACATGGGAAAGTAATTGCTTACACATGTAGGCAACTACAGACTCATGAGAAGAATCATCCCACACCTAATTTGAATTGCTGCAATTATCTTTACTTTGAAGCTATGGAAGCATGATTTTATGGAAAGGGAGTGAAAATATGTACGGACTACCAAAGTCTGAAATATGTCTTCACTCAGGAAGGGCTGAATGTTAGACTAAGAAGATGGTTGAAGCAGATGAAGGATTTCGACATCAACCTGCAGTACAATTCAGGTAAGGCTAATGTGGTCACTGATGCACTTGGTCGATACTGATGGCGAAGTTCTTAGCCAAGGAGTGGCACCTGCTAGAAGACATCGAGAAGTTTGGACTGGAGGTTATACTACCTGGAGATAGGAGCTGGATGCTGATTCAGTATTGATGAAGTTCGAGGCTGATGGACAAAAAATCAAGAGGACGTAGTTTTAAAACAAGACACTTTGCAGGCTTAGAGATCAAATGTTGGCTGGAACACTTGAGGGTTCTAACTCTGAAGAATGGTACGAGACTTTGCGTATCGGCTGACAAACGGAGGAACAAGTTGATGAAAGAAATACACCAGTCGCAGTATTCCATAAATTCAGGAGATGATAAGATGTATCGGAATATGCCTCCATTAATTGGTGTTATGGAATAAAGAAGGATAATTCCAGGTATGAGAATTAGATGTGAATTTGTCAACATGAGAAATTAGCAAGAGAACAACAAGCTTGTTGGAGCAGCTGGACCATTCAGAATGGAAGTAGAAGCATATAACAATGAACTTTGAGTAAGGATTGCCTTGTTCCCAAGGAAGGAAGGGCACCAATTGGATTATAATGAACCGACTGACTAAGTCAGCACACTTTAATTTCCTTCAAGTTGGTTTATCCACTAAGAAGTGGGCAGCATTGTACGAGAAGCACATCTACCAGATTCATGGAGTACCGCGGGGCAAACAATCAGAGAGGTCAATCCAGACGCTTGAAGATGTTTGAGATGTTGCGTCTCGAAATTTGGTAGGTCTTGGGAAGACAAAATTGCATTTGGTGAAGTTTCTTCTACCAGAGGAACAATCAGTTTCGACGGAGCAGGAAATTGAGGCCAGCTCAGATGCTACACTTCGGATCCGAGTCACATTTTGGATAATTCAGAGTTCAAGTTTGGACTTAACCTTTCAGTGCCAGAGAAACCAATTGCAAGCCTAGTCAGAGGTAAGAAGAAGATCAGAATTCGAGTCATCACTTATTTTCTTATCTTTTCGTTCTAAACTTGACTGATGCTGACAAAGTTAGCCTAGTTTTGCAAGCTATTTTTTTCAAGCTTGATCATGACGGTATTTTATTGGGTGCACCCACTAATATATTGTCTAATCAGAACCGGTGCATGATGGTCTGATCAACCTCGTGTACTTTGGTTCGCTTTTGTATTTTTCTGCGTGGATGATATCATAAAACTTGTCCCTAAACCGTCTCATCCACGACTGCCTTGGAAATCCTTATAGTTGGACCTGAGTTACGGGCGCAGTACCCGTACATGTTTGTCATCCCTAACCTTACTTTAATTTCGAGGACGAAATTTTCTAAGGAGGGAAGATTGTGAAACCCATATTTTTTTGTGCTAAATTATTATTAATGTTTTAGTATTATTATTAGTATTTCTAAAATTATTATTATTATTATTATTATATTATTTAGAATGATAAAGTTATTTCAAACTTAACAACATGGCTTTTTGAGTTGAACCCAGACCCAGGCCTGAGCCAAACCCAAATCTCATTTTCCTTTCTTTCTAATTTCTGACTTGGTTTCTTAAAAAAATAAATAAATAAATAATATAATAGATAAATTTTATAACTGGTCCCGTAGGACCAGCACCCCTCTCAACCCATGTACAACTTTTCCACTTCCTCTCCCACACGTTGTTCTTCTTTTCCTTACGTTACTCCCCTATCTTTACTCCAGCACACCACCTATTTCTCCCCTTCCCACGTTCTCCTCAACAGAACCAACTCCCCACAACTCTCAACAAACTCTATTATCTCTCTCTCTCGGTTTTCATTCTGTGGAAAACCCATCTTCTCAACCCATCTCTCTCTCCCTCTCTCTCTGTCGAGGGTTTCCCCGAGCCCTTCTCCGGCAAACTCCCGAGCCCCTCCGACGAGCTTCTCCGCGGCCATCCCGCCGCTAGCCGCCCCTCTCCCGCGGCCATCCGCCGCCTCCGAGCTCGCCCCGCCTCCCCGGTCCCCGAGCCCCTTTCTCCGGCCGGATCCGCCACCGCGCCGCTCCTCCGCGGTACCCGCGGCCTCCGCCGCCGTTCCCGAGGCCGGCCCCCGCGGCCAGCAGCACCGCGCCTCCGGCGTGCCCGAACCCGACCGCCACCCTCCGTGGCCGACCCCCTCTCCGTCCAGCCCCACCGGCAGGACCCCCGCGCCCCCGCCGGCAGAACCCCCTGAGCCCGCAGCTCTCCGCTGTGCTGTCCGCGCCCCAGCGGAGTTTTCCCGCTGATTTCCCGCGGTTCTTTGCTGCCCCGCCGGCGTTCCCGCTGTCCGTGGACTTTCCCGCTGTTCGGGATCTTCTACCTGCTGCCGACTTAGTTCGGATCTCTTTCCCGAGATTTTTCCCGCGGCTCCCCGCCAACGGAAACTGGTAATTTCTGTTAATCAGAGTAGTTCGTCCCTCCCGTGAGTCGATGATGATAGATCGGTCCCCCGGTTTCCTCTCGGGAATCCGGATAGCTGCGTTATAATTTTCGTTTAGCTGCGTTAGTTTGATTTTCCTGTGTTTTTACTTGCTGGGTTGGTGTGAATTGGTTGATATTGGATTCCCGGACTTTTCGGGAATTATTTCTGTGGTGTTGGAATTTTGGTGGATATTTCTGTGGACCATTTTGGTTGGAAATGGGTTTTCCCTGGTTTGGGACATTTTACAGGTGTTTGTTGGCGCGCTTCCCAGTTTTGGGTTTGTCCCGGAATAGAGGAAGTGCTACCCAATTTTTACAAAATTATATTTTTAATTGATTTCAAAACTGGCTTTCGAAAATGATTTTCTAAACCGATTTTCGGGCGACGACCGTACCGGTCTGTGGGCCCCGTCAAAATGCAAACGCACCGGTCCGACCGGACGTTGAGGCATAAACCGAATTTTGAGGAAAAGGACCGAGTCTGAAACCCCTAGTTTTCTTTTATTTATTATTTTATTTTTAGGCTAAATATTATAGTCATTTAAATTCTGCATTTTATTTAATAATTCAGTCATTTTCTTATTTAATGTAAAAGAATGATGTATCGGGCATAAGCCCACCCTAGGACCAGTAGCTGTGCCCATGTATTTGTGTAGCGTAGTTTGTTTTCTTTTCTTTTCTGGTGGATGTAAATTTGGGTGGTTTGGATTGATTTCATATTCGTAGTTAGGACGTAATTTACGGCTTAAATACGAGTTTAGCTAAAATGAATAAAATATTATTAATTCACGGTTTATCACTAAAAGAAATTGTATTTTTATAAATATATTACAAAACACAAAGTTTTCCAAATTGTAATTGATTCTCGTGTTTTTCCAAATAATTCAATTAATCGGCTTAATCAACGCACGTAGTTGCGACGTAATCGTTAGCTGTAAATTAATACAACTTAAAACCTGACTAGGACTTACTACTAGAGATTGCAACTAGCACACTTAGTCTGGTTATTCAGGAATCTAAGTCGAGTTCTCAATTGTAGGAACTCGAAGTTACAACTGACGTTCCTCCTCGGTACCGACTCATTCTTCCAGTCAATCTAATACAAGGCAAGTGCAGTTATGTCTATTTGGTAATTTATCTAGTAATTGTTTTATTGCAATTTTAAACCACATTGCTACACGGAACTCTCTCCTAGAGTTCGAATATTGACTCATTGATTGAATCTGATTGACTCGGGTTATTGGGGGAGTAGTGTAGCGTCTATGACCAATACCGCTATATTGCATCATTGATTGTGCGAGCTGATTCCTCCTATACACGAGGATAGGCCGGACCGTATCATTAGGATATAATTGAATCATCCCAAGCCGGTCATAGTTCGTTACCTACTCAAATCACATTGTTTTCAATTGTAGAATTGTGAAAAATATTGTTAAAGTATTTCAAATTGTTTAACATTGCAAATTTCAAATTATTATTTGAATTATTGGATATTCGTAATTGTACTTTGCTCCCTCCTGACTGGAGACCCAACATTTTAGGTATCACTGATGAGACTTTGTTACGCGATCCCAAGACGAGGAATTCGAGATTGCTGAGCTGTTTGCCTAGAGTTTTCTTTTATTCATGATGTATAAAAAAATGGTTTAAGTTGTATCTTTTATTTCATGTAAAAATTTAATAAAGTTTTAAATTTTCGAATGTTGAGTTGTGACAAATATCGTGTTGTTGTATGGTTACCTGCTACTGAACAGCTTACTGCCGCCGTCTCAACAACGGTGCAGGCTGGGCATGATCCAATTCGACCCAAGCAATTGGGACCGGATCGTGACATCTATGAAGAACCCTTTCAGAGACGTAATGATGGCCATCGCTACCTGATGATAGGGGATCATGTCTTCATGACGAACTTCATATGAACCCCGGATCTGATTGACGATTAGTTGTGAATCGCCATACGCCTCTAGGTACTCTACCCTCAGTTCCTTTGTAAGTCGAAGGCCGATAACCAAGGCGTTGTACTCGGCTACATTGTTCGAGCAGGGTTCTGTAAGGAAATACGCCTGGTTGATCACCAAGCCGGAGGAAGAAATTAGTACCACTCCGACCCCAACGATAATGTTGCCCTTGGGCCCGGTTCTTGAAGCACCGTCGAAGAACATTCGCCAGACGGAATCATCGGAAGCCATGTTTGAATTGGCGACCTCGTCTGGAATCTCTTCATATATTCTGGTTGACTCCAAACTTGGATGGGCTGCAAAAAAGTCCACCAGGCCTTGACCTTTGACAGCCTTTTACGGAACGAAGATCATGTGGTAGGGAGACAATAATATCGCCCAGGTAGCGAGGTGAGAGCTGAGTGCACCCGGCTTGGTCATGAAAACCCTGAGGGGGTTAACTCGAGATATGACATGGATGGTTTGCCCTGTAAGATAGTGTTGCGTCTTCTGGATAGCGAACACCAGGACATTCCTTCTCCACGACGGTGTATCTATGCTCTAGCCCAATCATCATTCGGCTGAGGTAATAGATAGCTTGTTCATGCCCCGCATCATTGTTTTGTGCTAGTAGATCATCGAGGGAATGCTCAATCGCTCGTACATGAACGACTTTCCAGCCATCGGGGCCACCAGAACTGGAGGATTCGACAAATATTCTTTGATGTTGTCGAACGCGCGTTGGCACTCTTCATCCCATACGAATGAGACGCCCTTCTTCATGAGATGGGTGAATGGTTGACATCGCCCGGAGAGGTTAGAGATGAACTTCCTGATGTAAGCTAGCCTCCCTTGAAGGCCTCGGAGTTCACGGAGATTTCTCGGGGGAGCCATCTCCATAATTGCCTTTGTCTTCTCCGGATCTATATGAATTCCCTGGGCAGTAATGATAAAACCCAGGAATTTTCTACTAGATACGCCCAAGAAAGATTTGGTAGGATTCATCTTTAAGTTGTGCGCTCGCATCAGGTCGAATACTGTCCTCAGATCCTGCAGATGGTCTCCCTTAGAGCGGCTTTTGACAGCTATGTCGTCGATGTAACACTTCACGGTCTTACGCAGGTGATCTCTGAAGATGATGCTTATAGCTCATTAGTATGTGGCACCGACATTCTTTAAACCGAAGGGCATGACGGTGTAACAGTACACGCCAATCGGTATTCGGAATGATGTATGCTTCTCGTCGTCAGAAAATATCTTAATTTGGTTGTATCCTGAGAAGCCATCCATGAATGACATGCGCTCAAAGCCACATGTGTTGTCAATCATGATGTCTGTGATGGGAAGAGGGAACTCATCTTTAGGACATACTTCGTTTAGATTTCGGAAGTTGATACAAATTCGAATCTTTCCATTCTTCTTGAGGACTGGTACTAAGTTAGCGACCCAGTCTGGATGCTCTTCCTTCCGGATGAAGCCGCTGGCTATCAGTTTGTTGACCTCAGCTTCGATGGAATTCATAATGTCTGGACGGATCCGTCTTTGCTGTTGCTTGACCGGCTTTGCGTCTGGATGGATGTTGAGTTTATGAAGTACAACCTCGGGGTTTTGCCCTGGCATATCTTCATAGCTCCAGGCGAATACGTCAATGTACTCTTTGACAAGTTGCAAAAGTGCCTTCCGCTCTTCGTCTATCAGGCTTTTGCTGATGAAGATTGGCTTTGGAGAGGACTCATCGCCGAGGTCAACTTGCATAACCTCATCTTAAGTGGAAGGTTCACGGAGTTCGAAGCATTTCTCCTATTGTGCATCTAGTTGCTGGACCCAAGGTTCTAACTCGAGAAGTTCGGGTACGTCTTCGTCTTCATCGTAGGCATCAGCAAATGCCATATTGACAGACAGAGCTTGCCTGAATACGTCCCCGATGCTAACATCCGAATCAGAAGTTGGTGATCCGGTCGAATATGAATGCCAGTCGCATTTCTTATCTGAGCTTTCAGGAGTTGTTGCAGGTGTAACGTAACCTAGCCCACATCTGGTCTTGTTGTAATAATCTCGTAGTTTTCCAGCCGGGACTGGCAAATACAAAGGTAACCGCCGACCAGTGTCGTAGTTTAAGCCTGGCATAGTCTCCAGATAATACTCCTGTTTTTGTATGAGGTATTTGGATCGGGAGCTATACAGATAAAGAGGCAGTCTCCCGGTGTCGGGTTCGAGATCAACTTCTTCTATCCTGAAGGGCTGTAGATCATTCTTCCGGCCGAAGATGATCGGATGATCCTTTCCCTCGATTATGAAACAAGCGTCTTCGACGGGAGTAAGTTAGTTTATGGTGTAGACATTTGTCACCTGTGTGTGTAGGTGGGTGCCTACACCGTGTTCTATAGCATACATTGTACAAAGCTTATTAAGCTCGAGGTAGTTCAAAGATAGCCCTTTATTGATGAAGTAAGGTATCTTTTCTGGTGGAATTACATAATCTGTGGACGAAAAATCAGTGTGAGCAGCCACATACTTAGCCAGCTCTAACTCTTCTTCGGCCATCCCCTGCGTTAATGAAGACTGGGAGGACGACCTGGGAAGCTTAATCATCAGGGGCTCCACTGGTGGAGCAGAACGCGGAGTCGTTGGCGTACTAACGACCCCCAGTTTGGTGCTCGGTACTGGGCGGGGAGTGTAGAAGCATGGAAAAGAATAAAGAAAGGTTCATGCGGCCAAGGATCTCCATGCGGTTCAGAGAGCCCATGCGGCTCAGGGATCCATGCGGTTCAAGTGTCTATGCGGCTCGAATAATCCCATGCGGCCCAGAGAGAAGCCATGTGGCCTTCAACAGCTTCTTTCCTTTGTCTTTTGCTGCATTTAATGTCCTGACGGCTGACAACTCTGACGAAATGACAGCTCTGACAAAAAGGGGCAATAATGACTGATGTAATGGCGCGTCCCTAGGGAAGAGAAGAAAATCTTCTCACAGTTGGCAGAATCCATCTAATCCCAAGGCATGCGACTGCTACATTTATGCGACCGCCCATCAGCATGCGGTTGCATCCTTTATGCGGCCGACCATCAGCATGCGGCTGCATCCCTTATGCGGCTGCCCATCAGCATGCGGCTGTCCACTCCCATACGGCTACCCATCTTTATACGGCTGTTCATTCCCATGCGGCTGCTCATCTTCATGCGACCATTTAGCCTCATACGGCCCACTCATCTGCGGCTCTGCCAAGATGATTGAGACACGTAGCAGTCTTATCTTCCTGGGATTATGGGTGTTAACAAATCTTAATCAGATTTGTTGTAATAAATGTCCAGATCAAATCAAATCGAGCAAATTAGACACATGGCAGGCCATTACAAGTCGCGAATATTCATGGCAATCAGCATTTATTGTCCACAGAGATTTAATGCAATCACATTTATTGCTTAAATCTATCATATGCAAGATGGACGGCCCAGATTAACTAACTCTGAGGCCGTCGACTTTGGGATGGGCAATCATTGCAAAAACCTAATGATGCCCCCCACTCTTATAAATAGCAAGGTGCCATTCCCTTACAAGAAAAAGGAACACACACAGAGAGAGAGACACATAGAGAGAGAGAGACCCTGGCCTGGATCCAGAGAGAATCAGAAGGAGCATATACAGAGAGAGAGAGAGAGCAAAGAGAGCATTTCTTCATCAACGCCAAGTACTTCTTCTCCAAAGCCAAGGCTGCACCCGATCGTCCAAGGAGTAAGGCAGAGCTGCCGTCGCTTTCCCGAGCCTCTATCGTCACCCCCCAGAATCTAAAATAAACAATTGTACTTAGATTGCTGTACCTAGGTTTTCGTCCCTAGGCTTTCTTTGTACAAGCGAGTTTGTAATTGTGAGTCTAAGTTCAGTCCTCCGATAATTGTTCTGTTATTTTACAATCAATGGCAAACACGATGGCGACTCTGCTGGGGACAAACTTCTCCACGGCTGAGGAGTTGGTGACGCAATCGGATGCAGCCAAACTTGGCTCCACGTAACAGAAGATGGTCGTCCGCTTCGACCAACAGGCGTTCGAAGAAATGCTCTCTGAAGGAAGCGCTGGTCCGGTCCAGAGGCGAACCCGCACAAAAAAGGCTCGTAGGGAGTCGAGGCCAAAGTTATTTGCTCCTCCCCAAGCTCTAGACGGAGTACTCTCTGCTACCCAAGACGGCGAAGGCAACTCTCATGCGGCCCCACTTCAAGCTATAGAGGACTCTGCTGTCCCCAAGTCCGGCAGAGGAAAGCACTACGATGCTGGACTTGTAGGGGCAAAGAGTAATTTTATGCACTCCAGGAAGAAGCCGAACAAAGGCACTAGCCGTAAAACGAAAACTCATGCGGCCAAGATTGCTAGCCGCATGAATGATGACCATACGGCCGAAACTGCTAGCCAAATGCATAACACTCATGTGGCCAGGATTTCCAGCCGTATGGAGAACACTCATGCGGTCGGGATTTTCAGCCGCATAGAGAAGACCTATACGGCTGAAACTTCCAGCCGCATGAAGAAAGCCCATGCGGCTACGACTGCCAGCCGCATGGAGATTATTGATTCCAGCCGCATGCCGCCTACTCCACGCGGCTCTGTCTTCGACCGCCTCTCCTATGGTCCTGATCTCTTGTGTTCCCAAGAAGGCATGTCTGACTCTCTCCAGCACCACTTAGACTCTTCCTACTATGTACCCTCACGTACTAGAGTGAGGAAGTCTAGGACAGCACGAGCTTGGCAAGCTCGGTCCGCTGATCCGACCTCTGACCATCCGAGCATCCCACATACTGTTATGCGGGCCTCTGATGGGAAGTTGTACAGAACCACTCGAGTCCAGCCCCCGACGGCAAACGGACAGAGAGGTTCCCAAAAGTCTTCCAAAATCCAGGAAGCAAACATGGTCGCTCCGGACCCATCTGACTTGCGTGAGGCTATCCTCCACAAACTCAAGGAAAGAGAAGGGGCCTCGGGGTGCAAAGAGTCCTCCCACGGACGTTACTGCACCCAAATCATCATCAACTGCTGTTGCAATAACGCGACTGTACGAGAAGACAGGTAGTCCATCTTCCAAAGACTGCAACAAACATGTTCAGAAGATGAGGCACTTCCCGTCGTCTCCTACAACTCTGCTCAGAAAATCTTCGCTGATGGGAGAGAAAAGAAGACAAATGTTTCCATCCCAAAGATTTCAACCACTATGACTAAGAGACTGTCGTCTAAGCGGGTGCCCACCACCGGAGTTTTCCAAGGTACCCGTTCAAAGACGAAATCTGCTACAGTAGGAGATTTATTGTCCACACCACTGGGGGTTGCTGGAACTGGGGGTAGCACTCCTCCGAACCTCCACGACAATCCGATGTTCTAAGAAGGCGAGCTGGGGGAAACAACTCTCCCTTCAGATGCAACAAATCCCGACGTCCCCGAGGACGTCTACAATTCCCAAGACGAGGCGAACTCAGAAGCTGGGGGTACTGTTCCTTCAGAGTCCGAACCAGAGGAAGACATTCCCATATACCCCGATGACTTCTCATTACAGGGGTATAATTCGGAGTGTACGTCATCCACCGTCCCTTCCACTTCTACTCATGTCAAGATGACATTCATGACAAACGACGAACAGGATGGTCCCAGTGATCGCCAACGCATCGACACTTTGGAGGTCATACTGTACTTTTTGGTCAAATCCGTGGACGAGATCAAAGCAGCCCTCCTTACTCTGCAAGGAGGGACGCCTGGCCAAACAAACTTGGGCCCCGCGGTCAATACAGACTCGAACTCAGCGGCACCAAACCCGGGCAATATTTCTCCTGAAATATCGGCTCCTACTGCTGCAGACGAAGCCAAGGAGGCAAGAAGAGAGGTCCAGGAGCTCCGGGCCATGTTCTACGTTCGAGAAAACTGCCAAGACCTCAGGATACGACAACTGTATCCCGCTGCATGGAGAGATGTTCTCTTTCCACCAAATATAAACCATTCCACATCAATCCATATGATAGGAAGACCTCCGCAAGTCGGTACATCACTTACTTTGAGGTCACCACCGACCATCTGTCCCATGACGATGCCATCCTTACACGATTATTCATTGGGGCATTGGAAGGGGTCACCTTCGACTGGTATCGCAACCTGCCAGACAACTGCATCCACTCCTTCGCCAGCTTCAAGCGCATGTTCTTGGAGAGATTCTATGAAGTAGGACAAGACATCACAATGTCCACCCTCATGGACGTCGTTCAAGGGGAGAAAGAGCTGACAAGGAACTATATTGAGCGGTTCCGCCAAACCGCCATGAAGCTGTCGTCCGATAATCCGGATTCCTCCTTAATTGAAATTTGCCAAAAGAGACTGCTTTCGACAATCAGCCTCTGGATGGTGAAAGTCAATTCAAGGACAGGAAGACATTTATTATCAGTGCCAGTAGCGCCGAAGAACGATTGAAGAAGGCTCGCCAAATGGGATTGTACATCTCAGAGGGAGAGGACAAGGGCAGGCGTCCTAATGCCATCAATAACAATGGAGGTAGCTCTGCCAACAATCGGGACAACAAGGGCAAGCAAGCTATGGTGGCCGACACAGCGCAGAAACCTGAGTCAAAACCGGCAGACAAATAATGGCCGCAAATAACCTACTCTTTCGAAGACGGCCACGTCAAGCCCATCTTGGACATGCTCATACAAGGAGACAGAATTCAGCTCTCTCTACCAAGACAGAAACCTCGGCCGGCAGAAATGGAGAACCCAAAGTACTGCCATTACCACCGGTACGTCCACCATGCTACACACGACTGCTACCAACTAAAACGGTACATCCAATATCTCATCGATTCGAACGCTCTGGCCATCGATTTCGAAGAGGTAACTGTGGCAGCCAATATGGTGTCAGTACAATTTGGCAGTTTCCCTCTAACAGAAACTCAAGACGGTGTGGTACCCATCCCTCTGGCGATAATAGAGATTGCTAATCTTCCACCTCCCCGAGATCAGGCGGCTTGTCTAGTTCCCCTCACTACATCACGGGGGGAGGTCATGTGGGTCCATCCAGACCTGGTACTCGAGGTGACTCAATCAACACCCCCTTCCATTCGCAAAAAGAAGAGTGGAAAAAACAGATCCTGCCGCACAATCTCGGCAGATGTCGAAGAAGTCACGGTTGTCGTTACCCGGTCTGGGGCACAATCCCAACCTGTGGCTGATAACTTGGCTGAAGATCATCAGCCAGCTACTGCTGACGCTCCAGGACCTTCTCAACCTCCGACGATCGACAAGCCTAGGCCGAAGGAGACTCGCTTTGACAAATCCCTCCGAAAAGAGGCACCGCAGGGGCTGGAGAAGCCCTACAACTTCGACATCTTGGCACAATTGGCCAACACATCGGCCAAATTGTCATTATACGAGCTCCTGAGACTCTCGAAGGATGTTCACGCGGCTTTGAACGATGTACTCCAAAATGCCGACGCCGATCTGGCTCAGGTCAACCTCATGGGAGAGAGCCCGCCTGCAGATTTCCAAGACAGCGCTTGTACGGGAGCGATGCCCAACATTGTCTTCACTCTGCTGGATATGCTCATCAAAACCAACCTGCACGATCGTCCGTTATATTACACTGGATACATCGGCGACGTAAAGGTGGATCGGATGCACATTGATCCTGGTTCTTCCATAAGCATCATTCCGAAGGGTCTGTTACATCATCTCCGCTTTCCTATGCATCTCCTGACGCCAACAAGCACCGCAATCAGCGGTTTCAATTCGGGCAGGAGCTACCCGATTGGGAAGATTCGCTTGAAGTGCCAAATTGGCGTTCTTCACTCAGAAGTAACCTGTTACATCATAGATGCGGACACTTCTTACAATATCCTCTTGGGGCATCCCTGGATACACGATTACATGATCGTGCCTTCCACGATGCACCAGTGCTTCAAGTATGTCGACAAACACGGCTTCGTAAGGACAGAATTTGTCGACATCGATCCCTTCAAAGGGGTCGAATCCTACTACTCAGACTCCTGCTTATACGAAAAATCAAAGAGGCACCTTGGTGAAGGAGATGTGCAAGCTCGTACCGAGACAGCCACAGGATCAGAAGAACCTCTGACGATCCACCTCCAAGCTCGCAAACCTGGCAAGTCCGCACCCCTTACAGCCACTCTGCGTAAGGACGCAATCAGCCTCTCGGCACAAGAAGAGCAAATGATAATCTAGCTGCCAAGGTCTGGCCAAGTGCCAAGGCCCACAACGGAGCCACTGACAATCAGGCTGCCTAGAGTCGGTCAACCACAAATGGAGAAGCTCAACCCCTCCGACAAGCCAATGACGATACGCCTTCCTAAGAAGAATCGTCACCCCGATGCAAGGTCTGGGGCTTCTAGCGAGCCAACAACTCCTCGTCCAACATCGAGTACCAAACTGGGGGTCGCTAGTTTTCCAACGACTCTACGTTCTGCTCCACCGACAGAACCCATGACGATCAAGCTATCCAGGTCATCCTCTCAGTCTTCATTTATACAGAGGGTGGTCGAAGAAGAACCGAAGCTAGCCAAGTATGTGGCTGCCCACACTGATGTTCCCTCCGCAGATGATGTAATCCCGCTAGAAAAGATACCTTACTTCATCAATAAAGGGCTATCTTTGAACTACCTCGAGCTTAATAAGATTTGTACAATGTATGCTATGGAACACGGTATAGGCACTCACCTACACACACAGGTGACAAATGTGTACACTGCAAACTAGCTTACTCCAGTGGAAGACGCTCACCGCATAATCGAGGAAGGGGACCATTCAATCATCTTCGGTCGGAAGGACGACCCACAACCCTTCACCATAAAAGAGGTCGATCTTGAATCAGATGTCGGGAGATTGCCTCTGTATCTTTATAGCCCTCAGTCCAAATACCTCATGCAAAAACAGGGGTACGATCTGGAGGCTACGCCAGGCTTGAACTACGGCACTGGGCGACGAGTACCTTTAAAGCCACCAGTCACGACTGGCAAACCACGGGACTACTACAGCAAGACTCGATGTGGATTAGGGTATGTTACGCCCACAACGACCCCTGAAAGTTCGGATGAGGAATGCGACTGGAATTCACATTCAACCAGGTCACCAACTTCTGATTCGGACACCAGCATCGGAGACGTATTCAGACAAGTCCGATCAGTCAACATGGCATTCGCCGACGCTTACGAAGAAGATGAAGACATGCCTAAAATCCTTGAGTTAGAGCCATGGGCCCGACAGTTGGATGCACAATGGAAAAAACGGTTCGAACAGAGAGAACCTCTTACTAAAGATGAAGTTATACAGGTCGACCTCGACGACAAATCTTCTCCAAAACCAATCTTCGTCAGTAAAAGCCTGACAGACGAAGAGCGAGAGTCGCTACTGGAACTTGTCAAAGAATACATTGATGTGTTCGCCTGGAGCTATGAAGACATGCCGGGGTTAAATCCCGATATTGCTCTTCACAAGCTCCACATTCGGCCAGATGCAAAGCCAGTCAAGCAACAATAACGACGCTTCCGCCCGGGCATCATGGATACAATCGAAGCCAAAGTCAACAAACTCATAGCCAGCGACTTCATATGCGAGGAGCAACATACAGACTGGGTCGCCAACATAGTACCGGTCCTCAAGAAGAATAGAAAGATTCGAATCTGCATCGACTTCCGCAATCTGAACGAGGTATATCCCAAAGATGAATTCTCCCTCCCTATCACAGACATCATGATCGACAACACATACGGCTTCGAACGCATGTCATTCATGGATAGTTTCTTGGGGTACAACCAAATCAAGATGTCTCCTGACGACGAAAAGCATATATCATTCCGAACACCGATTGGCACATACTGCTACACAGTCATGCCTTTCGGTTTAAAGAATACTGGAGCCACATATCAAAGAGCCATGAGTATCATCTTCAGGGATCACTTGCGCAAGAACGTAGAGTGCTATGTTGAGGACATCGCCGTCAAGAGTCGTTGTAAGGGTGACCACCTCCAGGATCTGAGGACGGTATTCGACCTGATGCGAGCACACAACCTGAAGATGAATCCCACAAAATCCTTCTTGGGTGTATCCAGCGAAAAGTTCTTGGGTTTTATCATCACCGCCCAGGGTATCCACGTAGACCCTGAGAAGACAAAGGCAATCATGGAGATGGGTCCCCCGAGAAATCTCCGAGAACTCAGAGGCCTTCAAGGGAGGCTAGCTTACATTAGGAGGTTCATTTCCAACCTCTCCGGGCGTTGTCAGCCATTCACCCATCTCATGAAGAAGGGCATCTCATTCTTATGGGATGAAGAATGTCAGCGTGCCTTCAACAATATCAAAGAATATTTGTCGAACCCTCCAGTCCTGGTGGCCCCGGTTGCTGGAAAAGCATTCCTGCTCTATGTACGAGAAATGGAGCATTCCTTCGGCGCTGTGCTGGCACAAAATAACGATGCAGGCCATGAACAAGCCATATACTACCTCAGTCGAATGATGATCGGGCCAGAGCACCGATATACCGCTGTAGAGAAAGAATGCCTCGCCCTGGTGTTCGCTATTCAAAAGACGCGGTACTATATCACAGGACAAACCATACATGTGATTTCATGAGTCAACCCTCTCAGGGTCCTCATGACTAAACCAGGGGCACTCAGCTCCCGCCTCACTACATGGGCAATATTACAGTCCCCCTACCATATGATCTTCGTCCGACAAAAGGCTGTTATGGGTCAAGCCCTGGCAAACTTTTTGGCAGCTCACCGAGGCTCAGAGTCGTCCAAAATATATGAAGGAATCCCAGATGAGGTCGCCGACTCGCATGCAACCTCTCACGATGATATATGGCAAATATTCTTCGACGGCGCCTCAAGGACCGGACCTAAGGGTAACATCGTCGTCGGAGTCGGGGTGGTGCTGGTTTCTCCTTCCGGATTGGTGATCAATCGCGCTTACTCCCTCACAGAACCCTGCTCTAACAATGTGGCAGAGTATAACACTTTGGTCATTGGCCTCCAACTTACAAGAGAGCTGGGGGTAGAATATCTTGAAGCATACGACGATTCACAGTTAATCGTCAATCAGATCCGGGGTTCATACGAAGTCCGCCATGAAGACATGATCCCCTATCACCAAATAGCGATCAACATCATCTCGTCGTTTGAGGGGTTCTTCATCGAACATGTTTCTAGACTCCAAAATATCGAAGTCGATGCCCTAGCTGGCCTTGTCGCTTCCCTAGCGGTTCCGAACTATGCTCGCCAATCAGGGGATGTGGTAGACCATGAACTGGTATGCCCCAAGAATAATGTTCAATTCGTGGCGAGTTATTCCGCTCAGACGATCGACGAAGTCCCGGACTGGAGACAACCATTCATTGACTTCGTAGTCTATGACATTCCGCCCGAGAACCCAAAAGAGGCCACCTCTATCCGAAGGCGTTCTCTCAGGTTCTTCTACGATACAGAGACGAAAATGCTGTATCGTCGATCTTACGATGGATTATTGCTTCGATTTCTGTCAAACGCAGAAGCCAAAGAAGTCATACGCGAAGCTCATGACGGTGTCTGTAGGGCCCATCAGCCTGGCCCAAAATTGCAAGACTGCCTTCGCCGAATGGGCTACTACTAGCCCACGATGGTAGCAGATGCGATAGACTATGCAAGAAAGTGAAAAGCTTGCCAAGTCCATGCAGGCTTTATCCACCAACTATCCGAATTTCTACATCCGATAGTAGCATCCTGGCCATTCGAAGCATGGAGAATGGATATCATCGGTCCGATCACTCCACCTTTTTCCCGAGGACATCGCTTTATACTCGCAATCACAGATTACTTCTCTAAATGGGCCGAAGCTGTTCCGCTTACAGAAGTCAAAACTTCAAACATGATCAGCTTCCTCAAGCATCACGTCATCTATCGCTTTGGACTGTCCCGACGGATCATCCGACGGATCATCCACGATAATGGTCCGCAGTTCTGCGACAAGTACCGCATCCAGAATATTGCTTCGATGCCATACAATCCGGCAGCGAATGGGTTGGCAGAAGCATTCAACAAAACCATCATCAAGTTACTCAAGAAGTTCGTGTCGTCCAATAAGCGCGACTGGAACGAGAAGCTTGGTGAATGCTTATGGGCAAACCGTACCACAGTCCGAACAGCCACAGAGAACACACCATTCTCCTTGGTATACGGGAGTGAGGCAGTTCTCCCATTGGAGACTCAAATACCCTCGCTCCGCGTCGCCCTTACTTACCAATTAACGACAGACGATAACTACCATCGCCGACTACAAGAGTTAGAGGCCTTAGATGAAAAGTGCCTCTTGGCTCAACAACGAATCGAGCTTTATCAAGCACGCATCTCCGGAGCCTTCAACAAGAAGGTTAAAATCAGAACATTCCAAGTGGGCGATCTCGTTCTGGCAGTTCGGAGGCCGATGGTCATGACTCATAAAACCGTCGGCAAATTCCAGCCAAAATGGGAAGGTCCATTTATCATTGAGGCCGTATTCTCCAACGGTGTTTACCGCCTCGCAAAACAAAACGGAGACTTGCTCATGCTGCCCGTCAATGGTAAGTTCTTGAAGAAATATTATGTCAAAACGACATTCTCCAGATCATCGAGTTATGTACCCGCTGGTGCCGCTGAACTCACACTTCCAAATTCCAGATTATTGAGTTATGTACCCGCTGGTGCCGCTGAACTCACATGTCCAAATTTCGGATTATCGAGTCATGTACCCGCCGGTATCGTTGAACTCACATTCTAACTCTCCCAGATCATCGAGTCATGTACCCGCAGGTGCCTCTGAACTCACATTCCGGTCACTCTTTTAGGTAGTAAGTCATGTATGATCATACCTCTGAACTTATTTCTCTGAGAGAGCTCCTCCCTCATGATCCACTACCCGCACTCTCAGTGCACAAAAAGGGTAACGGATCCACAAAATTTCCAAAAAATGACCATGTCGATGTTACCTCTGAGTCGTTTCACTTCCGCCAAAAATAAATCACCCCTCTACATAGAACTTCCATGTCCTCATTACCTCTGAGTCTTCCTATGTACCCCTTCATAGAGCCCACTCCTGCCATGTCCTCATTACCTCTGAGTGGGAAGGCTCCATCGAAGAAACCCTCATATTTGCCATGTCCTCATTACCTCTGAGTAAATATGTTGGCCCTCTCTCGACTTATTATCTGTACCAAAAAAAAATCCCAGGGTACGCCAAGGATAATAGGTCCACAAATATCATCCGTTGAGTCCACTCCTACCATGTCCTCATTACCTCTGAGTAGGAAGACTCCACGGTAAAACTCTCATACTTGCCATGTCCTCATTACCTCTGAGAAAGCATGTTGGTTCCCTCTCATCCTATTATCCATATCCTAAGCCAGGGTACGCCAAGGATAATAGGTCCACAAATATCCTCCGTTGAGTCCACTCCTACCATGTCCTCATTACCTCTGAGTAGGAAGACTCCACGGTAAAACCCTCATACTTGCCATGTCCTCATTACCTCTGAGTAAGTATGTTGGTTCCCTTTCATCCTATTATCCGTATCCTAAGTCAGGGTACGCCAAGGATAATAGGCCCACAAATGTCCTTTGCTAAGTTTCTTAGTACAGGCCCACCATTCCTCATCATGCCACAGGAGCCCAGCTGCTCCATGGCATTCTCTCTCCCGATACCCGGAACGTCCATGATCACCTTACCGTAGAACTATTCTAAGTATCCCCATCAAACTTGTTATCCGTACCTAAAACCAAGGTATGCCAAGGGTAACATCTCCACAAATAAGTCCCCCATTCGGGGCAAACGCCACCACAATACCACAAGCACAACAGGCAGTACAAATAAAAGGTGGAATAAAGCATGCTCTTTTATTTGGAAGGCAAAAAGTACTACATGTTCTAGGGATAATGCTCCATTTAAAGAAAGAAAAAGAACGAAAACAAAAAATGAGAAAAAGGCCGTCTATGGCTCGGTATTACATAAGTCCAGGAGATGGTTCTTCACCAAGGTGGTCCCCGGATCAAGCCGCTCCTTAGCTCGGTGCTCCACTTCCTGGGACAAATGCTCTGCATTATCCAAGCCCATATGTGCCTGCCAGTCGTACTCCAACTTCTTCAGGGCAATTTCCAGATCAGCCGAAGCTCGATTCACTCTGTCAGCCTCCTGGATAATTAGCCCCCTGTCGGTATGGGCAGCCTCAAGCTCAGACTCCAGGAAAGCTAACTTCTTCTGAAGCTCAAGGATCTGCTCCCGCGTGTCAATAATCCCACGGGAGGTAGTCGCTTCCCGAGCCGTAACATCTTCACTCTCGCGGCCCAACTCATCATAGCGATCAGACAGATCGTGGAGGTCCTTCAGCGTGGCCGGCCTGGTTTTATCCCGAACAGCCCTTATCTTCTCTACAGCAGCTGTGAGAAAACCGTGCTCCTGATCTATAGCAGCAGACAGGTCAGTCTGCCGTGGCACCTGAAGCTGGTCCACCAGCTGATCGGCCTCTAGCAATTTCGCCTCCAGAAGTGCGGCTACCCCTGCCCCACCGGGAAGAGTCTTAAGGATATCAATATGACCCTGGGTGCATTGCCGGGCCAAGACGAAAGAGGTCCCTCTTTCCACAGCAGCCACTATCCCCCTCTTCAGGTGACGATAAAAGCTGCCAACCACGTCCTGTAATGTCACGACCCGTACCCTTTTTTTTTAAACGGATACGAGACGTGTCCAAGCCAGCCTACGCCGCTGTGTCGGCGGTAGAACGCTGTCACGGCCATGAAGATCAAAATCACAAATAATACTCATTCATAAAATTAATTTAATTTACAAAGATCACAAGTTTTACATTTTGCAAAAAATATAAACTTGTATAAATATGAATGACTACCACTCATCTATCTAACTAGTCTCTAAACTTTTGTTTGCGAGTATTCCCGTCACTCTCCAAGCTAAATGAATCACGGCTAACCTAAAAAATATGGTTTCCAGTCAGGAATAGAACAAGCACAATTCATTGAATGCAATTTTAAATAAAGAAAATGACTATAAAACAAAGGTTAGACATCAATCATGAGTTTTGAAAATAAACAGTAAATACGGAAAATTAATAGCAATAAATAGACACAAAAATACTTTTTCCAACTATTAGAAGTACTTTTGATATGTGATCGGTCTGGGGTACTACACCGCACGGTCTACGATGTCTACTTGCATGAAAAATAAGCAGTCTACGATGTCTATTACAGAAAAATAAGCACTGTCTACGATGTCTACTTGCAGGAAAATAAATACGGTCTACAAGGTCTACTGCACGAAAATAAACACGGTCTACGGTCTGATCACACATCCTTGGTACTTCTCATTCCGACTCAACAATTTATAATAGAGTATAAAAATCACATAACCAATGTCCTATCAATAAAATATAGTAAATATCAATATCGAAATACAGACAATAAACTGTACTCGCCTGTGGTCCTTTGCTGGTGAAACCGACAGTCTGAACTACTCAATGCCACAATAGTCAAAACCCGTACAACAGTCCCCGGAAGCTGAAATAAAAATTACCAATGTTCTCAGAATAGTCAAAATAGCTAGGATTGTCTGTCCTTAAGTCCAATTCTGGACACAGGGGCAAAACAGTAATTTTGGGTCAAAACGGTATCCGCTGTTGGACCCGCTTTGTACCGAAAAGCGTGCCAGAGTCAACGGTCTCTAAAGTCGTCAAACTACATGTCTACTGATCTAGTTTTTCGATACAAACCCAACCGTATATCCAAAGTTGGATTTCGGCGGGCCGTGCACAAAATCGCCCGTTCAGTGGGACCGTGGGGCCCGCAAAACGGCGATCCGCTCAACTGTCTCAGAATTGGACCAAACTTGGCGTACAAGACCAGAAAAACGATATAGTCCTGCCGGCGTAAGTTTTGTCTCGATCTGACGAGTGTGCACGAAGTTATGACTGAATTTGCATAGGGGCCGATACGGTGAATTTTGATGGATACGCATCAAATTCGTCGCGCACACGCGACCAATTTGAATTCCGCCAAAGCCCACACGACCAAGAAGTCGATACGCACCTTTCGATGCTTTCAGTTTGCGACCACGTCGCCTAAAATGGCGGGATGCACGTAGTATCGAAGGATTTTGTGATTTTCAAAACAAATTTTCGGTGAACTTCGGGATCGGATTTCTTGACACGTAGTCGATGATTTCCAAATCCACAAAAAGGGTTGGGAAGCCCTATATGTTGTCTAGGACTTCCTTCAAATAGGTTTTCGAAACTGTCGATGGTTCGGCTAAGAATTGCCTTCCAAATCGGGTTTTGGGACTGCTCTAGTACTCTGTTTTCAACAGATTTCGTCGAACTTCGAGTCGATTTATCCTGGGCTTTTACTATGATTTATACTAATCTAGATATTGGGATATAATGTCGGTTAGGTTGGGAGCATAACCGAAGAGACGGCTCGAAGAAGGACCGATCGTGCGCGAAGAATCGACGCTGCGAATTCATCTCGCTGCCGCTGTCGCTGAACTCATATTTTCATACGTGGTTGGTTTCCCTGCGTCTGGCCGACGGTCCTGGTCGGCCGGCGGTGGTTCCCCGGCCAGCCTGTGACGGCGCGTAGGGTGGCGCGCGCACGTGCAGGGGTGGGGCACGGCTAGAGCTTAGGGTTTTTGTCGATTTCCTCGGTTCTTTCTCTCGCGTTTGCTAATTATATATACAACTGTATATATAACCCCCCCTTAGCTCTCGGTTGGGCTTTAATATATGCGGGTTTGTATGGCTACTGTAGCATAGCTACAGTAGCATCTCCTTTCTTTTTTTCTTTTTTTTTCTTTTTCTCTTATACTAATAACTATACATACATATATATATATATATATATATATATATATATATATATATATATATATATATATATATATATATATATATATATATACACTAATGTAATATTCTCCATAAATTCTAAATAATCCCAATCTTATCAATTCCTAGGGTAGACCGTATGTGTATATATTTATATATACACGACTATATATAATATTATTTAATCGCCCAACATAATATAACCATTAATAATAAAATAATATTATATAACAATATCCTCAATAAAAATAATAATAATGATAATAATAATAATAATAATAATAATAATAATAATAATAATAATAACAAAAACTCAATAAAACAACTAATGGTGTATATATACCATTTTGCGCAGTCTAATAATTCCGAAATGTACGAAGCCTATTTTATGCAAAAGTCATTGAATAGCACTAATAATAATATTCATAATATTTAATTACGAATACTTAAAAAATATTCATTAAATCATTTAAAACGAAATACATGACATTCATGCCACATTCCATCAACACAAATATCATTGGAGATGTCGCATGACCTACATGGGCTTGGGCTCAGTTCGGGTCCAGTCCGGACTAAAATAGTATAATCGGTTTTCCCTAAACTCAATAATATTATTAATAAATAAAAAATCTTCGGTGAGCGTTAGGTCGCAACTTGGCCTGGTTTTCCTAGTTATGACATCAATATGGCTCGGCCTTCCCTACCAGGGCTAATACTCTAGTCAAAGCACGCCATTGCACTATCCGTGCCACGAATCCTAGTCATTGTGTACTCCAAAACTCCACTATGGCTAAAATCATCAACCGTAAAAATATTAACTAAATAATTGTTTATGGAAACTCCAAAAATCACTATTTAATTCAATAAATAAAATATAATTCGAAATTTCGGGAAGAGGGGTTATAAATCTACCCACCTTAAAATAATTTCGTCATCGAAATTCTAATTCATAACTATTCCTTAATTTCAACAAGAAAATCTACTATTACTTTAATCTCCTCAAATTTTAATTTCTTAAAAACAGTTTATATCCTCCTCCTAGCCATTCTGTAACTACGAAACTCCTAGGACCTCTACCCACCTTTGGGCATACTACTCCCTCAAGGCTTTGTCACTAAAACTTATAATCTTCCAACTATTTGCAAAAAAAAAATTTTGTTGTTGCTACAAATAGATATCTACTGCCCTTGGCCTTTATAATCCTCTCCTATCTATCAAATAACCCAAAATCTAACAAGCAACAATTTTACACGCGTAGCTAAATATTGGTAAATTCTAATAAGTATGACCATCGTTGCTCCGAAATTGGAAGGACATAAGATAAGGAAGATCAATCGAGAGCTAAAAATGAAGTTTCAAGAGCAGTAGCGGTATCCAATGATATAGCTAGAAAGAAAATTCATGAACCATTACCTTATTGGCTAGATTAGGCTACTCTAGTCTAGTCACTTGCTAACTCGAAGGACCCTTCGTTTCTCAGAGGGCTTGCACTCCGTGCAATATAGAAGTTCCCTTCTCGAAATTTATCTAAACAAGGTTCTATGATAGGACGGGATTTGAGGAGTCAAGATTGTGATCTTTTCCATGGTTATTTAAACACACGAGCAAGGGTTATAAAGGCAATGCAACTTCCAGGTAGATGGAATAAGGGTTACGAACGACTTCACATTCTAAGAAGGGGAGACAACATAAGGGTATAGGGACCTATTCCAAAAGGTTCGGTTTTATAGTCCAACTATGGTGGTATGCATGAATAGGTATTAATGGGTTCCCCAATTGGACATCAGTCATCGGTTGAATGAACCTTGGACTTCAATCTATATTGACTGGACAAGATCCCAATATTAAACTACTTCTACTAGGTTAGGGTAACCTAGAATAGGTTTTAACCCAAGTGGTTGAGCTAGTTGGACAGTCGGATTGGTTAAATAGGTTCTCTAAGCCCTGAAGGTGCGCCTTCCGTGACTTTTGTGTTTAAGTAGCATGAGAAGACACAATTGAATGGCACACTAGTGACATGTGCGTAGTGGGCTTCGAGTAGATCACAACCATATATTGGGTCGAAAGGTTTGAGTCGAGGTCGAGTCTCTCATTGTAGTCGGGAAGTATACGAGTATTATGGTATAGGTTATAGCTAGTCCTTTTAACCTGAAAGTCTTGGCACAAAATAGAGTACAAGGGAACAGGTTTGAGTGGGACATGGTATACCTAGATGGAGATGGACTCGCCTAGGTCTTGCATATAGAATTTATTGGAAGATAACAGCTGGTCTCGTGCTCCGAATATTAATGGCACAGCCGGGGCACAAAATGATCTAAATGGATAGTGGGAGTCCATGGGGCACTAATTATCATAGAAATTACTTTAATCAATCGGTAATCCTCGCATATCCCAAAATTTTAGGAAGCTTACAGTCTACCCGCCCTAGAAGCTAGGACATGGTTTTAGGAATAATGGGATTAGAAGGATTTCAAAGTCCGGATACAGTACCTCGACTCTTGTTAATAAAGAATGAGGCACGGCATAACGGGATACGGTTGATATAAGTCAAGTCAAGGGTTGTTCCTCAATGATTGGAAAACGAGCGCGTGTGCAATGGCATATGGTCGAATAAATAGAATGACCTACTCGTCCACAGTATACATGAGTTGTCGACGGGGTAACCAACTCCAGGGCACATCATACGAAAAGATTTCTAATAACTGAGTCGTAAATTTCTATTGGGGTCAAACCTGCCGGACTAGTGTCACAAGGGTTCTAGTTGAAGCAAGCTTCAAACAAATGATTAGAGGCTCACAACATTTGGTCTCTGGAGAATAGGTAGTCTTCTAGGTTGGCATTTGGTCAAGGAAAAAGATCCTAATCATTCTCGGACTCCAATGACCAGAAGATCAAGATAGTAGGTTTAGTTTCAAAGGAAGGATGAGTAACTCAAGGCAAGGTTCCAGTCACAGAGCTGGCCGATGGTAACTACACTTGCATATACAACTATCATAGCCATGAAAATACTCTGTATCTATCAATTACGAGCTTCTGTCTTTCTAAATCAGTGAAAGACAAAAACAATAAAGAGTTCAAGAAAGATGTTACTGAATACAATCACGTGATCCAAAGGCGAACGTATAATTCAAGAGAAATTTGTCAAAGCAGTCGCGGATGAGATCCTAGATACCTGTTTATTTCCATCCACGTAGTGTAATTAAATGAAGAGCGAACCAAATGCATCATGGTTGATCAGACCATAATACACTGATTCTGATTAGACAATAATTTAGCGGGCGTCCCCAATAAAAATATGTCTTGAATCAAGCTCGATAAAAGGGTAAGCTTGCAAAACTAAGCTGTAACAGCAGCGTTTGTTAAGATAGTCGAATACAATTATATGAGATTTTTGAAAGGAGGCATAAGTAGTTCGAGTTTTGTGAGAATCAAAACCTTA
This sequence comes from Iris pallida, assembly GCA_029216955.1. Lineage (NCBI taxonomy): Eukaryota > Viridiplantae > Streptophyta > Magnoliopsida > Asparagales > Iridaceae > Iris > Iris pallida. The sequence goes on along the minus strand of JANAVB010034320.1, from coordinate 416,132 downwards.
TCCGGTGTTCTTGCTTACACGGTCATCCTACTATCTTCTTATCCACAAAGCCTTGGTCGACTAATGGGTTATGGGTCTCTAAGTTCTATGTTCTGGGTAAACATATTACCGTCAATTAATATCCCCGTCAATAGATCACAAGGACCACGAAATGTTAGATCGGGAGACGTGCTACCCAACTTACAAAACTTCCACTAATATTGGCTTCGGATCTTATGGAACACACAGGGCACTATCCTATCCTCTATAGTATCCTTAACTTGTAATCACGTCTGAAGTCATTTCACCGAGAACTACGCCTCGCCCGTAAAATCGGGCTGTGGTAAACCCTTGGTTTCGTGATTCAGACGTGACATGCTATCCGATACTCTACTTTATATTGATACCAGTATGACTATGGTCAAAGAGGACCACTAGCCATAGTTTTTAATAACATTCCATAACCTATATTTCTTAAACAAATTCCAACTCTAGGGGTCATGTCTCGCCAGTGCGCTGCTGGCTGCAGTGAGTCCATAGTATCCATAATTTAAATAAATGGCAACATTGCACTGCTGTCCTGCCATTATGAGTTAACTAACCTTCTTTTAACTATATATGTAAAAACTCATGAGCTTCTAGAGGTTCAAGCAAGTCGACTATGTAGTAAGGCATAAAATATTTGTCCTATCAGTCACAATCTTTAAAATAAAATATTGTACAGTGAGGAACAACTGAAGAAAAAAAAACTATCTGGTATCTCTTTCATGTGTATTCGAATCATGGGAGAAATTTTTTGGATCAGTCTACCTCGAGATTCTCATTTGAACAACCGAATCAGGAATTATAAACTATTCCCTTACGGCAAAATAGGATTTTAAATGGGCAATTCAGACTAAGATATGATGACGATATCTAAAGAGGCAAGAGAATGAATTGAATAATCTATCAAGGTTAGATCATTTAATTCTATGAAGCCCTGCCTTATTAAGGGAATAATCTATCCAAATTAGATTACATCGTCATATCAAGAGATAATAATATACCTATGGGGATCTGATAAACTATCAAAATTAATAACTCCTTATCTACATTGCATGGCCTAGACTACCCATCGGTAAATTTGTATAAGGGACTCCTAGTCCTAGTCATTCTCGTAAATTAAATTAATTTCTAATTCGTGAATGAGCATTTCTAGTCGCAGGCTCGCAATAGTACGACTAACTTAAGTACTATCACGAGTTCGCATGATTTGCAAAGACGGACCTGCAAGGGCCACCACAAAAACTTGTCACGACCCGTACCCCCTTTTTTTTTAAACGGATATGAGACGTGTCCAAGCCAGCCTACGCCGCTGTGTCGGCGGTAGAACGCTGTCACGGCCATGAAGATCAAAATCACAAATAATGCTCATTCACAAAATTAATTTAATTTACAAAGATCACAAGTTTTACATTTTGCAGGAAATATAAACTTGTACAAATATGAATGACTACCACTCATCTATCTAACTAGTCTCTAAGCTTTTGTCTGCGAGTATTCCCGTCACTCCCCAAGCTAAATGAATCACGGCTAACCTGAAAAATATGGTTTCCAGTCAGGAATGGAACGAGCACAATTCACTGAATGCAATTTCAAATAAAGAAAATGATTATAAAACAAAGGTTAGACATCAATCATGAGTTTTGAAAATAAACAGTAAATACGGAAAATTAATAGCAATAAATAGACACAAAAATACTTTTTCCAACTGTTAGAAGTACCTTTGATATGTGATCGGTCTGGGGTACTACACCGCACGATCTACGATGTCTACTTGCATGAAAAGTAAGCACTGTCTACGATGTCTACTTGCAGAAAAATAAGCAATGTCTACGATGTCTACTTGCAGGAAAATAAATACGGTCTACAAGGTCTACTGCATGAAAATAAACACGGTCTACGGTCTGATCACACATCCTTGGTACTTCTCATTCCGACTCAACAATTTATAATAGAGTATAAAAATCACATAACCAATGACCAATCAATGAAATATAGTAAAGATCAATATCGAAATACAGACAATAAACTTTACTCGCCTGTGGTCCTCTACTGGTGAAACCGACAGTCTGAACTACTCAATGCCACAATAGTCAAAACCCGTACAACAGTCCCCTGAAGCTGAAATAAACATTATCAATGTTCTCAGAATAGTCAAAATAGCTAGGATTGCCTGTCCTTAAGTCCAATTCTGGACACAGGAGCAAAACGGTAATTTTGGGTTAAAACGGTGTCCGCCGTTGGACCCGCTTTGCACCAAAAAGCGTGCTAGAGCCAACTGTCTCTAAAGTCCTCAAACTATATGTCTACGGATCCAATTTTCCGATACGAACCCAACCGTATGTCCAAAGTTAGATTTCGGCGGGCCGTGCACAAAATCGCCCGTTGAGTGGGACCGTGGGGCCCGCAAAATGGCGATCCGCTCAACTGTCTCAGAATTGGACCAAACTTGGCGTACAGGACCAGAAAAATGATACGGTCCTGCTGGCATAAGTTTTGTCTCGATCTGACGAGTGTGCACGAAGTTATGACTGAATTTTCACAGGGGCCGATACGATGAATTTTGACGGATACGCATCAAATTCGTCGCGCACACGCGACCAATTTGAATTTCGCCAAAGCCCACACGACCACAAAGCCGATACGCACCTTTTAATGCTTTCGGTTCGCGACCACGTCGCCCGAAATGGCAGGATGCACGTCGTATCGAAGGATTTTATGATTTTCAAAACAGATTTTCGGTGAACTTCGGGATCAGATTTCTTGACACGTAGTCGATGATTTCCAAATCCACAAAAAGGGTTGGGAAGCCCTATATGTTGTCTAGGACTGCCTTCAAATAGATTTTCGAAATTGTCGATGGTTCGGCTAAGAATTGCCTTCCAAATCGGGTTTTGGGACTGCTCTAGTACTCTGTTTTCAACAGATTTTGTCAAACTTTGAGTCGATTTATCCTGGGCTTTTACTACGATTTATACTAATCTAGCTATTGGGATATAAAGTCGGTTAGGTTGGAAGCATACCGGAAGAGACGGCTCGAAGAAGGACCGATCGTGCGCGAAGAATCGACGCTGCGAATTCATCTCGCTGCTGCTGTCGCTGAACTCGTATTTTCGCGCGTGGTTGGTTTCCCCGCGTCTGGCCGGCGGTCCTAGTCGGCCGGCGGTGGCTCCCCGGCCAGCCTGCGGCGGTGCGCAGGGTGGCGCGCGCGCGCGCAGGGATGGGGCGCGGCTAGAGCTTATGTTTTTTGTCGATTTCCTCGGTTCTTTCTCTCACGTTTGCTAATTATATATACAACTGTATATATAAACCCCCCTAGCTCTCGGTTGGGCTTTAATATATGCGGGTTTGTATGGCTACTGTAGCATAGCTACAGCAGCATCTCCATTTTTTTTTCTTTTTCTCTTATACTAATAACTATACATATATTTATATTCATATTTATATACACTAATGTAATATTCTCCATAAATTCTAAATAATCCCAATCTTATCAATTCCTAGGGTAGACCCTATGTGTATATATTTATATATACACGACTATATATAATATTATTTAATCGCCCAACATAATATAACCATTAATAATAAAATAATATTATATAACAATATCCTCAATAAAATAATAATAATGATAATAATAATAATAATAATAATAATAATAATAATAACAAAAACTCAATAAAACAACTAATGGTGTATATATACCATTTTGCGCAGTCTAATAATCTCGAAATGTACGAAGACCTATTTTATGCAAAAGTCATTGAATAGCACTAATAATAATATTCATAATATTTAATTACGAATACTTAGAAAATATTCATTAAATCATTTAAAATGAAATACATGACTTTCATGCCACATTCCATCAACACAAATATCATTGGAGGTGTCGCATGACCTACATGGGCTTGGGTTCAGTTCGGGTCCAGTCCGGACTAAAATGGTATAATCGATTTCCCCTAAACTCAATAATATTATTAATAAATAAAAAATCTTTTGTGAGCGTTAGGTCGCAACTTGGCCTGGTTTTCCTAGTTATGATATCAATATGGCTCGGCCTTCCCTACCAGGGCTAATACTCTAGTCAAAGCACGCCATTGCACTATCCGTGCCACGATTCCTAGTCATCGTGTACTCCAAAACTCCACTATGGCTAAAATTATCTACCGTAAAAATATTAACTAAATAATTATTTATGGAAACTCCAAAAATCACTATTTAATTCAATAAATAAAATATAATTCAAAATTCCGGGAAGAGGGGTTACATGTAACGCTTCGTCCAGAACCTCTGTAGAGGACGGCGTCAAAGGAAGCGTAGCCGGCAACGTCGAAGGAGGTACGCTAGAACTTGCCACCAAGGGGACAAATTCTGAGCGGAACGATGCACGGATAGCAGTTAACTCTTCCTCCGCCACTCGAAGAGCCTGTACACTTGGCAGGGCAGAGAGGTCGACTCTCGGAGCCACCTAAGCAGAAGAAGATGCAAGGACCATTGTCCCCTGCCCCGGCTGTCCCACCACTTGACTTTTTGGACTCGAGACAGCGGGAGGTCCCTCAAGACGAACCGGAAGGGGAGGAGGTACGCTCCTCTCCGCTAATGCCCCTTCGGCAGAGCCTGTCTCAACAATGTCCATCATCGGCACTGGAGAGGCCAGACCTGTATGCCCAGAGGAACCATCAATCGACGTATCCCGAAGGATGTGATGATAGAGCAGATAAGCCTCCTCACAAGTTAAAATTTGGCTTATCTTACCAGGGGAGGAACATGGAGGTTGTAACTCCCTCGCAGTTGATGCGGTCTCCTCACCCGCAACCTCCAAGTTAAATTTCGCTGGCTCTTTTGTCCCAGCCACCCCGGAGGGAGGTACGACTCGATCAGCGTCATCTTGATGAAATTCAGTAATTTCGAGGACAGGTCCATCATAACCCCCGTCATCTTGAGTCATGACCTCGGCAACTTGAGATTCCTCTTCTTCTGACACCTACGAGAGGAAAGGAAAATGATTAAAAGATCAAAACTAGAAGAAACGAGAACTGAATAAAAATGGTAGTAATTCGCTTTACCTCCGAAGCGGGGTCGACATCCTCGCTTCTCTCCCTCATAGTTAGCCTGCAACGTCTGGTCGCAGCCAACTTTCGGGAGTGAGGAATACCGCCAACAGGGGAGATTTATCTGCTATGCTTTTGTACAGAACCAGGTGCGACAGGCGACTGATCCGCCCCAACATCTTCCATCGGGAAGGAAGAGTCATCGGCATCACGTTCTTCGTCCTCATCATCCGCAGTGGTGGAGTCTGAGTCTGGCACTTCGACTCTATTCTTCTCCTTCTTCCTCGTCTTGGCCCCTTGGGGCCTCTCATCCAAGCCAGTACCAATGATAAAACTTGTATCCGGGCTAAAACCAACGGGAAGCTTGTTCGCCATGACATGGTACAAGGCCGCCATGTACAAAATCTCTACCGATGCCTCAATGGCAGGAACCGAGAAAGTGGCACGGGTATGGAATATATCATAGTAATGCCAGGCCCTGATGCCATCAAGGAGGCTACCTTCAAAACCCAGACAAGAGCTGGGACTATCCAAAAAAAGTTGGCTGTACCCAAACTGACGAGCAAACCTGCTGGGTAGGTAAGGTTCCAGGAAGACGACATTATGATTACGGTATACCAGGTGGGCGGGGCGGATGTTACGCAACCACAAGAGCATCTGGCCGTCTAGAAGTTGAGGAGGACCAATACCGTTGAGCTGAACGCCCGCTATTTCCTCAGCAGTAAAACGAGGGACGGATACGAAAAAGTTGTACCTATCTGCTCTCGCCAGCGCCATCCGGCAGGCACGTATGGTATCATACTCCCAAGGATCATTGCGATAACGGAAGATAAAAGCGTCATCAGCAATAACGCCGTCTTCAGAACCCGGTCTCATCAAAGACCCGTAGTGCATTAATAGCCACCCCATCAGATAATGATAGGGCAGCTCAGTCCTTTTAAAGTCTTTTGTTACCTCGTGGGCGATCACCTTAGACGTAAAAGTACGGAGGCCACGGTGTATGCTGCACACCATGGCCGGGAGAAGAGCTAGTTTTACTCTAAAAACAAGCTTCACAGCAGGAAGAATAAAATTACGGCTGATCCTTTCAATAGAACCAGCTCCTCCTGAGACGACGCAATTCCGCAGCCATACCATCAAAAATCCTGCTAGGAGCGCCTTCTCTGACAGCTCTTGGGTATCCTGATAAAAATAACCAAAAGAGTCGGTCTTGCTCCCAAATCTGTCGCTGGTGGAGGCAACTCTCTTCGTCGACAACATCAAAGCCTGAACCGCCTCCCGGGATTGCGGACTTCGGGAAGTAACTCGGCCTGAGGCTCCCGTCGGAAAGAGATAGCTTACCCAGTCCTTATTATAAGGAGCATTCACTTCCGAGCTGCTTTTCTTCTTGGCTATCTGCTGGCACGTACTATAGTGGCACAGTATTTCCTGATAAGTAGCCACGAATCCCAGATATCGTTCTTCCAGCTTTTCGAACTCCTCATTCGTAGGAGTGTATGCTTCAAAAGCTTCATCCCTCCAAGAAAGTTTGGAAATCGTATGCATCTCATGGAGTGCAAGCCCCATTTCCCCTACAGGAGTATAGAAGGTTCTCGTAAGGCAGTTGTACATCTCCAACAAAGCCATGAATAACTTCTTGTTTACAGGTAAGCCGTGGCTGGTGCCCCGAATAGCATAATAAAGACCAATCTCACGCAAAAAAGTCTCATACTTTTGTGAGATCCACATAGACAGATTGATCCATGAGGGGATGGGGTGTATCCAACTTGGGTGTGCCAACCGGCCGATTGGATAGGAGCCTTTCCGAGCAAGTTGGTTCAGGAAAGTATCGGCTGAAGAAAACGTAAAATTGGGACCCGGCACATTCAAGAAAGCACTCGGGGCCAATCCCATTGCTTAACGGCTGGCATGCACCTTGCCCGCACACACTGACTTCATGCTGTTATTGTAATGGATGTCGCCTACAAATATCCTATTTCGGGTAGGAGTCAAAGACACTTCCATCTTCCTGTCCAGCGGGAACATATTGAACCAAGATAGTGGGAAGTGACGCTCCATTTGAGGGATGCGGATCGCAATCCCGTTAGAGATGAAGCCCCAGTTCTCCGATATATCCAGAACTTGACTGTTCTTCACAGTCAAAGCGTCTCCAAAGAAGAATGCAGGTTTCAGGTATTCTCCTTCCAATTTTCCCGAATTTATCATAGCACATAGGAAGTGGAAGGGTTGGTTCTTGAGAGCATTTATCCTCGTCAAAGGCTCGTTACTAGGAAGCTGGTCCGCCACATGCCGAACTGTTTGATCGTACCTATAGCCCATATCGGCCTGAGCACGACCCACTAGAGGTTCCCCCGCAGCGTTAACTGGGAAATTCACTGAAAAAAAGAAGACAAAAGAAAATAAGTCAAAAATATGGACAACCGATGGGTGTTTTCGAGCTTATGCGGCTCCAACTTAATGGAGCCTCATACGGCTCAACTCAGGAAAACACTTATGCGGCTCCGATTCAGCGAAGGTTCATGCGGCAGTGTTCTCATATGGCTCTTAGAGTTCGGATAAGTTCACGCTGACAAACAAATTCGTACGAGTCTATGCGGCTCAGCGCAGCCTATGCGGCTTCGTTGACGAAGTGCATATGCGGCCACAACAACGATTCTCATACGGCTCGTGGCTTGACCATGACATGTACATGCGGCACACATGAAGATGAAGGCTCGCGCATAAAATATGCGACGTAGCCATGACAGTTAGGGTTCCAAACTCATGCAAAAGTTCTTACCATCGATAGCGGGGTGGACGTCGGGGTGAACTACGGGCACGTCAGCTGGCGGAGGAACTACCATATTCGTCGTCGCGGAAACAGCTTTCTTACCCTTCGCCGCCGATGAAGACGCTGCCTTCTTCGCCGCAATAGTCTTCTTGGGAGCCATTACTATGATCAGAGAAGGAGAACGAAGACAAGAGAGCTAGGGCAATAGCAGAAAGTAAAAGAAAGTCTTTCCCAAACACCCTGCTATTTATAGGCAGAACCCCAATGGACCGACGCATCGATTCATGTGCAGAATAACCGACTCTTCGTTATCAAGGTGATCTAATTATTTAAGGCTAAACTCTTGGGATCCTGCCCCAAAAAGCGGCCTTGAATCTGACAGGAAATTAAAGGTAATCAATGTAAAAGATTGCACACATGGCATGAAGACGTGGCAAAACGCCCATGCGGCTCTGATGGCCATGCGGCTGGAACGACCATACGGCTCAGATGGCCATACGACTGAGGGGGGGCTATGCGGCTGAGACACCCATGCGGCCAGAACATCTTATGCGGCCAGAGGAGTTTATACATAGCCATGCTTCTTATTCAAAGTATTTCAATTTTGTAAATTAAAAACTTTGAATGGGGTCTTGTAGAAGCATGAAAAAGAATAAAAAAAGGTTCATACGGCCAAGGATCTCTATGCAGTTCAGAGAGCCCATGCAGCTCAGGGATCCATGCGGTTCAAGTGTCTATGTGGCTCAAATAATCCCATACGGCCCAGAGAGGAGCCACGTGGCCTTCAACAGCTTCTTTCCTTCGTCTTTTGCTGTATTTAATGCCCTGACGGCTAACAACTCTGACGAAATGATAGCTCTGACAAAAAGGGGCAATAATGACTGACGTAATGGCGCGTCCCTAGAAAAGAGAAAAAAATCTTCTCATAGTTGGCAGAATCCATCTAATCCCAAGGCATGCGGCTGCTACATTTATACGGCTGTCCATCAGCATGCGGTTACATCCTTTATGCGGCTGACCATCAGCATGCGGCTGCATCCCTTATGCGGCCGCCCATCAGCATACGGCTGTCCACTCCCATGCGGCTGCCCATCTTCATGCAGCTGTTCATCCCCATGCGGCTGCTCATCTTCATGCGGCCATTTAGCCTTATGCGGCCCACTCATCTGCGGCTCTGCCAAGATGATTGAGATACGTGGCAGTCTTATATTCCTGGGATTATGGGTGTTAACAAATCTTAATCAGATTTGTTGCAATAAATACCCAGATCAAATCAAATCGAGCAAATTAGACATGTGGCAGGCCATTACAAGTCGCGAATATTCATGGCAATCAGCATTTATTGTCCACAGAGATTTAATACAATCATATTTATTGCTTAAATCTATCATATGTAAGATGGACGGCCCAGATTAACTAACTCTCAGGCCGCCGACTTTGGCATGGGCAATCATTGCAAAACCCTAATGATGCCTCCCACTTATATAAATAGCAAGGTGCCATTCTCTTACAAGAAAGAGGAACACACACTGAGAGAGAGACACATAGAGAGAGAGAGACCCTGGCCCGAATCCAGAAAGAATCAGAAGGAGCATATACAGAGAGAGCAAAGAGAGCATTTCTTCATCAACGTCAAGTACTTCTTCTCCAGAGCCAAGACTGCACCCGTCGTCCAAGGAGTAAGGCAGAGCTATCGTCGCTTTCCCGAGCCTCTATCGTCACCCTCCAGAATCTAAAATAAATAATTGTACTTAGATTGCTGTACCTAGGTTTTGTCCCTAGGCTTTCTTTGTATAAGCGAGTTTGTAATTGTGAGTCTAAGTTCAGTCCTCCGATAATTGTTCTGTTCTTTTACAATCAATGGCAAACAGGGAGTTGTTGGCTCGCTAGCAATCCTCGGCTTAGTGCTCGGCTGTCGACTCATTCTGGAAAGACGAATCATCATCGGCTTGACAGAGGGATTGAGCTCCTCTGTTTGTTGCTGGCCAGCTCTCGGCAGCCTGATTGTCAGTGGCTCCGTAGTGGGTTTCGGCGCTTGACTAGACCTTGGCAGTCGGATTATCATCTGATCCTTTTGTGCAGTGAGTACCGGAAGACTCATTGTTTCTCTACGCAGAGTGGCTGTGAGAGGTGCCGTCTTTCCTGGTTTGCGGGGTTGGAGATGGATTCTCAAGGGTTCCTCCTGCCCCGCAATGGCCTCTGTCTGCTCTTCAGCATCCTCCTTGATCAGGTGCCTCTTCGAATTCTCGTACAAACAGGAATCCGAATAGTAAGATTCGACCCCTTTGAAGGGATAGATGTCAGCAAATTCTGTTCTGACAAAGCCATGCTTGTCGACGTACTTGAAGCACTGGTGCAATGTGGAGGGAACAATCATGTAATCGTGTATCCACGGACGCCCCAGGAGAATGTTGTAGGAGGTGTCTGCGTCGATGACATAGAAGGTTACTTCCGACTGAAGGTTACCGATTTGGCACTTCAGGAGAATCTTTCCGATGGAATAGTTTCTTTCGGAATTAAAATCGCTGATGGCAGTGCTTGTAGGAGTCAGTCGATGCATAGAGATGTGCAGATGGTGAAGCAAGCTCTTCCGAATGATGCTTATCGAAGAACCGGGATCAATGTGCATCCGATCCACCTTGACGTCGCCGACGTATCCAGTGTAATACAGAGGGCGATCGTACAAGTTGGTCTTGATAAGCATGTCTTGTGGAGTGAAGACAATGTTGGGCATTGAACCTGTACAAGCACTATCTTGGGCATCTGCTGGCGAGCTCTCTCCTGTGAGCTTGACTTGAGCCAGATAAGCATAAGCATTTTGAAGTACGTCACTCAGGACGACACGAACATCCTTGGAGAGCCTCAAGAGCTCGTATAATGACAACTTGGCCGGTGTGTTGGCCAATTGTGCAAAGATGTCAAAATTTGTAGGGCCTCTCCAGCCCATGAGGTGCCTCTTTTCGGAGCGGCTTGTTAAAGCGAGTCTCCTTCGGCCTAGGCTTGTCGGTCGTCGGAGGCTGAGAAGATCCTGGAGCATCAGCAGCCATCGGCTGATGATCTTCAGTCGAGTTACCCGGTGTAGGTTGGGATTGTGCACCAGATCGAGTGATGACGGTCGTAGCTTCTTCAACATCTGCCGAGATTGTGCGGCAGGACTTGACTTTCCTACCTTTTTTCTTGCCAGTAGAGGGTGATGCCGGCTGGGTTACTTCAGATACTAAGTCCTGGTGGACCCACATGACCTTCCCTCGTGATGTGGTGAGTGGTACCAGCCCAGCAGCCTGGTCTCGGGGAGATGGAAGATTAGCGACCTCCATCTTTGCCCGGGGAATGGGTACTACTCCATCTTGAGTCTTCGTCGGAGGGAAGCTACCAAATTGGATAGACACCATATTGGCCGCCACAGTTACCTCCTCGAAGTAAATGGCCAGAGCTTTAGAGTCGATAAGGTTCTGGATGTACCGCTTCAATTGGAAGCAGTCTTGAGTAGCATGATGGACGTAGCAGTGGTAGTAGCAGTAATTTTGGCTTTCCATCTCTGCAGTACGAGGTTCATGCCTTGGAGGAGGGAGCTGAATTCGATCTCCTTGTATGAGCATGTCAAGGATGGGCTTGACATGGCTGTCTTCGAATGAGTAAGTCATCTGCGGCCACTGCTTCTCTGCCGGCTTCGGTTCGTGCTTCGGGGCTGTGTCGGCCACCATAGCCTGTTTGCCCTTGTTGTCTCGCTTGTTGGAGGGATTACCACCGTTGTTGTTGTTGGCATTAGGGCGTTTGCCCTTGTCCTCTCCTTCCGAGATGTGCAACCCCAGTTGGCAAGCTTTCTTCAACTTGTCTTCTGTGCTTGTTGCGCTGATGATGAAAGTCTTCCAGTCCTTGAACTGACTTTCACCCATCCAGAGGCTGATTGTGAGAAGCAGCCTCTTTTGGCAGATTTCAATCAAGGAAGAATCTGGATTGCCAGAGGGCAATTTCATCACAGTTTGGAAAAAATGCTCAATGTAGTTCCTTGTCAGCTCCTTCTCACCATGAACAACGTCCATGAGGGTGGACATTGTCACATCTTGTCCTACCTCGTAGAACCTTTCAAGGAACATGTTTTTAAAGTTGACGAAGGAATGGATGCAGTTATCCGGCAGATTGCGGTACCAATCAAATGCTACCCCCTCCAATGCCCCGATGAACAACCGCGTAAGGATAACATCGTCATAAGGCAGATGGTCGATTATGACTTTAAAGTAGGTGATGTATCGGCTCATAGATGTCTTCCCATCATATGGATTGATGTTAAATGGCTTATATCTTAGTAGGAAGGGGACATCTCTCCATGCAGCAGGATACGGTTGTCGTATCCTGAGGTCTTGGGAGGTTTCTCGGGGGTGAAACATGGCCCGGAGCTTCTGGACCTCTCGTATCGCCTCCCTGGCCTCGTCTGCAGCGGTGGAAGCCGTCATTGTAGGAGGATTTTTGCCCAGGTTTGGCGCAGTTGAGTTTATGTCCGTATTGACCGCGGGACCCAAGCTTGTTTGGCCAGACATCCTTTCTTGCAGAGCCGGTAGGGCCGCTTTGATCTCATCTACGGACTTGACCAAGGTATGAAGTATGGCCTCCAGAGTGTCGATGCGTTGGCGATCACTGGGACCATCTTGGTCGTTGTTCGTCATGAATACCGTCCTCACATGAGGAGAGATGGAAGGAACGGTGGAGGACGTGCCCTCTGAATCATACCCTTGTACCGAGAAATCATCGGGGTATGTAGGGATGTTCTCCTCTGGTTCGGACTCAGAGGAAGTGCTACCCCCTGCATAGGAGGCTGCCTCGGCTTGGGACCTGTGGGCGTCCTCAGGAACGTCCGGATCTACTGCATCTGTGGGGAGAATTGTTTCCCCTGGTGCATCTTGTTGGAATACCGGATTGTTGTGGACGTTCGGAGGGGTGCTTCCCCAGCTTCGGCCACCCCCAGAGATACAGATGACGAATCTCTGAGTTTTAAAGATTTCATCTTAGAGCGGGTGCCCTGATAAACCCCTCCAGTGGTGGTTGTGGACAGTCGTGTCACGACCCGCACCCTAGAATAAGGGCACGAGAAGTGGGTACGTCCAGCCTACGCCGCAGTATCGGCGGTAGAACGCTGTCCTAGGTCTCATGCATCTAACAGTATAAGGCTAAACAGTTTATACTCCCCGAATGGGGGTGACATAGCAGAATGTAAACTCAATCACATCTAAGGTAGACCATAATGGAAAATAGACAAAACATGAAATCCAAAAGAGATACAGCAGATAGAAGTTAAGTGTCTAAGATACACAAACCCAGAAATACATCTCAAAGCTCAAATACAGTAATCCATAATACAACTCAAGACAACTGAAAATAAAAGGAGAAACTCTAGCTATCTACTCCGATCTCTACTGTGTCTCCTCTAGGCTAGCAATAACCACCAAGCTATCTATAAAATTTATCAACAGGTCCAGTCAGGACGGGAGCGAGTACAGTACATCTCAACAATATCATAACAGGTTAGGAAATATAAACATGCTAGAGAGTAAGATACAAGATCTGAAGAAATAATATGATGAAAAAGGGAGACTGTAAATAAATAGATACAACATATAGAGAACTAATAGTGACTAGTGATTCAGAGCACAAGATGGTTATGTAAACGGCACGATGTTGTACACGAGTAATCTACAGAGGTTGTACACGAGTAATCTACTGAATTGATTACATAACCACTTCTACTCTCCCGCCCCAATCAATACACAAGGATCTAGCTAAGAGATGTTATTGCACACGAAGTATAGTCGCACACGAGATCATGTAAATACATGAATATACACGATTTCACACGATTTGTACACGAATGTCACGAATACAAGGAGTACACGACGCTCACGATAAAGTACACGAATACGAATACCCGATGTATCCGCTAAGAGGATAACATCGCACAATAAGATCCATATAGTACTAATCCGTGTTTCCAACGTGTCAGCATCATGTAAAGTAATCTAAAGCAGAAAATATAATCCTAAACAAGATATGAAATGATCAGAGAATGTACTCGCCTGCTATCTGAATGTCCAAAGGAAATGTACTGTCCGAGGAGAGGTGTCTGGCTCCTATTTAGAACAGCATAAGTCACAACAAGTCTAAAATGGTAATATAAAGCTCTACTATGCATTCTACATAATTCTAGGTCATTCTAGGTCAAAGTCAACTCTTGGTCAACTCTGGTCAACCGTACTAGTCAAACTAGGTTAACTAGGCAGTACTAGGTCTAAACCTAGACTAACAAGTCTCATTAGGCCTAACCAAGCCTAGACTATCACTCACACAAAATCACAAAGCTACACAAGTTATCAAAGACATATTACATATATATTCATATATATTTTTATTACAAGCATGGTGCATAAAGACAAGGAGTGAGTGATACATGAATGTGGATATGGCAATGTGTACATAGCAGTACAATGTGTTCAAGTGTGAGGGGGTTATGTTAGAAGGATAATGTTTAGCAAGGGCTCATTGTGTCACATAGAAGAAATAACTTGTAAATCATAGGTTTAGCATATGTGTATGTGGGTGTTAATCATAACAAAAGGGTTTATTTATACATCAAAGGGTTTACTCATAACAGTAAGTAGGTTTTGTGTATTCATGTTTGGGGTTACTGTCAACATGTAGAAGGGGGTTTTAACATATGAACATGGTGCTAAGTTCTAATATGGCATCATACATCCCTATCATATTGACATTCATATATAGCATACATTCATACTTGATTACGTTACTTACTTACATATGGATACTTGCATACATGTTTCAATACCTTGCATTACCCATATGCTTGCATTTCATCCATTCATGCACCTATACATACATATTTGAATACATTATATACTTTCATATATTATATCATTTATGCATACTTTATATTATATTACATTCTCTTAACACACACACATATATATATACACATGCATACATACACATTTGTACATACAAGGATATACAAAATGCATATGTCGTATAGTAATCTTCTACTTAAAATCAATACTGTACAAATTAAGCATTCATTAAATTCTAGGATTAAAATATGTCATAGATCTTTGTGTTAGCTTTCCGAAACTTTAAACGGATCGCATTTTCGTGTCCGGAAGCTCCCGGAATCGCAAAAACACCGAAACGCGTTCGTCTTTCGTACAGCTGACACTCAAATAATTTTACAAAACGTTTCAGAACTAATTTGGCTTATTAAAATATATCTTTGGAAAGCTAACTTCGATACGGTTCTTTTAAAAAAAACTGAAGATAAATCAGACTTTTAAGCTAAAAGTTATGACATTTCTAAGTTGCTATTGCTACTAAAAACGTGGATAAATATTATGACGAATTTAGGTAGTTTGAGACAAAAGGAAAATCCTTCCGACACAACACCGACACGTAGAGATTCTAAAAGGACACAAACGAGCTCCGAATCCTCCCAAACTTGGCTAGCACCCTCTAACCATGGAGTAGAGGAGAAATGATGAAGATTTGGTGGAAGAAATGGTTGATTTGGAGATGAAATCAATGGAGGATCATCTCTAAATTAATTTGGGGAAGAACAAGAGAGAGAAAGTGGATGAAAACAAATGAATGAAGGAGTGACTCACTCCTTATCCCCGCCATAGGTGGCTGCCAAAAAATGGTGAGGTGTCCCCTATTTGAATGTCCAAAATGCCCTCCACTAATCTATTTGATTTAAATTAGGAATGGGTTAAAGGTTGAGGTCAATTTAGTCTAGTTTTAAGTCTCTAATTAAACTAAACCTATCCGTAAATAATTAGTCTAACTACTAACTAAAATTAATATCATGTGGACTAAAATTAATATCATGTGGGCCATGCCTAACTAGTATGTGGGTCCCACTAGAGTCAAACTACCCCGGGTTCCCGTTTCAAGTCGGATTGAGTTGAAATTCGAACCCGACTCAAATAACCCCAAAACAATATCATAAATAATAAAATAAATTTCAACCCCAAAATAATATCATAAATAATAAAATAAATTTTAAAAATATTCAAAAATGTAAAATAACAAAAATACCCCTGTTTATGAAAACTGGGGGTGACAAATCTATCCACCTTAAAAAAAATTTCGTCCTTGAAATTAAAACAAAGCAATCACAGGAAACACATGCAGAAAACAATCTCATTCAAATACTTTTAAAAAAAAATTAGCAATAAAAAAAATCTCTTTAAGGCACATCAAACGTTTGTAAATAAAAACTGATACGTGTCCGATACGGACACAAAACCATCACAAAATTACACCTATCAAAGGTCAAAATCAACAATCACCAACGCAATAAATATCAAAATAATTCAAAGAGGTCAAATGCAAAATATCCTTAGGCCAGAAATGACATTAAAACATCCTAATCACATGGTTAGGCTCTAGGTCAAACAGTCTCTAGGGTTTCACTAGCAAAACATCAAAATCACAAGTCATGATTTTAAATAGTTTTAAAATAATTTAAAAATTACCAAAAATTATATCATGATTTAAATGTCAAATCAATAAATGATTAAAATTACAAAATTTCAAAATTACCCTCATTTTAGAAAACTGGGTGTTACAAGTCTACCCACCTTAGAAAAATTTTATCCTCGAAATTAAAATATTCATACTCCTTCTAGGTCAAACCCCCCACAATCAAAGTCTCAGAACTTAAACAATAATACGATTTAAAAGGATGACATACAGGGTCATGGCATACGGTGGTAGTGAAAGTCTCATCTAGGTATACTAGTCATGCTAAACCAAAACGTCATAGGGTATCAAAACACACAAGCAATCTAGGGTGCTAAACTAGAAAAGTTACAGAAATAATAAATTATCAAAACTGTAAGGCAGTCTACCACCCTATATAAAAACTGGTACTTATCAAACATAAAATAAAGATAACTACCAATTATCTATAAATGGGTACTATTCAAAGAAAAATCAAAATCAAAATTTTAAAAGCTCAAATGTCGAGCATTGAAATTCAATCACATTATATATAGAGAGAGAGTGTTAGAGAGGGAAAGCTAGCATTATGTACAAGTTATGTAGTTCGTGTGTGTATGGGTGTATGTGGACATGTTCATATGGTTAGATAATAGGCGTGTGTGTATGTGAAATATACATGAAAGTGCATATGAGGATTTGGGTTTCAAATAATAACTATCAAGTTACACTAATCATGGCATATTGGTTAAACAATCTACAATACACAACTCATTTGCTCATAACATGCATGACTAACCATGTATATATGTATATATAAAGAGGTAGAGATTTAGTTATGTATCTATATACATTATAACATGTATGCATAAACTCTATATATATCTATATAGATATATGAACATAACATAGAGAGGAAGGGTTGGGTTACATGGCAGTGTATACTATGTTAGAGTGTGGGTGTCACTATACAGGGTTATAGCTTTAGTAATGAAAGGTTAGATCCAGTTTTAGTTCAGCATTTACATACAAGAATCTGAAATAAGCTAACATTTAAACCAGTATAATATTAACCAACCCAATGTTTATCACAACCTAACATGTAAGAGTATAAACCTAACATCATATCCCTACATACAACAATGTACATAGCTCCAAAATATTATATTTTTAAAAAAATAAAACAGCAATTGAACTAAACATTTGGAATCCAGTATTAAGGGTTAATATGCACACAGTCTTAGATTTGACAAATTCAAACACAAAACTCAACCAATTTTTTTTGAATTGAAACCCTATGTATAACATACATGTGCAGTGATGTAAACATAACTAATAACATGAAATTTATATCTGAATTACAAATTTTAACTGGAAATACAGAGAACCAGTCTCTGTTACTGTACTGTATCAGAAATATTAGGGTTTTGAAAATTTAAATATCAACAACATATTAATATGTATTTAGATAGGTTGGAAATCAAAGTGTAGCATGCATACGTGTCAGGCAAAGAGTCTGTGTCTACTATATATATATATTCTTATGTCCCAATATAAAAATTAAATTCTACATCAAGACCAACATTTAGATTCCTACCAAGATTGCAAAGTAGGTGATTGACGTAATCAAGACAGTTTTATTATTATTATTATTTAATACAAGAATAATAGTAAGAAAGTAATAACGATAAAATCTGTTTTGCTTATCTGTTTAAAGAAGGAACCATTTTGAAACCCAGAACTATAATATCAATTACAAGATAAGGTCTAGCAAAATCGTCGGTTCATTGTATTAAGAAGAAACTCATAGCAAGAAGTTACACAAGAGTTTATAAAAACAACTAAACCTACCCCTAAGTTAAATAATGAGAAGCAACACAAAACAAACAAATAATAATTTTTTTTGAAGGACTGGAACAAAAGTAGAGAAAACATGTTCAAATATATTTAAGGTACAATCTGATAATTATATGCGTCTATCCAAAATCATGGTGCTCTAAATCTCCGTCATACTAGCAAGCAAGGCTACGATAATCACAAAGTCCTCAACTTAGGCACATACCTCTAGAATCGTGGTATTTAACATTTTTGCGATGCCGCTAGCTTGGCTGCAAAAACCTTAAATTTCCACACCCAAGAAATATATCCAAAGCCAGACTATGTGTCCTCACCATGCTGGCTAATGTGACTATAGAAGACTAGATTCCAAACTTAGATGACCTAGCCCATATAATTTCATCTTGACAAAAATTAAGTTAAATAAAAAATGAATACCCAAAAATCAAATTTATCAACGAACATCAAGATTCAAAAAAAATGAACAAAAATCCTTCAAATCATATAAATACAAACTCGGATGCTACAGCTTACATCAAGATTCAAAATTCAACAATCTTCAATCAAATCAATAAATACAAACTCAAATTCAACAATAATCCATCAAAATCAATTTCGACAACAGAAAATAAAGATAAATCAAATCAAGAAAAAGAGAGTTTTCAAATCGAAGTTAAATAAGATTCTCAAGGGTCGTACCAGGAATCTTTCAAGGGATCTTAGCTGTGATTGAGTATCTTCAAAATATATCATATTCCTACTGCAGGCTGTAGTGGTACTCTAGTTCGAATACCACTACACAAACTCGACCTGCATGGGCCACCACTAAAAACGTGTCACGACCCGCACCCTAGAATAAGGGCACGAGAAGTGGGTACGTCCAGCCTATGCCGCAGTGTCGGCGGTAGAATGCTGTCCTAGGTCTCATGCATCTAACAGTATAAGGCTAAACAGTTTATACTCCCCGAATGGGGGTGACATAGCAGAATGTAAACTCAATCACATCTAAGGTAGAGCTTAATAGAAAATAGACAAAATATGAAATCCAAAAGAGATACAGCAGATAGAAGTCTAAGTGTCTAAGATACACAAACCCAGAAATACATCTCGAAGCTCAAATACAGTAATCCATAATACAACTCAAGACAACTGAAAATAAAAGGAGAAACTCTAGCTATCTACTCCGATCTCTACTGTGTCTCCTCTAGGCTAGCAATAACCACCAAGCTATCTGTAAAATTTATCAACAGGTCCAGTCAGGACGGGAGCGAGTACAGTACATCTCAACAATATCATAACAGGTTAGGAAATATAAACATGCTAGAGAGTAAGATACAGGATCTGAAGAAATAACATGATGAAAAAGGGAGACTGTAAATAAATAGATACAACATATAGAGAACTAATAGTGACTAGTGATTCAGAGCACAAGATGGTTATGTAAACGGTACGATGTTGTACACGAATAATCTACAGAGGTTGTACATAAGTAATCTACTGAATTGATTACATAACCACTTCTACTCTCCTGTCCCAATCAATACACAAGGATCTAGCTAAGAGATGTTATTGCACACGAAGTATAGTCGCACACGAGATCATGTGAATAAATAAATATACATGATTTCACACGATTTGTACACGAATGTCATGAATACAAGGAATACACGATGCTCACGATAAAGTACACGAATACGAATACCCGATGTATCCGCTAAGGGGATAACATCGCACAACAAGATCCATATAGTACTAATCTGTGTTTCCAATGTGTCAGCATCATGTAAAGTAATCTAAAGCAGGAAATATAATCCTAAACAAGATATAAAATGATCAGAGAATATACTCGCCTGCTATCTGAATGTCCAAAGGAAATGTACTGTCCGAGGAGAGGTGTCTGGCTCCTATTTAGAACAGCATAAGTCACAACAAGTCCAAAATGGTAAAATAAAGCTCTACTATGCATTCTACATGATTCTAGGTCATTCTAGGTCAAAGTCAACTCTTGGTCAACTCTGGTCAACCGTACTAGTCAAACTAGGTTAACTAGGCAGTACTATGTCTAAACCTAGACTAACAAGTCTCATTAGGCCTAACCAAGCCTAGACTATCACTCACACAAAATCACAAAGCTACACAAGTTATCAAAGACACATTACATATATATTCATATATATTTTTATTACAAGCAAGGTGCATAAAGACAAGGAGTGAGTGATACATGAATGTGGATATGGCAATGTGTACATAGCAGTACAATGTGTTCAAGTATGAGGGGGTTATGTTAGAAGGATAACGTTTAGCAATGGTTCATTGTGTCACATAGAAAAAATAACATGTAAATCATAGGTTTAGCATGTGTGTATGTGGGTGTTAATCATAACAAAAGGGTTTATTTATACATCAGAGGGTTTACTCATAACAGTAAGTAGGTTTTGTGTATTTATGCTTGGGGTTACTGTCAACATGTAGAAGGGGGTTTTAACATATGAACATGGTGCTAAGTGCTAATATGGCATCATACATCCCTATCATGTTGGCGTTCATATATAGCATACATTCATACTTGATTACCTTACTTACTTACATATGGATACTTGCATACATGTTTCAATACCTTGCATTACCCATATGCTTGCATTTCATCCATTCATGCACCTATACATACATATTTGAATACATTATATACTTTCATATATTATATCATTTATGCATATTTTATATTATATTACATTCTCTTAACACACACACACATATATATATACACATGCATACATACACATTTGTACATACAAGGATATACAAAATGCATATGTCGTATAGTAATCTTCTACTTAAAATCAATACTGTATAAATTAAGCATTCATTAAATTCTAGGATTAAATTATGTTATAGATCTTTGTGTTAGCTTTTCGAAACTTTAAACGGATCGCATTTTCGTGTCCGGAAGCTCCCGGAATCGTAAAAACATCGAAACGCGTTCGTCTTTCGTACAGCTGACACTCAAATAATTTTACAGAAAGTTTCAGAACTAATTTGCTTATTAAAATATATACTTGGAAAGCTAACTTCGATACGGTTCTTTTAAAAAAACGGGAGATAAATCGGAGTTTTAACCTAAAAGTTATGACATTTCTAAGTTGCTATTGCTACTAGAAACGTGGATAAATATTATAACGAATTTAGGTAGTTTGAGACAAAAGAAACACAAGTATATAACATAATATATCAAGAACTCACTCTCTACACTAATATATATATATATATATGAGACACTATAGAACACATCTCCAATACAAAAATATGAGATTAAACATGTAATAATTCATTCATACATAACAACAACATATAGTGTGTCCAAATTTGGGGTTTTCCCACATGAACACAATCACAACACAAAGGACACTCCTATGACCTCCAAATGGACACAAATGGAGATACAACCATGGGGGTCATTCCTATGGGTTCAAAATATTTCTATATACATGTAAGGATGGATTAGAGGAGAGATTATACCTTCCGGGAGAGAGATTCAAAGAAAAATTCTTCCAACACGACACCGACACGTAGAGATTCTAAAAGGACACGAACGAGCTCCGAATCCTCCCAAACTTGGCTAGCACCCTCTAACCATGGAGTAGAGGAGAAATGAAGAAGATTTGGTGGAAGAAAGGGTTGATTTGGAGATGAAATCAATGGAGGTTCATCTCTAAATTAATTTGGAAAAGAACAAGAGAGAGAAAGTGGATAAAAACAAATAAATAAAGGAGTGACTCACTCCTTATCCCCCCATAGGTGGCTACCCAAAAATGGTGAGGTGTTCCCTATTTGAATGTCCAAAATGCCCTCCACTAATCTATTTGATTTAAATTAGGAATGGGTTAAAGGTTGAGGTCAATTTAGTCTAGTTTTAAGTCTCTAATTAAACTAAACCTATCCATAAATAATTAGTCTAACTACTAACTAAAATTAATATCATGTGGACTAAAATTAATATCATGTGGGCCATGCCTAACTAGTGTGTGGGTCCCACTAGAGTCAAACTATCCCCCGGGTCCCCGTTTCAAGTCGGATTGAGTTGAAATTCGAACCCGACTCAAATAACCCCAAAACAATGTCATAAATAATAAAATAAATTTCAACCCCAAAATAATATCATAAATAATAAAATAAATTTTAAAAATATTCAAAAATGTAAAATAACAAAAATACCCCTGTTTATGAAAACTGGGGGTGACAAGTCGCTTGGACGCAAGTTTCCTGGCCATGCTAGTTGAGATCGTCGAGCTGGAAACATTTATCTTCTTTCATGCCTTGCCGGTAGGGATCTTCTGAGTAGAATTACAGGAGGAGACATAAAGCGTCTCGTCTCCTGAGCTTTGTTGCAGGACCGGTCCTGGCTGCTGCAGTCGTTGGAAGACGGACTGCCGGTCCTCTTGTACTATCGCCTTGCTGTAGCAGCAGTTGACGATGACTTGAGTGCAGTGATGTCCATGAAAGGAATCTCTGCACACCAAGCTCTCTTCTCTTTTCTTGTGCTTGTGAAGAATCACATCACGTAAGTCACTCGTTTGTGGGCCCGGGAGTCCCGAGCACATGAGCGTGTTGGCACCATATTTGCTCCCTGATTGGGAGACTTTTGGGAACCACTCTGTCCGTTTGCCGTCGGGAGCTGGACACGGTCGGTTCTTTACAACTTCCCATTAGAAGCCCGCTTAACAGTAAGCGGAGCTCTCTGATGGTGAGAGGTTGGGACAGCTGACTGAGCTCGATGAGCCCGTGCCGTCCTAGACTTCTTTCCTCTAGCACCCAAGGGCGCATAGTAGGAAGAGTCGAAATTGTGTCGCACAGAGTCTGGCACATTCTCATTGGAGCATCCGAGATCAGGACCGCATGAGAGGCGGTCAAAGACAGAACCCGAGCCGCATGGAGCAGATGGTCTGCGGCTGGGATTGGTGGCCGTATGAGCATACATGCGACTGGTATTTGTGGCCGCATCAGCATTCACGTGGCTAGCATTTATGGCCTCATCAGCATTCATACGACGAGCATTTGTGGCCGCATAAGAATTCATGCGGTTGGCATTGGCTACCGCATGGGCATTTATACGGTTGGCATTTGTGGCCACATCAGCATTCATGCGGCTGGATTTGGCTGCTGCAGGAACATTCATGCGGCTGGATTTAGTGGCCGCATGAGCCTTCATGCGGCTGAAATAGTTGGCCGCATGAGCCTTCTTTATGCGGCTGGCACCCTTATGCGGCTTCTTCCTAGACCGCATAGAGTCCCCATTTATTTTCTTAAGTCTAGCATCGTAGTACTTTCCTCTGCCGGACTTGAGAATAGCAGAGGTCTCTGTGGCCTGAAGTGGGGTCGCATGGGAGTCTTCTTCGCTGTCTTGGGCAGTAGAGAATGCCTCTTCTAGAGCTTGGGGAGGAGCGAATGTCTCGGGCCTCTTCTCCTTGTGGGCCTTCTTCGTACGGGCTCGCTTCTGGACCGGCCAGCTCTCCCGTCGGAGAGCATTTCTTCAAACGCCTGCTGGTCGAAGTGGACGACCAGCATCTGTTGTGTGGAGCCAAGCTTGGCTGCGTCCGATTGCATCACCAACTTCTCAGCAATGGAGAAGTTAGTCCCCAGCAGAGTCGCTATCATGTTTGCCATTGATTATCAAAAGAACAGAACAGTTTTATGGGAGGACTGGACTTTGATTCACAATACAAACTCGCTCATACAAAGAGAGCCTAGGAATAAAACCTAGGAAAAGCAATCTAAGTACAATTATTTAGTTTTTCTGGGGGGTGACGGTAGAGGCTCGGGAAAGTGATATCAACTCTGCCTTACTCCTTGGACGATCGGACGTAGCTTCTGTTTTGGCGAAGAAATGCTCTTTGTGTGTACGGGAGTTGCTAATCTCTCTGTTCGGGCTCTGTGCGTATAACTCTCTGTGTGTCTCTTGCAAAGGAATAATCCCCTGCTATTTATAGGGCTTTGTGATAAGTAGGGTGTGCAGTAATTGCTCCTTGAAAAGCGGGTAGTTGGAGATTGGTTAAGATTTGTCTTGATCTTATTTGTTGGAAATCAATCTGGGCTGTTTATGTTGATTGCAACAAATCTGCATTGTTTGTTGGAAATCAATCTAGGCAGTTATGATGATTGCAATAAATCTGCATTGTTTGTTGGAAATCGATCTGGGCAGTTATGATGATTGTAATAAATCTGTATTGTTATGATTTGTTGGTTGCTAAATCCGAGTGGATAAGTCTTAGTCGATCTTCTACCACGTGTCCCAACTGTCATTTATGTTGCGAGTCGTATGACTGAGCCGTATGAGATCCTGGTGAACTGGTCGGGATGAAGTCCTATTGAACAGAACCACATAAGCCCCTTGTAAACTGGATCGCATGAAGTCCCACTGAACAGAACCGCATGAAGTTCCATTGAACAGAACCGCGTAAGCCTCTTTGTAAACTGGGCCGCATGAAGTCCCATTGAATAGAACCGCATGAGCTCTTGATGAACTGAGCCGCATGAAGTACCATTGAATAGAACCGCATAAGCCTCTTTGTAAACTGGGCCACATGAAGTCCCATTGATCAGAACCGTATAAGCCACTTTGTAAACTGGGCCGCATGAAGTCCCATTGAACAGAACCGCATAAGCCCTTTGTAAACTGGGCCGCATGAAGTCCCATTGGGACAGAGCCGCATGAGGACCCATCAGAACAGAGCCGCATGAACTCCGTTAAAACTGAGCCGCATAAAGCTCCATCAAATCAAAGCCGTATGAGCTCCTTTAAATGATCTGCATAAAGAGCTTTAGAATTGGTGGATCGTGCCAACTGTAAAGATTTTTCTCGTCTCTCTAGGAGCACGTCATTATGTCAGAGTCATCATTTTACCTTTATGTCAGAGCTATCAATCCTTTGTGTAAGAGCTGCCGTACTGTGTCAGAGCTGCCGTACTGTGTCAGAGCATTTAATGAGCCTGCTGCACAGAGAAATGATGGCCAGCTGTAGAGTCATATTTTGAACCGCATAGGACCACGTGGCTTTTTCCGAGCCGCATGGAGCTATCGGGGACTTTCGAGGCGCATGAAGCTCTAAGGGACTTTTTTGTGTCGCATGAAGCTCTAAGGGACTTCTTGAGCCGCATGGAGCTCTAAGTGATTTTTGAGCCGCATGAAGAGTCCCCCCATGTTGAGCCGCATGGAATCTCCTGTTCTTTTCCATGCTTCTACAAATACAGTTTTTAAGAACAAACCTCCTACGTATGGGCACTCTGGCTGTAGGGATTAGGCATCGTCCCTCTTCGGGAATCAGGTGCCTACGTCCATAACGCTCCTATGAACGTCAGAGGGCATCAGTATAATGGGTTCATCCATAATATTCCGCGAACGTCAGAGGGCATGAATGTCCCGTGTCTCCGGCGGAGCTCACAGGTCTAAAAGGGAAGTGTAAAGATGGCCCATACGTCAAGGAATTTTTTTACCCCGCCCCATGCCTACTATATTGTATCCACAACACATAATCCCTATTAACCGCTAAGTCAAACTAAACATGCAACACTATTAGCGGTTAATCCTATCGCACGGCTTATACATACTGGTGGCCAGCCAGTCACGCATGTCCGAGTTCTACATACGACTCACAACAACGTGGTACAAATGTGTCAAGGCCTATGAATGCAACACACAAAGGATGGTCCCTTAAATCTAAGTTCAATGTGTATGAAAACAGTACATAGCAGGAAATAGAACTGAACAGTAAAATTCTATCTAATTATGCCATGCAACACAGTTTATTTTGCAGAATGTAAATAATAAATAAATGCATCAAATATGAGCTAAAATAAATAGACATCTAATGGCAAGGTATCTTGCCTGGTGTGATGCCTTGTATGGTGCGATGATCCCGATGGCACAAAGTTTGTCTTTGATATTACAACTACACAAGACGGACTCCTATGATATCATAGATTGTTCCATTGGGTCCAGAATGGGGGATTAGTTAGGGTTGAGAAGAGGTTGTACAGAATTGGTAAGGGAATATGATAAAGGGGATTAGTCATGGATTGGAGGATAAGCAAAGAAAATTATATATATATATATATATATATATATATATATATATATATATATATACGATTTTTTTTATAGAAAATATTTACAATACTTAAAATTGTTTACTAGTAAAAATATATTTTCGGATAAATACTTTAAAAATAGAAGTCACCTTAGGCTAAGACCTTAAGTTTTTGTCAAAACACTATTTTTAAGTTTGAAATCTATATTTTATTAATAGAAAAACTCTTTTAAATACTTGAAAATTTTGGTAAATTTTAAAAGTACATTTTTTTAGACAAGATATTTTAATAACCTAGTATAATCTAGAGAATAAAAAAACTTTAGCTTGTAAAATATGGTTTAGACGGAAACTATATTTCATAAATTAAAATTTATTTTAGATAAATATTTGAAAAATATTACTAAATCATTTAAACCAAGAACTATGGTTGTGCCAAATATATACACATATAAATCGAGAAGAATATTTTAGTGTGTATAAATAAATTTGAAGTTAGCTAGAAATATTTTTACAATTTCTAAAATCATAATAATAAGGCAAATGATAATATTAACAAAAACACAAAAATAATAGTAATAGTAGTAATGATAATAATAATTTTGAATACACCTACCTACTGTTTTACTAACATCCTCCTTAATATTAATAAAATAAGCTAATAATATTTAACAATAAAACTTGAAAAAAAGACAAGAAAAGTAATTATACTACTAATAAAAATTATAATAAATTATAATAATAAAGGTGCTATGTTTCTCTTCCAATAGTCAATGTAGCAATATCAAACAACAAAAAAACTCGTAACAACAAACGCTACAAGACAAAGAAATAGAATATTCAAACAAAGAAATAGAATATTTAAACACAGCTTGGTGCTGTGTTTCTCTTCCCACTTCATGAAGTGGGAGAAATAATTTCGAGAGAAAGGGGAAAGTAAGGATGCAGGAGTGAGATCGAGGGAGAAGGAAAGAGGAGGAGGAGGGAGTCGCAAAGGGAGGCTAAGCTCAACGTTGGGCACGGAGGGGGCGGTCACCTCTGGCAGTAGTGCACGGCCCCAGATCCGGCCATGGCGGGAGGAGAGCGACGAAGGAGCGTCAATGGCGGAGGGGGCGCAAACACGGCTGGCGTGAAAGGGGGACGGCTCGTGCGGGCGTGGCAACAATCTGAGGTGCTGCTGGGCTCAGATTTGGGGGAGCGACGGTACTGGTCGGTCACGCCACATCGGCACGGGAGGTGTTTTGGTGCGACGGATGCTCGGGTGAGGGTTTAACCTATCTGGGTGTTTGGGTTTCTGTTTATTGGTGGTGGTGATAAGATTCTGGCGGTGGCGGTGGCGGTGGCCATGGCTGTGGTCGGGTCTAGACCAGTGGGTCGATGGTGGTGGTTTTGGTTTATTTGGATGACGGTGGGGTGGCCGTGAGAGACGGCGGCGATGGCCGCGGCAGAGGGCTTAGTGACGATGATCGGACGAGGAAGGGTGGTTGCCAGCAAGTGGCGGTGGTTTGGGCGATCGGAGCGGGTGACAGTTTGTCCGTGGTGGTGGTGTTCAAGGATGAGGGTGGTGGTTATGGTTTCGGGAAGGACGGGGGATAGCCTGCGGAAGATTTATTGAGGTGGCTAGACGTTGCGTAGCAGCGGACGGGACATGGTTTGGGTTAGGATTTATTTGTGTCGTGGTTGTCGGCACGGAGGAGAATATAATGTATGTGTAAACAAGGAATAAGAATTGGACGGGGAGGGGAACATGGACACGATGCACTAAGTTGTGGTGGAAATATTTATAGAGAATTTTGTGGAGGAAACATGCGGAGGCTCTCATATTTATAGGAGGTGAATACTCCTAGTTCGATAAGTTGTGGGAAATTAAATTCTTTCATGGATAAATTATTATTTATTTTAAATCAATTCAAGGCTAATACAATCACATCAAAATCAAATTTTAAATCTAGACAAATCTTATCCTTAATTCATTATAGATTAATCATTTCTTTAAATAAATTATTTAAATCAAATCTAATCCTATTTAAATTACCACCAATAAATTCAAAACATCTTTTTCTATAAATTAAAATAATAATTAATTTCAAAAATTCTAATAAATATTTAAATATTTAAAATTCCTTTTCGAAAATATACAAAATAATTATCATTAGTTTTCTCGAAAATCACAATATACATGAATACAATTTCATGTTTCTCACATACGAATAAAATATTAACAAAAATATTGTAACCATTTTTGTATAATAGTTAAAGTAAATAAAATCAAGTTCTGGCAAACGTTTGGTATGTCACATAAAAATATTTACTATATAAGTATTTCGAACTAAATATTTATTTGCTACTTTTATAAAGAGTTTATAATAAAATTGGTTTAGAAAAATAATTAAATAATACGTATCACGCGTTTGTACTCGTCGTATAATACTCAAAATAGAAATCAATACAAATAAAAATTTAAAATCGTAGGGAAAATTTAGGGGGTTTACAACTAATACTTGTCGTTCCATACAATCGCCCTTTTATACATAAGCCTTCGATAAATTGGCTTCAAAATAATTCAGAATAGGAAGATGCTTAAAAATGCCTCTCCGAACTTCAACTTCAGTTTAGAGCTCCCGCAGCACCTGAGGAGTTGGGGGTTAGCATACTTGCTAAGTGGACGGGATGAACCTACTCGTCTAAACTGACTCTGATTTGTTAAGGTAGGCATGCATTTGAGTTTTCTTTCTATTTTGAACTAAATGAATTCATATTAATAGCCTTCCATTTGAAACAGTAAAATAGACAGAAAATATAGCAGTTTATCTCATTCTTACCACGGCCGTGCTCGTCCCTGCATAAAAACAGAGATTATAATTTTCACCTACATACGACAATAGGTGAGCATGCTATTTTATATGCGATCATCGGTGTTAATCACCACGAGGGACTACTCATCATAGCATTACGACACACCCTATCAGACTAGGTTGCAAGCCTAGCTGAAGGTCCCGTAATGCCTTGTGCCAAGCACAAAATCTCAAATGCCTCTTAGGTCGATT
Organism: Iris pallida; assembly: GCA_029216955.1. Lineage (NCBI taxonomy): Eukaryota > Viridiplantae > Streptophyta > Magnoliopsida > Asparagales > Iridaceae > Iris > Iris pallida. Next base: position 386,822 of record JANAVB010034320.1, on the reverse strand, counting down.
CGGTTCCGATGCCTCAGATACCGTTTTAAGGAAACCCTTGTGCACAAGTTGTCCATGACCATACAAATGCGATAACAGTTTATCATATGAAACGGATTGCATAGCGTTGACATTATTAAGCAGTTTTATCATCTTTCTCAACTCATGCAACTAAGTCATTTTTTTCAAAGTCGTACTTTCGATTTAGTGTCCCGTAGGAACCAAATTCCCCCCAGGCACCGTATGCCGCAACCAACATTTTATCATTTATTTTAAAAATTATAAAATAGTCTATCTCTTTTCTAGAACCTTAAACTTTCTCTTTTAGATGTGAAACTTATATTTTTAGAGTAATTTACTCTAAATTGATACATTTTTTTCGAGTTCTTGATCTTAGTGGATTGGCATGCATTTAACTTGCATCGTCGATTTGAATAAGTTCGAGGCAAAAGAATTTTGTTTGCGGGACAGAGTAGAAAAGAAGGGGCCGAACCACCCGCCAAGTATTCGATCGTGCCGATAGTCGAAGTGCTTCGCAACGTTCAAGCTTCAGTTACGCGAGCTCCTGCAATGGCACCAACACATAGTCAGAATTCCTTCTTTAATCATTCATTTCAAAATTCGTAGAATGCATCCAGAAAATAATGCAAAAACACATTCATCAAAACCAAGCGGCGAAAGCTCCAAAAAATCATACAACAGTCCGGTCCCGTTGAAGGGACTATTATATAGAGCTCACACGCCAAGACGCAGCCTGCTGCATCTAGGACTTATTCCAACAGAAGCCATTCCATTAATTGGATCAATTCTCGTAACATTCGTCCAAATCGGTTTGATTGATGCCGCAAGGTGTTATCGTTTACCAAGCTCAGCGATCGAGTCAGATGGCCATCTAAGTTTTTGACCGATATAACTTGGTGCAAGTATATTACGGGGTCCGCCGCCTATCGGAAGCGGGACACTACATAATATACCACTAAGAAAAAGTTTCGTCCCGACACTTAAGAACAAGGGTCTGACCTTAAATTAGGCAAACAATGAAGGGTACTTCTCCTTCATCTCTGCCTCCATTTCCTACGTCGACTCTTCAATTGAATGGTTTCGCCAAAGCACACGGACGGAGGACATCAATCGATTTCTCAATACCTTCTTCTTACGGTCTAAAATTTGAATAGGCTCCTCCGAGTAAGACAAGTCAGTACGTAGCTCCAACTGATCGAAGCTAACCACGTAACTTGGATCGTGCATATATTTTTGAAGTTGTGAAACGTAGAAAACATCGTGCACATCAGCCAAGGAGAAGGTAGTACGATCCGATAAGCAACCGTTACAACTCGCTCGATGATCTCGAAAGGGGCTATAAATCTCGGGCTCAATTAGCCTTTAACACCGAACCACATCACGCCATGCGTGGACATTACTTTCAAAAACACATGGTCCCCGACCAAAAATTTTAGTGGTCGTCGACGAAGATCTGGGTAGCTCTTTTGTCGACTTTACGCGATACGGAGTCTATCTCAGATTAAGCAAAACTTTTCAACGGCCTGCTCCACCAGTTCCGATCCAAGCACTTGTCGCTCTCCGACTTCTTCCCAGCATAATGATACTTTCTCCCGTAGAGCACTTCGTATTGTAATGCCCATGTCCCAAAATACGTGGAATCAGATATACAAATACATGCCAGCAGCACTTCACCAATGGGCCAAGCTACACAACAAGCCCATTAGCGAAATACTTAAGCTGTAAATCATGATAATACCAAGAAATACAACATAGTCCATAGCTATATACATCTAATCACATCCACAGAGTCCACAAAGAGATCAAGAATAAATAAGGAAATGTCTCAAATATCTAGCGATAAAAGTAATAAAGTCTATGCGGGTAAAACATCCCGAAACCACAGAAATAGAAACAAAGTATAAATCAACTACAAGTCTGATGAAAAGAAAAGAAAATAATGTAGCAAGACTAAATATGATGATAACGTGATCACGAAAGATCCTCTGGCACTATTTTGTCCTCCTGTGCCGGTACGCCTCCGGTCTCAACTCCCGAACCGTAAACCTCCTGGTAGTCTTCATCTTCGTCTAAGCCTGGAAAATAGCCAGGTCCTCAGAGGACTAGCAAGGTGCATAATATACATGCCAAGGTACAGAAATAAAAATATGAACTAAGGCAATCTATTGTATCCGTCTATGTGCTATGCAAGTGAAATACTTTTCTAGAATACCAGACCCCTTCCACTAAGGCTCACTAGTACCTTAGCAGGGTATTTGTCACGACCCGCACCCAGTGTAGGGGCACGAAAAGTGGGTACATCCAGCCTACGCCACGGTGTCGGCGGTAGAACACTATCCTAGGTCATATACATCTAACAAATATAAGGTACCTGTACAGTATATACACTCCAAACGGAGGAAAATACAGAAATTTCAGCTCAATCACAACTAAGGTAGAAGTACGATATGATAGATAGATAATAAAAAATTATTAAATAAAATACAAACAGGAGAGAAAGTCTAAGTGTCTAAGATAATATCTCCACAAAATCCAGAATAACAACAAGATTCCAAATATAACATAAATGTATCCAAATGAGACAAGACATCAAAATAAGATAGAAGTCTAAGCTAACTAGCCTAAACTATAGGGGTGACATCCTCTACTGTTGATGGATCATGCTGAAGGTCCAAGTCGCAGGTGTCATCTACGATAGCTCCATAATAGGTAGGGCAAAGGTCCTCGACATCCTCTATAATATTTTTAACAGGTCCAGTCAGGACATGAACGAGCACATAATCTCAACAGTTCATATCAAGACAGGAATATAAAGCATACAATAGAGTAAAATATATAAAACACTGAAAAAAGTACATGTAGTAAAAGCGAGAGATCTGTAATATAAATACCTACTATAAGTAGAGAACTATCAGTGACTAGTGATGTAGAGTACAAGATAGACATGTGAACGGCTTGAATTTGTATATGATTATAATAACAGTTTATACAATAACCACTTGGGATTGTTCATATGACTGCTTCTACTCCCCCATATCCCAATCAATACACAAGGATCCAAACAAGTTATGTTATTGTACAATATTTTACATGGGAGCCCATAAATGGGTGTACATGAAGGTATATATGAGGGCTCTGTGAACATGGGAGTACATGAATCACAAGAGTGTACATGAATAATAAAAGCATAAGAGTACATGATAAAAGTAAAATGCACATGACATGATGTATCCGATGCTCCCGAGGGGGATAATATCTTAATAAAAAGATCCATATATTACTAATCCGTTTTAACAATGTGACAGCATCAAGTAAAGTAATCTAGAGCAAGAATATAAATCCTAGCAAGTATAAAATGATCAGAGAATGTACTCGCCCGATATCCTGAGTATCTGGTAAGTGTAGATGTCTAAACAGAGTAGATGAGTCCTATTTAGAGCAACACAGGTCACAACATATCCAGAATGGTAATATTGAAGATTATAATGCATTCTATATTATTTCTAGGTCATCTAGGTCAAAGTCAACTCTTGGTCAACTCTGGTCAACTTATAAAGTCAAACTAGGTCAACTAGGTCAAGTCCTAGCCCAATCAAATCTTACTAAGCCTAACCAAGTCTAGCACTCACACATAATCATAAGGTCAACACCAATATCACATATACACAAATACATATACACATATATCTACATACCCTATATTCTAGCTATAGGATATAATACCTAAACTCCTATCAACTATAAATATATACATATAGTTATAATGTACACTTGATGGTAAGTATCTATATATATATGACCTATATATACAGGGATGGACTCATATATGGTCTAACTATATGGTTATGTGAAGTATAGTGCAATAGGGTGAACGGTCTCAGAAATTAAGTTGCAGGACTAATGAGTGCGCAGTGGCTAATGAATTTGTTCTGATACCAGAGTATGCAAATATAATGCAGTGAAGCTTATGTAAATGCATGACATGAAGAAGGATATACAGTGAAATGAGTAATCTAATGTGCAATGGTTAAAGAGGATTGCAGGACAAGAATTCAACCAGTTGTGAATTGAGGATGCAGGACATTCAAGTTGGCAAGCAATGAATGTAAATGAGTACATGAATCAATGCATGCAGTGAAGTATATGCAGGATATCTAATACAGTAGATGCAAATGATTAATTGAAGGTGCAGTGTATACTCTAATGTGCAGTTGGTTAATTTGGGAGCAAGACAGTGTATAAAATAATGCTCGACTGAGCCAAGTTCAGATCTGAGCCAGTAGGGGTCATGCAAGACATGGCAGATACAGAAAAATTCTCACTAAGGGTTGGACATCTGAATATAATGTAGGGACAGAACATCTACATAGGAATCACATAAAGTCTGACTGAAACAATGAGTGAAGGTAAATTAATCTGTAACATGCAGGGCCATAATGATATGGTCAAGACACCTTACATGTGGGTCTGAACTTCATCTAAATGCATGCACTAGGAGGAATGTAGTGAACTAGTGGTGCAGTTGACATATGTAGGACACTCCACTCATGCTTCCTGCAACTAAATGGTCTACCATTTGACAACCCAAAAGTAAGCATATCAAAGAATGACTGAACCACAAAATATGGTGTAGAATAATCCTAGTTAAGGGACTGGTCAATACAAGGAATTAGAAATATGAGTGATATGCAGTATGTTGCAAGTGATGTTTTCAGGACAAGCTTCTTGCAGGATATCTAACTTGTGCACAGGACAAATAAAGAGTGAAGTGATATGCCTAATGCAGGGAATATATTACAGGCAATGCAATGAATGTATTTGCAATGCAGGATAATGGAAATACAGTGAACTATGAGTGTCGAGTGAATGTGAATCATGTGCAAGTGTTCAAGTGCCAAATATCTGTGTCAATGAAGTGTCAAAGAGGTGTCAAGTGTCAAGGAATAATGAATATCAAATGTGCAGACAACAGAGTAAAAAGTGCAGTAGTGTGCTTGACTGCTCAAGGCAGTACGGGATCTGTGGATCAAACCACAGCTCAAAACCCCAATGCTTGAATCTCCACGACCATGGTCGAGGGTCAGACATTGTCTCTACCTAGTTCAGTGGCTAAGAAGAGAAATTAGGGCTTGTCGAGTGCAGGCAGACACCCTATCAGTAGAGGACTGCTACAGTGCCAGTGTATTGCAAACTGTGTATATGCAACCCTCGTGCTGATGTGTCGACCTAGATAGGACACGACACGTATCACCATGTGTCACGTGCTCATGTCCACAGGTAGGTGGGGTATAGATCTAGGTTTCTGACACCCTGAATGGTGTCCAAGTATTGCCGTGTCTTGATACGAAGGCCGTATCAGTGAGTGTCTGTGTGCTTGTGTGCGTGTGTGTAAAACGGGTAGGATTTCTCCCAATCTACTCGATGAAACTCTATAAAACTTTGTCAGTACAGTGTCAGACATGTGCCCTAGGTGTCCACCAAGTCTCGTGTCAACCCGTGCTGTGTCGTGTCCGCTATAGTACCCGAAAAGCAGGGTATAGTACGAGTCTCGTGTAGTGTCTCGTGCATGAGGTGCGTGTCCAATTTGGACACAAAAAGGGTACAAAAATCAACTCAGTCAGACAAAAATCCAAGGATTACATATAGATCTACAAAATCATTCAAATATATTTCAAAAATATGAACAAAACCCCCTTTGAGGTATTTCGTCAAACACCTAAGCAGTGACACTGATACGTGTCTGATACGGACACCAAACTAATTCTAATTCCTACCAAACTTCACCTACAGTTAGGGGACACCTAGATGGTTGCATCTATGGAAAGAAATCAAGATTTTAAGGTGATTTGAAGGGATTACCTATAGAGAGCAAATCTCTAAGAAAAAGCCCCAAATAGTGAAGTCTCCTTCCTCAAGCAATGTCCCAATGAGCTCCCCTCCTTGCAAGCTAGCCTCCTTTTTCTTCTTCTTCTTCTTCTTCTACTCCAGATTTGGAATCAAATACAAAAAATTGGGATCAATTTGGTGAAGGAATGGGGAGATTTGATGAAAGAGGGAAGAAATTAGGGTTTCCTACAAGGGGGTTTTCTAAAAGAGGCAAGTGGTTGTGAAAAGAGACTTTATAGAGGAAGAATTAGGTCATAAGTGGCTATTGTGGTTGTCCAAATTAAGAGCTAGGGTTCGGGTCTCTCATGGTGGGCTTTGGGCCAAGATTGTCAACTAGCTAGTTCAACTCCTTAACCAAAAGTCCAATGCACTAAACTCTCTCAATCCTCTCATGAACCTTAGTCACACTCAAGTCAACTAAGACCAACTTAAGTTAGATTAGGGTCCCACACCATGCTAACTAAGTCACCAAATTCAAAGTCAAACTCTAAGCTAGTCTCTAAATTCACAACTAGCAAAAGTCAAAAATAACAACCATCAATCAAATAATTAACAAATAATTCTAAGAAATCAAAATTACCAAAATACTCCTAGGCGAAAAATGATAATTAACATCCTAATCACATGGTTAGGCTCTAGGTTAGGCAGTTAGGCTCTAGATTAGGCAGTCTCTAGGATTTCACTAGCAGTACATCAAAATCACAAGTCATGGTTTTAATTAGTTTTAAAATGATTAAAAAATCACCAAAAATCATATCATGATTTAAATATCATTATTAAAAGATTAAAATTACAAAAGTTTTAAAAATTACCCTTATTTAGAGAAGTGGGTGTTATAGTATTGTCCCCCGTACCTGTGTCTTGGTACCAAAGACAATCAATTCTCGACAGTGATAATCACTTACTCTGCTACAGAGATAAATGTCACTAAATAATGGGCTACACGATAATAGGTCTGATATTGTAGTCAAGTTCTCCCCAATCCCTATGTCTAGAATCTAGCAATGTCAAGTCTGTACAGTCATATCGAAAGTAAAAGCAATACTGATAAGGAAATATGGAATGCTAATACGAGGTCAATACCACGAATAGTCATGTAAACCTCGTATCATGAATGTGTCAGTATCCTGTGGTCAATTGTGTCAATGGACACATCAGTATGTACGTAATGCCTAATATCAATACTCGATGTCACTATCATTACATCGGCACCCGTCTATAAACAGACACTAAGTGTCAATGTCCTATGTCATGCAATGCTAATAAAAAAGAACAAAAAATAGAAAAGAATAATCTATAACGAAGGCAAGACACGCTTGCCTGTAACTGCTATCTGCGGGTAAGCCTGTCCAACTCTGGTATCCTTATCGATCCTCCCAAGCTAACCTATAATAATACACTATATTTAATATTTTATATCAACACACCATATATAAATTATATAATTATCTATGCCTTCTATTTTCCATAACGTTGTTACGACACTGCATCTATTATCTAAGTACATATAGGTAACAAAACCTCTCGTAAATACTTTACAATTATAATAAAATAATATAGTTAAATTCTGGAATTTATCCATAAATAATTATATATTGCTATAATTATATTTTCAATAGAAAAACCCTTTCACAAGAGGTCTTATGTCAATGCCACATATGACTTCCTCAATTCGACACATTAATTTAGTCCCGAAACAACAATTAAAATAAAATTAATAAATTCTATAAAAATCTCAAAAATTAGTTAAAATAGTACTTATAATGTTAAACTTTGCACAACATGAATTTTAATATGGATTCATGGAGTTTTGACACTTTTGGACACAAGGAAAGCAAAATATTTCAGAGTTCGGTGACACGACAAATGTCATAAATTTTTAAAAATAGCAAACGGATGTGAAACCTAACTTTCAGATATGCGTTGGAAAGGTATCGATGTCTAGATTCTGAATAATAATATAAAAAAGTTAGAAACTGAACTTAAATAGGCAAAAAGTAGCCCACAATAGAATCCATCAGTTCTGGATACCCTGTCGTAGAATCAACGCCACGGGCAAACCGCTTGGAACTGGGGGATCCGGCGATTAGGGTTAGAGTAGACATACAAAAGTAACTCTCAGATTTGGTTTGAGGAGAAATAGATGAGAACAAGTGGTTGAAACATCATCTACAAGTCGACTAACCTTTTGTGACGTTTTACACTTCGATTCGACGGAGTTTCGGCCCAAGTAGCACGTCGTGTACCTCTCTAACGGCGGCAATGTTGCTCCTACAGTTGCTAGGGTAGAAGGGGATGTTTAGAGGGACGTCCAAGTGGTGGTTTTTGGCTCAAAAATTGAGGAAAATTTATATTTTGTGAAGAAAGGGGGTCGGCTAGGGTTTCGGGTTTGGAGTGGTGGCCGCTAGGTTTGGGGGAATTTATGGAGTAGTGGGCGGTTATGAGAGAGGAGGATGGTTAGGGTTTGATAGGTGTGTGTGTGTGTGTGTATATATATATATATATATATATATATATATATATATATAGTGTGTGTGTGTGTGTGGGCTTTGGTTTGATCTAATTTGGATAAGATTTGGTTTTCCAAATCATACTATTATTAATAGGTTTCCTATTTTGGTTAGAAGTTTGACCAGTCTAAATATATAAGGGAATATTATATATGGCTGCAATTAATCCTCTAAAATTCTCTTAAATATATGTATACTTGGTTTTGGTACTCCTAGTTAGGCTCTAACTAGTAGGGTTGACTAGGTTAGGGTCCGAGTAGCATTACTAGTCAAATTGGACCCAAAAATTAATTTAATGAGTCTCATGTGCCATTTATAAATAAGTAGCACATGAGAACTCAATTGGATGTTACACCCTAGGCATGTGCATTATAGACTCAAAATGGATCAAAATCATATATTGGATCATACGGTTTCGATCTATGTCAAGTCCAAAAATTAAATTGGAAGTTGGCTTAAAATTACGTCAATGGCTCAAATTGGCCTAAGTTGGCCCAAAATTGCACAAAGTCAAAGAAATATTGAAAAACAAAATTGGATGTGACATGATATATCAAACTCAAGGTGGACGAGTCTAGAATTCAAATATGGAACTGGATTTGAGAAAATAATATTTGTTGTTCTTCCAAAATCAAAGTTACAGTAAACTACTAACATAGTCATTATTGACTTTAATAAATTAAAATATCTATATAAAATAATTAAAAATAAGATACAAAAATGAGGGGGCTTACAACCTACCCACCTTAGAAAATTTAGTCCTCGAAATTAAAAATAACACAATTATAAAAAAAAATTATCATAAGAATAATTAAGCTAAGACTTACCGGCATCTACGGATTAGTGGGGATAACGCTCACACATATAATCTTCACGCTCCCAAGTTGATTCTCTCGGAGAATGGTGCCTCAATGCAACACGAACCAGTCTAATCGTCTGCCCTCTGAGCATCTTCTCACTCGTATCCAAGATACCTACCGGCTGCTCCTCGTATGATAAACTGGATCCCACCGCGATCTCAGAGTGATCGACCACATGACTGGGATCATTCATATACCTCCTCAGCTGAGAGACATGGAATACATCATACACTCCCTCTAGTGATGGGGGTAATACAAGACGATATGCCACCTCTCCTACACGCTCAATGATATCGAACGGTGCAATATACCTTGGACTCAACTTCCCTCTACTTCCAAATCGAATGGTGCCCCACGTCGGTGAGATCCTCAGAAATATATGCTCTTTCTCCTTGAATTTCAGTGGTCGACGATGCATATCGGCCCAATGCTTCTGCCGGTCTTGAGCTGCCTGAAGATGACTCTGAATCTGCTTCACTTTCTCGACTGTCTGCGTCACAATCTCTGGTCCAAGTATATGTCACTCTCCTACGTCGCTCCAACATATGGGTGATCTACACTTCCTCTCATACAATGCTTCATATGGTGCCATTTGTATACTAGCTTGGTAACTGTTATTGTAGGAGAATTCCACCAAGTGCAGGTGATCCTCCTAAGAGCCTCTAAAGTCCAATAAGCATGCCCTCAACATGTCTTCTAGGGTCTGTATAGTGCGCTCCTACTGACCATCCGTCTGTGGATGATACGAAGTACTGAAATTGAGTCTCGTACCCAAGATCTCTTGCATACTCCTCCAGAAATACGAGGTGAATCTAGAATCCCTGTCCGAGATTATACTAACTGGTACCCCATGAAGTTTTACTATTTGTCTTATGTATAAGTCAGCTAACATCTCGGTGGACTGACCCACTTTGAACGACAGAAAATGTGCCGACTTCGTGAGTCTATCCATAATCACCCAAACTGCGTCCTTTCCACTAGGACTCTTCGAAAATCTAGTAACAAAATCTATGATAATATGCTCCCACTTTCATTCAGGAATGGGAAGCGGTTGCAACATACCTGCGGTCCTCTGGTGCTATGTCTTTACCTGCTGACAGACCAAGCACTTTGCTACGAAGCGTGCAATCTTCCTCTTCATACCATGCCACCAATAGTACTGCTTCATGTCCCGATACATCTTAGTACTCCCGGGATGAATAGAATAAATAGAACTGTGGGCTTCACTCAATAACTCCTGCCTCAGTTCTCTATTTGGAACATATAGGCGATTCCCGCACCTTAATGTCCCATCCTCATGAATACAAAGTCCTGTCTGCTCTCCAGCCTCTGTCCTCTTACGAAGTCTTCAAAATCTTGCATCTGTAGGCAAAGCTACCTTGATCCTATCCACGAGCGACGACTGCACTTCTAAATTGACAAGTACTCTTTGATGTCCCGGCATAATGAATTCTATTCCAAGCTCCTGAAGATCCTCTAATAACTGTGGCTGGGCTATCAAGAAATATGCAGTAGGCTTCCTACTCAAAGCGTCCACCACTACGTTCGCCTTGCCATGATGGTACTACAATTCTATATCATAGTCTGTCATGAGCTCCAACTACCGCCTTTGTCTCATATTCATCTCCTTTTGCGTGAAGACATACTTCAAGCTCTTATGATCTGTAAATATCTCCACACGTTCTCCATACAAATAATGCCTCCATAGCTTCAATGTAAAGATCACCGCTGCTAACTCTAGATTATGAGTAGGGTAATTCTTCTTATGTACCCTTAGTTACCTCAATGAGTAGACTATGACCTTCCATGTTGCATCAAAACACATCCAAGTCTACTACCCGATGCATCACTATAAACCACGAATCCTCTCGATCCAGAAGGAAGCGTCAAAATTGGTGCTGAGGTCAATCTCTTATTCAATTCCTCAAAAACCTTCTAACAGTCTTCTTTCCACTGGACTCATGATTCTTACGTGTCAACCGAGTCATCGGCTTTGCAATCTGTAAGAAATTATCTAAGAACTTGCGGTAATACCCGACAAGTCCGAGAAAACTCCTAACCTCTGCAAAAAATGTCAGTGTCGGCTAAGACTTTACGGTAGCTAACTTCTCCGGATCCATTGAAAGTCCTTCCCCGAGATAATGTGTCCGAGGAAAGGAACTCTATCATGGCAAAATTCACACTTACTAAGCTTGGGCTATCGCTTCTCCTTCCTCAATACTCCCAGTACAACTTATTCTATCGTAGGTGTAGTATTATAACCTATTCAATGATACTCGTCAGTTCACTCCTAGCAATTTCTTCTAATAAGCTCTACGCATCCAATATCCAGACACTCATACTCGACTCATAATCTTACTAGGATCCATCTCTAAGAAACTTATCCATTTCTAGCTACCCAATATCACAATCACACCAATAATCTAGCTTAATTATATTCTATAATATAACTATAAGGTTTGTCTATTTTAGTCATCAAATAAATAGAAGGTAACAGGAACCAAAGACTGGGTCAAACAAACCTATATACCAACTTCAAACAATGGTAGGGTCAAGCAAAGAACGAAGGTTTATCGAATTATCTCTAAGAACGGTATGAGGCCAAACAAGATGCATAAGATGTAGTCTAGATAAGACTCGAGAACCATATATCTCCGTGATTATGTCACATAAAGTTATTGCCACGCCAGTGTGCATCTGGCTGCAAATAACTTTCTTGTTCCATAATACGACGGATGGCTGTAGTACACATCTACCATGCCAGGTAATACAGGTTCTTGAGCTTATCTTGGACAAATCCATGAAAGATTTTTGAATTAACTTTTTACGAAAATACAGAAAAAATATCAACATGCATAGGATATGGTTCAAGTAAAATTTGAGAATTGAAATTGGTTTTGGATTGAATTGTGATCATGCCAAGGTTTTTAGAAGATCTTTTTAATTCAAAATATTTTCATTCGAACAGAGGATATGGATTCTCAAAAAGGGTTTTGGCCGTTAGAAACATTTTTCAAATAGGGTAATTAGCAACCGGCCCCCTTCCATTTATGGATTTTGCATAACTTCTATTAATAGGGACTTATGTTATGGCTAGTTCACTTAGAAAATTGATTAAAAATTTGCCACATATTTGTATAAAGGAAAATTTTAATATTTTAGTTTAAGGGCTCACAAATTTACCCACCTTAAAATAATTTCGTCCTCGAAATTAACAAGCTATGATTTACTAGAAAAGATAGTTACAAGCCAATATTTAATATAGGACATTCAATAATACCACTACTATAACTTACTAGGAAATACCGCCCGCTCCTCCTTGTAACGTTGTCGTATCCTCCATGATCATGACAAAAGCTTGTCCTCCTTGTGTGGTTGGTAGTGGTGGGGCAGTCGTATTTCTCTTAGGACAAAATCGAGATATTTGTTGGTTGGATCCATAAGTCTAATACAACCCTAACTATTTACGGCAATCTTCTTAGATGTGGCTCCTCTTTATGCAGTATTGGCAGGTGGAAACATCTTGGTCTCGATATGGGGCTGCTCATGGTTGCTGATGATACTGCTGTGCGGAGGTCTTCTTTGGGATATTGGGACGTTTTGCCGATCTTGATTGGCTGCTGCCTCCTCTATATGCGTCTCGGTCTCTCTTTTGCTTGCGCTTCAACTCTTTCTCTACCTCCTGTGCGACCTTCAAGATTTTCTCGTAGGTTGTGGCTTGACTGGTGGCGATGGCTAGGCAAATTTCATGTGATAACCCTTTCTTGAAATTCTTGGCTCTTGGCTTTGACTTCAGAGGTCATGCTCTCTGCGAAGCGGCTGAGGCAAACAAATTCTACGGTGTACTAGTCGATGGTGAGTTTGCCTAGTTCTAGGATCTCGAACTCACTCTCTAACTCCTTTCGGGCTACATCGGGATAGAACATTTCCTTGAACAGCTCCTTAAACTCTTTCCAAGTCACGTTTGGTACGGTAAATCGGGGCTCATCTCTATACCATGTGCGGGCGATATCGTAAAGCTGCATGCTGGCTGACTCGATCTTTAGGTCTTCAGGAACTCGAGACATCCGAAGATATCGATCCACGTTCTCTAACCACTCATCTGCGTAGAGAATCCCCTTCGTCCCATTGAATTCCCTGGGCTTAAGGTCCTTGAAATTCTTGGAAGTCCCAGGGCACAGTCGGAGAGCATCTCTAGTCTGAAGAGCCTCCCTCAAGGTGTCGCAGAAGACGTTGGCCTGCTCCGTCTAGGAAGCGATGAGCTGCTGGAATATTCCCGAGAGCATAACATTATCCAGTATAGGCGGCAGAGGCAGAACAGATGTTGGATACATGACAAGTGCTGGAGGCATCGCTGGTGCTGGATGCATCACTGGTGCTGGATGCATGGTGGGAGCTGGATACATCGCTAATGCTGGGTGCATGGTGGGAGCTGGATACATCGCTGATGCTGGCTGTGACGGGTTGCCCAGATGAGTAAGCTGGCCTCCCTGCGTCGGTAGAGTCCCGTATGTGAAAAATCTGCCTATAGTCGGTGGGGTGTTCAGGGGAGCGTTGTTCCTGTCTTGAGAATCCATTTAACTGCAACAAAAGAAAATATTTAGCTGCTAGAGAATTTCAAGTATGACGCAAGTCAAGGATTCAATAAAAATCAAGGGTAGAAATCAATAATGTGCCAAAATGTGTGGATGAGATCCTAAGAGTCTAATCCTACACTACCAAAATAAGTCATATCAGCGACGTAATTAGCGATGCCAACTTAAAACGTCGCCAATATTTTTGGTTTTAGCGACGTCAAATTTAAGCATCACAATACGTCGCTGGTAGCGACATACAGCGACATATTGCGACTACCTATAGTCTAATAAAAACCAACGTCGTTGATTTGTCGGAAAACGTCGCTAGTTTTATCAGTTCAGTGACGTTTAGCGTCACAAAGGTTATAACGTCACCGAATATTAAACCAATACCGACGCTTTGCGACGTATTTCGGGCGTCGCTAATTTCTGCTAAACAGGGTTTCCTCGGTTCCAATTTTCATTTCTCTCTCTCCCCAAATTTTTTGTTCCCGCCCCTCTTCCTCCGACCTCGACGACAGCCCGACCCCCTTCCCTCCGGCGCCGCTCATCCTCCTCCTCTACCGCGAGCTCCTTCTTCTCCCTCCGGCGAGCCCCTTCTCCTTCTTCTCCTCCACCGCGAGCCCCTTCTCTTCTTCCACCGCGAGATCCTCCTCCTCCACCACCGCGAGGAGACTGAAGGTAAACCCTAACCCTAATTGAGGAGTTTTTTGTGTCCAAAATAGACACGGAGACACATTACGACCATGTGTTCACTGATACAGTGTGTTCGTGAGATTTTGGACACTTTGTGTCCATTTGTTGGACACGTGGACACCCGCAAGCATGCATATATATGTATTTCACCTCTGTACACTTAATTCCCTCCTCCTTCACCACCGAACTTGTCCTCCTCCTCCTCTTCCACCACCGTGAGGAGACTGAAGGCAAACCCTAACCCTAATTGAGGTGTTTTTCGTGTCCAAAATGGACACGGAGACATGTTACGACCATGTGTTCACTGATACAGTGTGTTCGTGAGGTTTTGGACACTTTATGTCCATTTGTTGGACACGTGGACACCCCCAAGCATGCATATATATGTATTTCACCTCTGTACACTTAATCCCCTACATACACTTGTGTATTTTCGTATTAATTTGGATTTGCATATTGGGTTTGGGTTTCGATATAGTGTTTGATACATTGTTTCACCTTGCAACATTCCTACACTTATTTTAGACAACAAGTATATGAACCAATTTGTCAACATCTATTTGTTGAAGTATGATACTCCATTCTTCATAAGTTCTAGCTATATATGTCTCAAGATCCAATACTCAAAAATCCCAAGAAGATGAAGAAGAAAAGAATAAAATGACATCGCTCAACACCCTATGACAACTCTTTGTATAATTGTGTTAAAGTGTGAGTTCTACAGTATGAGTTCTACAGTATGGTTCTTTTTGTAGAATAAAATGACATTGCTCAACCCTATCGATCCTCCATACAAGTCTTCCTTCATCTATTGTCTTAAAGTGTGAGTTCTACAGTATGGTTCTCTTTGTACAATTGTGTCTTATTTTAGACAACAAGGGTTTCCTATTTTTATAGGTAACATGGCAACATGTGTAAGGGAACATATAGGTGTGTGTTTGTGTTTGAAAGGGAGTGTCACAAGAGTAAGGCGTGAGCATGTGTTAGTATTTTGAGCTGTGAGAGTGTTTGTTCTATTGAGGTTAGTACCAACTGGCAAGTTAGGTTAAAAGAACCTGGAAACTATGGTGTGGTTGTATACATCATGTATATGTATGTGTGTGTCTAGTGGGAGAAAGGGGGAGGGTTAACTAGTACCAGGTATTTGGAGAGGAGGAAGAGTTTATACTAGTATATATAGACTAATATCCTAAAACTTGACTTATACAACTTAGAAATGGCTAGTTTGACCAAGTTGGACTAGTTTAGCTTAGAGTTGGCTCGGTTGGACTATACATAATATATAGACTAATATCCTAAAACTTTACTTCTACAACTCAGTCTATATGAAATATTGTAGACACGGGTGATATACCGCCGCGATAATCTCTGACCACCGCACGCACAAACACGCGAAAGAAAAGTAAGCAATGCGAAAAAAAGATGACAGATAATCTCTGACCATTTAACGTAAAATGTCATGTGTACATATACTGCGAAAAGTGTAGACCGCATGAACTGACAATTGCATATCATTCACTACCTTGATGTATCTAGCTTACAGAATTATGGAGCTGAATTACTATCTGTGGAATCGTACTTGGATGTACAACCGTCATCCTGATGACATATGCGGTGTGCGGGATGAATTCATAGAGGGTGTACACCAGTTCCTGCAGTTTGCCAAGGCGTTCCCTCAGTACATGGACGGTACCAAAATTAAGTGTCCGTGTGTGAGATGTCGCAACTTGAAATATCATCCAGAAGTGGATGTCACGTATCATTTATACTCGAAGGATTTCACGCCGAATTACTATCAGTGGAGCGAGCACGGAAAACTTGTGTCTTTAGCATCGGAGTACGAGCCTTATATGGATGTCCACAACAACGCTCCTTACAACGATGGGTTGGTGAACATGGTTTTCGACGCGGCCGGGCCTAGTTTCGATCCGGATGATCATGATGCACCTGAGGAGGCACCGAACCCCGATGCTGCACAGTTCATGGAGTTGCTGGAGAATGCAAGGACTCCATTATATCCTGGTTGTGAGGATCATTCACCGTTGGAGGTGGTTACAAGATTGTTGAGCATCAAGTCCGATTTTAACATGTCGCAAGATTGCTACAACCGTCTTATGGAGTTGCTTATAGAAATATTGCCTGAGGGTGCGAAGTTGCCTAAAGACTTCTACCGGTCTAAGAGGATGGTTAGATCGCTCTGGATGGGATACGAAAAAATCGATGCCTGTCGCAACGGGTGCATGTTGTACTACAAAGACGACAAAGATGAAGACGCCTGCAGATTTTATGGTGTCGATCGCTACAAGGCATGTGGTAGAGGAAAGTCTGTCGGTGCCAGGAAGCCTACCTCTTCGATGCACTACTTGCCGTTGATGCCGCAGTTGCAGCGGTTGTTTATGGTGAAGGAAACTGCAGAAAATATGAGTTGGCATAAGTGGGAACATACCGAAGGAGTGTTGGATCCCCTATCTGATGGAGAAGCATGGAAGCACTTTGATCGAGAGTATCCAGATTTTACTTCTGATCCGTGTAATGTCAGATTGGGTCTCTGCTCCGACGGTTTTACCCCATTCGGACTTTCGGGATCCCAGTATTCGTGTTGGCCTGTGATCGTCACCCCGTACAATCTACCGCCTTGGATGTGCATGAAGACTCCATATATGTTTCTTACCGTTATTATCCCAGGTCCGAACAATCCGAAAAGGAACATCGATGTGAATTGATGAGTTGAATCAGCTGTGGGAAGTAGGTTCCAACACGTACGATGTATCTAGAAAACAAAATTTCCGGATACGGGCAGCACTTATGTGGACCATCAACGACTTTCCAGTCTATGGAATGTTATCTGGATGGAGCACGCATGGTCGTCTTTCATGTTCGTATTGCATGGACAGCACTAAGGCTTTCCGTTTGAAACACGGAGGCAAACCGTGCTTCTTCGATTGTCATCGACAATTCCTGCCGAAGGATCATCCGTACCGGAGGAACATGAATACTTTTCGTGCTGGCATTGTGGAGAAGGCTAATCCTTCGCCAAGGTGGACCGGATACACGATATGGGAAGAGGTAAAAGATTTACCAAGAGCTATTGAGCAGCCTGCTACGGGCTACAAGTGTGACAGATTTGGTCGCACTCATAACTGGACGAAGAGGAGTATATTCTGGGGTCTTCCATATTGGAGCACCAATCTGATTAGACATAACCTTGATGTCATGCATATCGAGAAGAATATGTTTGACAATATAATTAATATTGTAATGGACGTAAAGGGGAAGACGAAAGACAATCCAAAGGCTAGATTGGACTTGGTAGAAATATGTAGACGTCCTGCATTGCATTTGATAGAGGACGGGAATGGGAAGTTGAAGCAGCCTAAGGCAATTTTTTCACTGGAGAAGGAGGATAAAGTGAGTCTTTGTAGGTGGATTCAAGGTCTAAAATTTCCAGATGGGTATGTTTCGAACTTGAGAAGATGTGTCGACCTCAAGGAGAACAAATTGACAGGTATAAAGAGCCATGATTGTCACATATTCATGGAGCGGTTAATTCCGATTGCATTTCAGAAATTCTTACCGCAGGCAGTTTGGGATCCATTGACGGAGCTTAGCATATTCTTCAGAGAATTTTATTCTAAGAAATTGCTCGTTGAATGTCTAGAAAAGCAAGAGAAGGACATTACGGTTACACTGTGCAGGCTAGAGAGGGTGTTCCCTCCTGGATTCTTTGACTCTATGGAGCATTTGCCGATTCATCTTTCCTACGAGGCATGTGTTGGTGGACCCGTCGAATATCGATGGATGTACCCGTTCGAGCGACATTTGAATCCTCTAAAAAGAAAGGTGAAAAATAAGGCTCGGGTCAAGGGTTCTATTTGTGAAGCCTATATTCTCGAGGAGATTACAAATTTCTGCTCCTCCTATTTCAAACCTCATGTTGCTACGAATAGAACGAGGGCGCCGAGAAACGACGACGGATATCATGAATTTAATGATGGAATACTGAAAGTATTCAATGCGTCCGGAAAGCCTTCGGGGAAAATGAAGAAGAGATATTTGAATGACGAAGAGCTAAGGGCTGCTCAGTTGTATGTATTACTCAATTGCGACGAGGTTGAAGTAGAGAAGCTAGAGGGGTAAGTAACTCAGGATGATGAGTTTACGTCATCTCAATGTAATAGTATAAGCTAATATTATTGTACTAATCGGCGGTTGCTTCGTTGTTTTCCAGCACATATAATGATGAGTTGAGGCTGGTTAGACCCTACCTAACAGACGAAGCATTAGAACAAGAAATGAGACGTCATTTTCCTTCTTGGTTGAGCGAATATGTAAGTAGCTCGGTAATTACTGGCCTCTTCTAATACAACTGCGCAATAAATAACTTATTATCGTTTCTTTGATATTCAGGTCGATCGTCTAATTTCACCCGAGATTGAATTAATTAGAACTCTTGCCAAGGGACCAATTACTTTTGTTAAAATATGGCCAAGTTACTGTGTCAATGGCTTTCGGTTCAAGTCGACAAATGCTCCGATCAGAGACAGCTTCCTGGATCTTGATTCCACGAAAAATAGTTGTTTGTGTATCAAGTCTTCGAACTACAAAGACGTCGATCCAGGAAATGATTTCTTTGGCATCTTGTGAGAGATTGTGGAGTTGTCATATAATAATGGCAGAGAACCTGTAAAGATCGTGTTGTTCAAGTGTGAATGGTTCGATCCGATTGAAAATAAGGTTAGAAAATTGACAAACATGGTCTTCTGGATATAAACTACAAGCATAGATATCAAGGCTACGAACCGTTTGTCCTAGCAACTCAGGCTCAGCTCGTGTACTTCACAGCTTATCCGAGACGGGGAGCAACGAAGTCTGACTGGTGGGCAGTATACAAGACTAAAGCCAGAGATACTTTTGATGTTGATGAAAAAGCTTACCAGGAGGACGAGCTACCTCTTGTAACCAATATTATCGATGTGGACTCCACGGAAGTTACGCATTACATGACACATAATGTAGAAGATGTAGAATTATCCGAAGAGGAAGACGAAGCCGACGAAGGCGAAGATGAAAGTGAAGATGAGGAGAAAGAGGAAGATGAGGTCGAGGAAGACGAACAAGATGATTATTCTGAAGATGATTGAGAGAGATATACTTATCTGAACTTAGATGTTTATTTCAGAATACATTATCTGGACTTAGATGTTTATTGTAGAATGTATCATCATATGTTGTCTTGGTTATTATCTTATCTTTGTTGTACTTTCATATTTCTAGTCTCTATTATTTGTTATACTTTCATATTTCTAGTCTCTATTATTTGTTGTACTTTCATATTTCTAATCTCTATTATTTGTTGTATTATCATATGCTGTTATCAGGTATGGCAGGTCGTTGCAGAGCGTACCGAAGGGGACAACGAGGTCACTCTCCTCCGGTACTTCCTACAGGTACTGCTAGAGGACGGAGTTTTCCTTCGGTACCTCATTCTGGTACCGGCTCTGGATCCTCGTCGCCGATTACTCCTCCATATCGGACAGTAGGTAGGCCTGGTGGGACGACGTCACGTGGCATATCTCCTGGGACGAGTAGTTCCAGGCCTGTTGAGAGTGATCGCCCGTCTAGCGTTCCTACTGCTGATACGATGATGGAGACGGATGAGCAGATGGCGGAGGCTGCGGCGACGGCCGAGGCGGCGGCGCCGACGGCCAACCAGCATCATGCAGATGATGCGTGCGCACCTCCGGATGAGAGGAAGACGGAGATCTGGGCCGACGGTACAAAGTAGGTGTTTTGGTTTATAATTTTTTTCTTTCTGTTTTTATCATAATTTAACTTTTTTCATGAATATAATATGTTTGTATAGATATCGTCCCCCAGAGGTACAGAGACGTCTAGGCCACATGCTAAGGCATAATTATGGTGGTGCTTGGATTAACTACTCTGAGGCTCCGGACGAGAGAAAGGCCTTCTGGTTTGCGCGCTTCAAGGTTAAAATATATTTGCTTTTAACATGAATCATATAATTTTTGTATATTATATATAACTGATAAATATTTGGTTTGCGCTCTTCTAGGATATGTTTTTCTATCCACCGCACCGGGCCGAGCTTATCGAGGGGATGTTTCCTGCCGTTGCTGCCAAGTTGATCCGCGACTCTATCAATGATCAGAAGGATCGTGATCGTGTCGGAAAGCCGATCCAAGGTTGGATCACCCCTAATCAATGGAATGCGATGAAGGCTCGATTCAAAGAGCCAAAGTACAAGGAGAAGTCGGAGAAGGCCAAGGCGGCTAGGCAACATGCCTCAAAGTGGTACGGTGGGTCGATTCCGATGACAGAACATTTTCGTCGTCTGGTATGTCTTCCTCTTTTAGAAATATTATTTTATTGCAAAACCGATAAATTATTACTAAGATAATATATTTAATTACATATAAGGAAGGTCGGTAACGCCGACATGGTGACCGTCTTCCTGGCCACCCATCGTCGCGGCGCTGACCTTATTGACGAGCGGGCCGAGCAGACTTAGGTAAGTATTACAATACGTTATCTTAATTTAATACTTCGTGTCAATTTTAATATAACTTAGTAAATATGATACAAATAAATATTCATGTAGTTAGTAATAATAAGTACATTAATTAGAAATTAGAAATAATAAGTACATTAATTAGAAATTAGTAATAATAAGTACATTAATTAGAAATTAGAAGTTAGTAATAATAAGTACTTTCTAGGCCGAGTATCAGAGGCTGCGGGAACGGGCGACTGCTAGTGCACCTGATGCAGGAGAGGCCGGTACTTCTTCGCAGCCCACTCAAGCTCCATCGGCGGACGAGCTGTGGATGGCCGCCGCTGGTGGACTCCGTAGGGGTACGTACTACGGTATGGGATCCTATGGCGCCCTAGTTGCGACCCAGTCCTCTAGGACATCTCCTGCTAGTGTGCATGGTCCACAGCCGTCCCAGGAGTCTGCCCGAGTCCACCAGATGATGGAGTCTCTCCGTGACGACCTGCTACGACGGATCAAGAAACAGTCTCAGCATGACGATCCTGCGCTGCTAGCACGATTGGATGTGCTCGACCGCGACATTATGGACCTCAGAAAGATGACTGAGAGGACAGAGCGCACCGTTGGAGGGTTAGAGCGCACGGTCACGGAGCTGAAGACAGGACAGGTGACCATGGCCGAGAGGATGAGATTGGCGCAGGAGTCGATGGTCGAGAGCAGTGATAGAATGTTATCTATCATAGATTCATACCACCAGCGACTTACAGCGTTGGAGCGTGCTGGTCTTCCGGGTGCGCCTTCATCGTCGTCGACTCCGTCGCCTCCACCGCCATCTTCTTCGACACCGACTCCACCGACGTCACTGCCTCCATCGGTATCGATTTCACGTGAGGAGTATGAGTTGTTCTTATCCCTTCGTCGCGGCGGTGCCCTTTGTGCACCAGATTCCTAGTAGTCCTAGTTAGGACTATTTCTGTGTTTGTTTTATTCTTTATTTGTGACTTAAATATTTGTTGGCTGTGTAGATTTGGATACTTGGTTGTTTGGATACTTGGTTATTTGGATATTTGGTTATTTGGATACTTGGTTATTTGGATATTTGGTTATTTGGATATTTGGTTATTTGGTTAGTTGTTGTGTGATTGTTGTAAACTTGGTTGTTTGGATATTTGGTTATTCGCAATTATCGACGTCAAGTATATGTTTTCCATAAATAAATTCACTTTATTTATTGTGTATCTGGGAAAATTACAACTGTAGGAATCCGATCTAGAAGACGATCGCTTTATCCCTTGGATTATGTGAAGAAGAAAAGCTCTCAAAATTTTGACAGTAAGTTAGATAACTATCTATCTCTACAATAAATAAAAAAAGAACTCTATTTATAGAGTCAAAAATAACTGAAAGGATAACTGTCTTCACAGCCTGTGCCTAGTTGAAAATCACGCAGGATTTAACATACGCAAGGTTATGAGAAGTTACTGGACGTGGCCTGTAACTGTTGGACACATTTCAATCATGCATGAGTCGTGTGCAAGTTACAGGACACGCAAGCGAGAGATCAGTGGCATGGCTGCCACGTACTCCAATTTGATGAAATCCACGCAGACTTGTTAAAGACGAAATCCACGCAGACTCGGGGCAGAAAGCTTCAAAATCTACGCAAACTTGGGGCAAGAAGCTTCAGAATCCACGCAGGCTTGGGGCAAAAAGCTTCAAAATCCACGCAGACTTTGGGGCAGAAAGCTTCACAATCTACGCAGATGTGGAGCAAGAAACTTCAGAATCCACGCACACTTGAGACAGAAAGCTCAAAATATACGCAGACTTTGGAAAGGAACATAATCCACGCTCGATTGAGGCAGGACTGCCAGCTGTCTTGATTCGACGTGCCTCGACTGACACAAAATCTCTGACAGTGATTGCTTTTGTCAGTCACATTAAATGACAAGAAGCTCTTTTGGTACGCCAACTTGGTGAAGGCTGAGTCTTGCTGAAGAAGATTTCAAAAGTCACGCAATAGGCGGCTGTGATCTCTCGAGTTCTATGCATACGTGGCATACGAGAAGACATTCTTCGACTGTCGTGCTGTCAGTCATAATTACACTCTGACAAATGATGAGCTGTTTTCCAGCGTATATTTTAGACATTTTCTTGATCAACTCAGCGTGACGTTTTAGACATTGTCCTGATCAACTCAGCGTGACTTTCATTTTTGAGGCCTACAAAACCCCCTTTAAAGTTTTCGAAAAATGATAAATTATTTCGAAATACTTTGAAAACGAGATGATAAAATGAATTTAGTCACGCTGAGATGACATCAAATTTTTCGGAAGTCGAAAAGACTTCGAAGTTCTTTGAAAACATCCAAATGAACTTATTAAATATCATGATGACTCTTCATTTTTCGAGACTGATTGCATCCAATTTATGGTGGAATATGAACCGCCAGTAAACTCTGTTATATAAACAGGGAGAGAATTCAGCTTTGATGTTCATCTCACGTCAACATGACACCGAAGGAGAAAGCTGAGAAAGAAGCAAAAAAGTTAGGTTTTTGTTCCCATGGCGACCCTACTTTTGATGATAAGGAACCGGAGCCTTTTGTCTTCGAGTTCAAAGATGACCCGACACAACTAGCCAAGAATTTCTTGAGCTATTTTGGCCTGGATGGCTCGTCTTCTTCCAATAGACGCAGCCTTGAAGAACAGCGTGAAATGTTGAATGCTCTGTTACACCGTATGGGGGTCAAGAGCGTAGAAGAACTGGGCACTAAGCTCAGTCGCTCTGTAAAATAAAGTATGTCTTTTATGCTTCTGTTTTCTTTTGAAAAATGTTGCACTACTTCTTTTTTTTTTGTAAGGCCATCAGTGCCTCTTTTGTCTTGAAAAATGTAGTACAACTTTTGTGCTGAACAACGTGCATTAATGAAGAATATTAAGTGGCACTCTTTGAATGTTTCTAATGCTGTGCTGTCTTCCAAAGTACACGTGACACTCATTCCGTGATTATGAGCGCTTTTAACTCGGATCTTTTCCAAGAATAGGCTTGTACTTTGTCCTTTAAATACGTAGCTGAGTTTCACAGATACTCATCTCCTTATTCTTCTTCTTCTTCTCTGAGAATGAATTTTTTGTGAGATTTCATTCTCAAACAGGAAAGCAATGCTTTCTAATGTTCGATTCCTGTGCACTATACCAGACATTGGTTTGCCAATCCTTAGCACCAAACTCGATGGTAAGTCCAGTATAGAATGCGTACCATTTTTAATGTTGAAGATGAGCTTTTGTTTCTGACTGAACAATACACGCCTGTCTGTGTTTGACAAATGCACGCTTAATGAGAATGATATTTTTGTTGATTTAATAACTTTTTCCTTGCTGTTTTCTGCAGAAGCTCGGCTGAAAATTTTCTTTAGAACTGGCATTGGTGATTTGGATGCTGTGGAGAATATTCCTCTGACACCTACATCAGGAAGCTCATACGCTTTTGACGCGTAAATCAGACAACTCAGAACTCTTCGTGGGATAGAAGGGTCTTCCTCAGATGGTAGGAAGAGCCTTTATACACGAGAGTTGGATGGTGGAGTCAACTCTACCCCGAGAAATCGGGTAGTAGAGTTCCTTTCAGGGCAGAACTAGGAATTGTATCCTAATATGGGATACATTCCTATCTCCTCTGAGAGGTCGCTCCCAATCCACCAGTTGTATTGGCAGCACTACGACTTCGGGCTGCCATACTCTGTGGTTCTCCTCTCGTCTGAGAGAGAAGACCAGAGTTTGATTCCTGCTGTTCTGGTCGCTACTGGAACCCAGACAGTCAGGAACTGCCACCAACAACGAACCTGACGGAGAAGGTCCGACGGAGAAGATCCAAGGAAGAAGATAGATCTCTATTAGGTTATTGTGGCGTAGAATGAAAATCCAAAATTTGTAATAGATTTCCATTATGATTTGTAAGAAAGTCTAAGAAAATGTAATAGACAATTTATGATGAAATGAGAGTGGAAATGATAATACTTCTATGCTCAATAATTTGTATTTGAATGAATTATGGACATGATAGATAATGAAATCTTCTTTTATGATTTAGAGTACTCAATACTATCAGAGGTAATGTGGACGTGATAATATGTAGGAACTCGAAAAGAAAATAGATTAATTTCTATGCAGAGGTCAAGAATAGAAAATAACAAATGAGCAGGTAGATTCGGCATAGAAGATTATGAACGGACGAATCGTCAGATGAATAGAACGAATGAACCATCGGATGAATGTAATAAATAAACGGATGAACCGTCAAGCATTAATGAACGGGTGAACCGTCGGATGAATGTGACGCTTCATTATTTGAAGAACTTCTGCCTATAAATATAGCAGAAATCTGACAAGAACGAACACTTCTACTTTCAAACATAAAAAATGTCGTCTGAAGAAGTATCCAAGAAAACTGGAATCACCCTGAAAGTTCAGAAGGGCACTGAAGAACGCCCTGTTGATCCAGTTCAATCAAAGAAGGCTGAAGCAGGCGAGGGTTCGTCTGCACCCAAGCCACCAAGGGACATTCTGGACTTCCTGCTCGAACCGGAAAGGACTGAAGAAGAAGAAGCCATGAGGATAACCGCTTGCAAGTTCCTCGTGGGTTCCAGCAAGGAGGAACTCGGCTCTTTTGCTGACCGCATTTTCGAGAAAGACGGTAGTGGCCCGCGTCCAAATATAAAGAAGGATGATAGTGATCTTCCTTAATATCATGTACCATCATTCATGATTTAAATTAAAATAAACATTTTATTTCTAAACATGAACTTGTCTGATGATTTACAAGTATTTACATTTATGCATAATACTTTTTAAGGAATTTGCCATTAATAGGCATCATAACTTTTCGACCATCCAGTTCTGAGAGTTGATAAGCTCCATTTGAGAAAACTCTGCTTACAACATAGGGACCTTCCCACTTTGCGTCGAATTTGCCCTTGCTCATATGAGTCATAGTCATAGGACGTCTGACTGTTAGAACAAGTTCTCCTTTTTGATACGTTCGAACTCTGACTTTCTTATTAAAAGCTTTTGAGATTCTAGCTTGATAGAATTCGATATTCTGTTGAGCAAATAATCGCTTCTCATCCAGAGCTTCTAATTCCTGAAGTCGAAGATGATCATTATTCTCGGCGGTGAGTTCATTAGTGATTGCTATCCTTAAAGAAGGAATTTGAATCTCTAATGGAAGAACAGCTTCGCAACCATACACCAGAGAGAAAGGTGTACATTTAGTAGCATTACGAACTGTAGTACGGTAAGCCCACAGACATTCATCGAGCTTCTCACTCCAATTACGTTTGTTAGTAGAGACAAACTTCTTTAGGAGTTTGATGATGGTCTTGTTGAAAGCTTCTGCTAATCCGTTAGCTGTCGGATTATATGCGGTAGAAGCCACATTATTGATCCGGTGATCGTCACAGAATCGAGTAAATTTCTGGCTGACGAATTGTGGTCCATTATCATGAATAATGCGTCGAGGAACACCAAATCTGTAGATGACATGATGCTTAATAAAGCTGATGACATTGGACGTCTTAACTTCAGATAAAGGAATGGCTTCGGCCCATTTGGAGAAGTAATCGGTTATTGCGAGAATAAACCGATGACCTTTGGATGATGGTGGATTGATCGGGCCGATAATGTCCATGCCCCAAGCTTCGAAGGGCCATGATGCTGCCGTCGGATGTAGAAATTTCGAGGGTTGTTGAATAAAATTGGCATAGATTTGACAAGCTTTACACTTCCTTGCATACTCGAGGGCATCTGATACCATAGTAGGCCAATAATAACCCATACGTCGAATACGGTCTTGAAGTTTTGGTCCAGGCTGATGTGCTCCACAAATTCCATCATGTGCTTCACGAATAATCTGCTGAGCCTCATCACCGATAACACATCGAAGAAGTAGACCGTCGTAAGCTCGACGATATAAGGTTTTTGTAGTATGATTGTAATAGAATCTGAGTGATCGTCGTCTGATAGATGCTGCCTCACTCGGATTATCTGAAAGAATGTCATACAATACAAAATCTAAGAAAGGAAGTCTCCAATCTTTATCTGTATTCTGAGTCTCAGCTGAATTACTGAAGATAAATTCCATGCTAGAATCAGCTGAAGATAATAAAGATTTACGACTAAATCCAAATCCTCTTGTTGTATTGACATCATGTGATGTTGATTCTTCAATGTCAACTGGAAGTCCTAGAGTCAGATTGTTTTTGAGATAGAATAGCTCTCGATTGCGAACAATAATCATTTGTTGTCGTCTAATCGGGATAGCTAACACCGCCGCAAGATTAGCCAGAGCGTCAGCTTCTGTGTTACATGCTCGCCTAACATGTTCAATGAAGAACTCTTCAAATGAAGAAGCCATAGATATAGCTGATCTATGATAAGGAACCAGATCTTGATGGCGAACTTCATAAGTACCCCTTATCTGATTGACAATGAGTTTAGAGTCTCCGTACGCCTCCAAATGTCAAATATTCAGATGTTTAGCGAGTTAAAGACCAATGAGTAACGCATTGTACTCAACTACGTTGTTTGAACACGGCTGATCAAGAGAATAAGCTCTTTGGATAGCAAGACCTTCTGGCGATACAAGAACGATTCCAACTCCAGCGACAATATCACCATTAGGACCTATCCTTGAAGCTCCATCAAAGAATAGACGCCAAGTAGGATCTTCTTCAACAATTTGGTTTGAATCTAGGACTTCATCTGGATTTCATCATAGAGTTTTGAATTTTCTGAAATTGAATGTGCAGCCAGAAAATCAGCTAAAGCTTGTCCTTTGACTGATTTCTGAAGAATATAATGCATATCATACTGAGCAAGTAAGATTCCCCAGTTAGCCAATCTAGAATTCAAAACACTGGATTTCTTCATCATGACCCGTATAGGATTGATTCTGGAGATGACATGAATAGTCTGACCAATGATATAATATCGTGTCTTTTGAACAGCGAACATCAAGGCTAGACATTCTTTTTCGACCGGTGAATATCGAGGTTCAGCTCCGGTCATAGTACGACTGAGATAGTAAATGGCTTGTTCATGACCATTTTTATTCTTTTGAGCAAGCAATGCACCCAATGAATGACTCATTGTTCGGGTATATAGGAGAAATAGAATTCCTGAGACGGGAGGTACCAATACTGGAGGGCTCATCAGATATTGTTTTATATCATCGAATGCTTTCTGACATTCATGATTCCAGACGAAAGAAACACCTTTCTTCATGAGTTTATTGAATGGTCTGCAGCGTCCTGAAAGATTAGAGATGAATCTCCTGATATAAGCGATCCTTCCTTGAAATCCTCGTAGCTCTTTTAAGGTGCGTGGAGGACGCATCTCTTGGATGGCTTTGATCTTCTCGGGATCCACGTGTATACCTTTAGTGGTAATGACGAAGCCGAGAAATTTACCACTAGAGACGCCTAAGAAGGACTTAGTAGGGTTCATCTTTAATTGATGCTTACGTATTAGATCAAATATAGTCTTCAAATCTTGGATATGATCCTCCTTTTGTCGACTTTTGACTGCAATATCATCAACGTAGCATTCGACTATTTTCCGCAAATGTTCACGGAATATAGTGCTCATAGCTCGTTGATAAGTTGCTCCTGCATTCTTGAGACAAAATGGCATAACTGTATAACAGTATGTACCGATCGGCGTTCTGAAAGAAGTGTGCTTCTCGTCATCTGGAAACATTTTAATCTGATTGTACCCAGAATACCCGTCCATGAATGACATCCATTCAAACCCACAGGTATTATCGATCATGATATCAGTGATTGGTAGAGGGAATTCGTCTTTAGGACATGCCGCATTGAGGTCGCGGAAGTCTATGCAAACTCTGATCTTGCCAGTCTTTTTAAGAACATGAACTATGTTAGCCACCTAATCGGGATGTTGTTCCTCTCTAATAAACCCAGAGGCCATGAGTTTATTGACTTCAGCTTCAATTGCATCCATGATGTCTGGACGAAATCGTCGATGTTGTTGTTTGACCGGTTTAGCATTCGGCAAGATATTGAGCTTGTGAGTTACGATTTGTGGATCGAGTCCTGGCATATCTTCATAACTCCAAGCGAAGACGTCGATGTAGTCACGAATGAGTTTGATCATGTCTTGCTTATCAGTTTCTGAAAGACTTTCACTGATGAATATTGGTTTGGGAGATCCCTCTTCACCAACATCTATTTGAACAAGTTTGTCTTCAGTTGGAGGTTCTTTTTGCTCAAATCGGAACTCCAATTGATTATCTAACCTTTGGGCCCATTGTTCTGATTCAGGTGAGATTTCAAACTCATCTTCGTCTTCATCATCTTCCTCAGAACGGTCAATAGAGACCATATTGGAAGACAGAATGTTGCAGTAGAAATCACCGATACTCGTATCGGAATCCCAAGAGGTAGTACTAGAAGAATCAGATCTCTTATCTTCGTCAGATTCGGGATCTTCATGAACAATATTGATAAAAGGAGTAGGAGCAGTATAGCCCAATCCGCATTTTGTCCTCCCATATTTCAGAGGAGGAATCCGGACAGGCATTTTTCTTCCTTTTCCACTGTTGAGGCCAGTTCTGAAGTCATAGCCCATATTTTTAATGATGTCTTTAGATTGCTGACTATAACGACGTAGTTGTAATCTTCCAGTATCATCGTTTTTGTCTTCATCTTCGAAATCAGAAGGATTTTGGGGCCCTTTGTAGAAGAATATTGGGATGTCTCCTGGCTTTCTGCTGGGAACTAGAAAGTATGAAAATTGTACAGGTTCTAGGGATACATCTGTATGAGCAGTCTGTACAACTCCTATGGTTATTGTGTTCAAGTCATCTAACAAATGTAAATAACTATGAACATAATTACACACATCAACATACTGCAAAGATGGAGACTTTTTATTAAATGTAAAAGCAGCAGTATTTACATTGGAAGAAGGCTGAGCCTTAGAGATCTTAGCCAAGTCAATGACTAAAGGGGGAGAAGATGAACGAGAAGAAGCGTTGTTTCGATTAAGATCGATAACAAATGGCTCAGAAGAGGTGAGCTCCCTTGAAACTTGAGATGGAAGAGTAATCCGCCTTCCAACTGGAATTAGCAGAGTATCCTGTTTCACATATAAAGATGCAAGAATTGCAGTACGCCCACTGACAGGAATGATCAGTGTATCTTGAGCAGACGACTGAGGTAACGGAGAGATCCGTCCAGTCACTGGAATGATGAAAGAACCTTCTCCAGAGGGTTTGGGAGATTGTTGTTGAGTAGTTCGACTTTTAACAGGAATTATTAAAGTCTCACTTTGTGAATCCTCTTTCTCCATAGCTTGTATCATCCTTGTATACTCTTCTTTGTACATCCGGGAATCATTGAAATAGGCTTCAACCCCATGGAAGGGATTTATATCAGCAACTTCTTTTTGTACTCTTCTATTGCTATCAATGTATTTAAAACACTGATGAAGAGTAGAAGGCACCACATTATTTTCATGAAGAAAGGGCCTCCCCAAAAGAAGATTATAGGATCCCACGATCTCAATCACATAGAAAGTGACTTTGGATCTGAAATCACCTATTTGAAGTTTCAGGTGAATCTTTCCCAAGGGCTCACTCCTGCTTTGATTGAATCCCAGGATAGTAGTGACTGTCTTAGAAAGCTTGTGAAGAGGAATTTTTAGTTCATCCAACAGACTCTTTGGCATTATGCTTATAGCAGACCCTGGATCAATGAGGATACGATCTATCTTCATTGTATCGATATAACCGGTATAGTAGAGAGGCCGATCATGTCGATTATCCTCCAATAGCATGTCGTCTTGTGTAAAGGTAATATTTGGGATAATCTCCAGTACACTGTTGCAATGTAAGCAAGTGGCAGGTTCTGCATTTGGCTTTTTTAACTGTGCAAGACAAGAGTCAGCTTGTAGAAGTGCTTCACTTAACGTCTTCCGAGTCTCTTTGGAGAGACGTAGAAGTTCAAAGAGGGACATTCTAGTTGGAGTATTAGCAAGTTGAGCTAGAATGTCGAAATTATAAGGCTTCTGAAGTCCAAGAGGAGAGGACTTCTTGATTGGTTTATCAAACCGAGCCTGTTGTTTGCCTTTCTCAAGAGCTGTAGGCTTGGAAGAAACAGGTTCAACTGGGATAGTTGAAGGAACAGGTATGGTGGATGATTCTTCTTCAGAAGGAACATTAAGAGCATCTTTATCAGCAGGAGGGGTATCAGGAGTATCCTCAGGATCTTTGGAATAATCCTTTAGATAAGGTTTTCCTGTTCTAGTAGCACCAGCAAGTGCTTCTTCTTTGTCTTTTAGCTTTGTGTTAGAGATAGATCTAAGAGAAGTCATATGACATGACTTAATCTTTCCAGCCTTCTTAGACTTTCGAGAAGTAGTCTTTTAAGGAGAAGGCGATTCAAAATCTGCCGCTAGATCAGGATGGATCCACATGATTTCTTCTGTTTCCAAAGTGATTGGCACTAATTCTTCAGACTGTGGAGGAGAAATATTCACTATTTCAAGAGTTGCCTTAGGAATATGAACGATCCCACTTTCAAGGAGTTGAGGAGAGAAATCTTCGAATTGCATAGAGACGACGTTGGAGGTGACGGTCTTCTCTTTTGGAGTAAGAGAGATAGCTCCAGATTTAATCATTTCTTGGATCTTTCCTTTCAGTACATAACATGTACGAATTGTGTGACCCAACATTCGATGGTATGGACAGTATTTGGGATGATCTGTCTTACCAGCTTCATCAGGTTTCTTGATTTCAGGTAATTATATTTTATTACCTTTCAGCAGACATTCAAAGATACCAAGGACATCGTCATCATTGAAAGAGTATTCTTCTTTGGGACGAGGTGCTCTTGGTTGTTGAGTTGTAGAAGTAGGAGAAGTTTGCACATTTGATGCATCTTTGCTCTGAAGATTAACTTCAAGAGTTTTTTTTCCCTTGCGAGCATTGTTTTTAGCATTATTGTTAGCACCTTGACCTGTTTCTTTGGGAGTCATCTGCACTCCTAAACCTTTGAAGGTTTCAGCACTAATTTCTGCGGCCTTAGCACTAACTATGAAAGAAGGCCAGTCTTAAAATTGGGTGGATCCTGTCCACATGCTGATGATTGACAACAAGTTTGATTTGCATGTGTCGATGGTAACAGCATCAGGAGTTCCAAGAGGCATCTTCAGAGCTTCTCTTCGAAATCGTTCAATGAAATCCTTTGTAGTTTTATTATTTTTCTGCTTGATTCTAATAAGAGCAGACATAGTCATGTCATTGAGCCCTTCATAGAACCTTTCAAGAAACATCTGTTTGAAATCGGCAAATGAGGTAATGCACCCATCTGGGAGACTTCTATACCATTCATAAGCCGTTCCCTTGAGACATCCAACAAACACCCGAGTAAGGAGGGCGTCGCTTGGTTGCAATTGATCAGTCATCACTTCAAAGTAATTAATAAACTGACTTGGAGAAGTGGTTCCATCATAGATTGAGATAGTAGGAGGCTTGTATTTAGGAGGATACGATACTTGCTTCCATTCTATCGGATAAGGTTGCTTGATGCCTAATCTTTGTAAACCATCTTTTTGTTTGAATGCCTCGAATTGAGTTTTGAGATTCCTCAATTCTTCATTAACAACTCCGGAAGATTGTGGAGTTGTAGCTTGTAGAGAATAGTTGGGAGGAGGAACAGCGTTATACGCACTACCCCCAGCTCCAGAGAGACTAGGATTTGGTTGAGCTGGTCCAGGAGTGTTGGATTGTATTGCTGGAGGAACTTGTACTGGACTTATCACAGTGTCAATTGGTATGGCATCAGGTACAGTCTGTCGATTTTGCATCTGAGTTGCCATGAGTTCATACATCGACTTCATAGTATCAGCCATAGACTTCATTTGCTGTTCCAAAGAAGCAATCCTTTGTTCTTGAGGAGTCAAGAAAGAAGAAGGTTCATCAGTATTCCCATCAACCATATAAGTCGTGACTGTACGAGGGATTATTGATGAACTAGTGGATGTTGTTTGTTCTGAATCATTGCTTTGTGCATCAAATTCAATTATAGGAGAACTACCCCCAGTAGGAAGAGGCGGGAAGTTAGATTCTCCAAGGAATTCAGAATCATCTTCAGAAATCAAATTTCTTTAACTAGAAGCTAAGGCTCTTGCTCTGGTGTTTCTGTATACTCCATTTGGACTATCAGCTCTACCCCCAGTATCCCGAGAGGTCATGTTGACAGAAGCAAACAAAGGCTCATCTTCATCAGGCATAGGTTCACACTGAATCCGATTGAAGACAGATTGTTATTTTGTTTGACATCTGCATTGCATTGTGACTCTCGGCTGGAAATCACATTCATAATCAACATAGTCCTGAACATTTGATTGACATCTGCATTGAATTATGACTCTTGGCTGGAAGTCACATTCAGCATGGTCCATTGTCATAGAATTATTCCTTCTCTTCTGTTGAAGGTGTTCTCGTAGATCAATCTGTGAAGATTGAGGTGCATCAGAGAACACTCTTTGTGTATTGCTAGGAATATATTTCCTGTTCTTGGGTCTTGATGGCTCTTGATTATATAGGGAGTGATTAATATGAGCCACATAATTTCTAGCATACTCTGCATCCGGATCTCTTAACTTTGTTTCCGATTGATGTGGTTTCTTAACACCAGAAGTATTTCCCAAACGGATTTGATTAAGTTTTGCTCTTAGATCAATTGGAGGTGACACATTGGTTTTTGACACATGGAGTTTTCCTTCCATTGATCTGGATATTTGCAGAGAAGGAAAAATAGAACCATCCCCCTGATTAGGAGTTGGTAACAAACCCTCTCTAATGGACAAATTTTGTGCCCAATTTGAAGAAGTCATAGAAGAAGACATTAAGGAATGTTTCTTCTTAGACTCATTCAAGTTTTGAGACATAGAATGTCCAGAAGGAAGAGTAGTCAAAAGACCGTCTCCTTTTCTTTGACTAACAAAAGTGTTAGTCAAAGCTGTTCCTGAAGTAAAAACTACAGGAGTAGAAGAAACAACTAAAGAGTTATTCCTTTTCGAAGGGACTTTGTGTGGAAGACCACCCCCAGTTCTAGTAGAACTTGGCAAAGAAGAAGAGATAGCTAAAGAGCTATTCTTCTTAGATGAAATACACGCTGAAACAGACTTGGTTAAATAACCAGTACTGTTAGCGTGATTATTGATTTTAGAATTACACACTGTAACAGATTTGGTTAAAAAACCAGTACCGTCAGCGTGATTTTTGATTTTGGAAATACACGCTGGAACAGATTTGGTTAAAGAACCAGTACCGTCAGCGTAATTTTTGATTTTGGAAATACACGTTGGAACAGATTTGGCTAAGGAGCCAGTACTGTCAGCGTGATTTTTGAATGAGAGATTGCACGCTGGAACAGATTTGGCTAAGGAGCCAGTACTGTCAGCGTGACTTTTGGGATTGAATTTGCACGCTGGAACAGATTTGGCTAAGGAGCCAGTACTGTCAGCGTGACCTTTGATTGCTGTCATCTTCGAGCGCACAAGAGTGTGCGTGCTTGCAGTAGAATCCTTGCCAGTGTTAGGAGTAGACACTGTGGCAGAGACTTCACCATTGGCTGCCAACTGATTCTTAGGGACATAGACAGAGTGTCCCTTCGGCTTGGCAGTGGTGATGGAGGCTGAAGTAGGCTTGCCACTCTTAGCCCGCTGCATTTCTTCATAGGCGAGTTGATCGAATTGGATCGTCATCACCTTCTTCGTCGAGCCGATTGACGAAGTATCGCATTGAGTTATTGCCATCTCAGAAGAGGAGATGGTTGTCCCCAGCAGAGTCGCCAATTTGTTTTCCATAAATAAATTCACTTTATTTATTGTGTATCTGGGAAAATTACAACTGTAGAAATCCGATCTAGAAGACGATCGTTTTATCCCTTGGACTATGCGAAGAAGAAAAGCTCTCAAAATTTTGACAGTAAGTTAGATAACTATCTATCTCTACAATGAATGAAAAAAAGAACTCTATTTATAGAGTCAAAAATAACTGAAAGGATAACTGTCTTCACAGCCTGTGCCTAGTTGAAAATCACGCAGGATTTAACATACACAAGGTTATGAGCAGTTACTGGACGTGGCCTGTAACTGTTGGACACATGGCAATCATGCATGAGTCATGTGCAAGTTACAGGACATGCAAGCGAGAGATCAGTGGTATGGCTGCCACGTACTCCAATTTGATGAAATCCACACAGACTTGTTGAAGACGAAATCCACGCAGACTCGGGGCAGAAAGCTTCAAAATCCACGCAAACTTGGGGCAAGAAGCTTCAGAATCCATGCAGGCTTGGGGCAAAAAGCTTCAAAATCCACGCAGACTTTGGGGCAGAAAGCTTCACAATCCACGCAGATGTGGAGCAAGAAACTTCAGAATCCACGCAAACTTGAGACAGAAAGCTCAAAATATACGCAGACTTTGGAAAGGAACATAATCCACGCTCGATTGAGGCAGGACTGCCAGCTGTCTTGATTCGACGTGCCTCGACTGACACAAAATCTCTGACAGTGATTGCTTTTGTCAGTCACATTAAATGACAAGAAGCTCTTTTGGTACGCCAACTTGGTGAAGGCTGAGTCTTGCTGAAGAAGATTTCAAAAGTCACGCAATAGGCGGCTGTGATCTCTCGAGTTCTGTGCATACGTGGCATACGAGAAGACATTCTTCGACTGTCGTGCTGTCAGTCATAATTACACTCTGACAAATGATGAGCTGTTTCCCAGCGTATATTTTAGACATTTTCTTGATCAACTCAGCGTGACTTTTTAGACATTGTCCTGATCAACTCAGCGTGACTTTTATTTTTGAGGCCTACAGTATACAAACTTGGTTAGTTGTGTACAGCGAGAAATGGACATTCTGTGATTGTTTGGATCCTATTCTGCAGTGAGAAATGGTTATCTTTTTAAACTGCAGGAAGAAATGGACATTCTGTATTTTATTATTTTATTTTTTTTAGACTTGGCGACGTTTACCGACGTTTATCCACGTACACCGACGTACATTTACGTCGGTAAACGTCGGTAAATATGCGATATTATCCAGTTTACCGACGTTTTAGCGACGTTATAATATGTCGGAAAACATCGGTAAACGTCGTTGCACGTCGATAATATTCCCAGGAATTCCCAGGATTTACCGATGTTTAGCGACTTTGAACATGTCACTAAACCACCGACGATTCGTCGGTAATATGTCGGTAATTTACCTACGCGTAGCGATACGCAGTAATACGTCGCTAATCCACCGACGTCACGACGGTAGACGTCGGCAATATACCGACGTATATATACGTCGGCAAACGTCGATAATTGCGACGCTTGGCGACGTTTAGAAGATTAGCGACTTATATTTTAGCGACTATCACGAAACGTCGGTAATTCCGTCGCTAAATATCTTTAGCGACGAAATTTGTCGTTTTAGCGACGTCTTTATGCGTCGCTAAAACGACTTATTCTGGTAGTGCTATTTGCAAGCTCACGTTGGTACAGTAACATAATCGAAGTGATTAACATACACCTGCATGGGCCACCAAAAAAACTTGTCATGACCTGCACCCGCTTTTCGGATGCGAGTCTGTATCCAAGTCCAGCCTATACCGCAGTATCGACGGTAGAATATTGTCTAGTATACACAAGTCACAAAATCTATAGAACTAACATAGTAGTCTAGATCTCATCCACAGAAATAAGATACAATAAACTTCAATAAGTACACATGAATACTTAAGAACTGGATAATAATATAAAATAAAATTTCCAAGTTATCAAGGATCCAAGTCACGTTCGGTAGATACAAATCCACTACCAATAGACGAAAATAAAATAAAGACGTGAAGTAAAATAATTGAGTCCAGACTGCTAATTATCAATAGCATCATCATTGCATGTACCATGGCCTGATGCTGGCTAAACCTGTTAATCCGCACGTGGCTCAAACTCAGCTAAACCTGAAGAGATCATCATGTCCTCAGAGGACTAGCAAGATACATAAAACATGCATATCTAACAGTTTATCATGCATGAAAAGAATACAGAATATAAGCAGAAAAAACCAAGCAAATACGATACACGAATGTATGAATAACTATGCATAAATAAATTGCTGGAAGAACATGTGAACAAGAGATCAACGAATACCAAACCCTCGTCCCGAGTGTGGACTCGTAGGTTTGAACTAATCACTAACCCTCGTCCCGAGCATGGACTCGCGGGTTAGTTCAAAAAAAAATCACCCTCGCTCCGAGTGTAGACTCGCAGGTGCAAACAACCGACCCTCGCCCCAATTGTGGACTCACAGGTTGAAAAAATCGAAATAAGGAAAGAAGTTCAGTTATAACGCACTTATTCTATGACACGACTCAATCAAGTACGGGTGAGAACAAATTCAAGTGTAAACTACAAGGCCAATTATGAACAAGGTCTATAT
Organism: Iris pallida; assembly: GCA_029216955.1. Lineage (NCBI taxonomy): Eukaryota > Viridiplantae > Streptophyta > Magnoliopsida > Asparagales > Iridaceae > Iris > Iris pallida. The sequence continues at coordinate 349,258 of JANAVB010034320.1, read as the reverse complement.
GTCAATGAAGTAACTCAACTAGTATATAATATGAAAAAGCACATGTCAGCAAGCAATCAAAAGAGACTGGTTAATGAAAGGAAATGCATGTAAATAAAGCTGTAAAGAAAGATAAGGTATACTTGCATGTGGTCCTGAGCTGCTGGCACGGCCAAGGGCTGCGTCAGAGTCCAAATAACCTATTTATGAAATTACCATGTCAATATATTATTAAGGCAATAATGAATCTCTCTAAGTCATTTCTTATCTTAATTTATTCTAACAGGCTTATCAAGTCCAACCTCATTGACTAATAACCCACATTTGTTGCCTTCTTTAGCCTGTATAGTCCATCCAAGCCCACACTACCCTTGCATCATTATCTATCTACTGCCCTACCATTCTACTGCACTTAGTCTCCACCTGCTGCTACTTATGTGTTCATGTGTAGTCATGTTCTTTTACTATGTACCCATGTATTTTATAGTGCACCCTTCTGTTAGTATGACTGATATTGGTAGTTGCTTGTGAGTCAACTAATGCACACTAGTCATCTAACCTAGGTTTGGGTCTGCTGTATAGTGTAACTGCAGATATTTGTGCAGTTGCATCATGTTCACATGAGCAATACATCTGGTTCTAAAATTTTGGGGTCAAGCTGCTTATTGTAAGATACATAGTGGGGTATCTTACAGCAGGATACCTTCTTTTCATTTCTGATACTCTGTTAGCCATTACCAATGTCGACCTTATTAATTGACACAAGCGAGTTCCTTAGTTCATCCCAAGGATACATTGGTTATCTAATACACACTTCATACTCTAGCTTTCCAGATATCCTAACTTACATTGGGTAATACCCTCTTCTAGTATACAAAATTCGATAGGCATAACCCACAAGGCTATATTCACTCACCCCATACTCTGCAATTGATCCTTGCTAAAGTTTCTAATGCACTCTACTAGGAGTGGTCTCTCTTGTACTTATATATGACTTGGAGGTACTTCCCACAGATGGGACAACACATATATTGAAATACACAATATCCAGTATGGGCATGCTTTCCTGCACCCTTCAGCTATATATCCTGTTTGCAAAAACAAAAGTCTTTATTTCACAAACTTTGTAAGAAGATTACAATTGAATTATGGGAAAGTACAACTATAGGAATTCGATCTGAAGACGATCGCTTTATCCCTTGGATGATGTGAACTTTGAAGACGATAGCCTCTGGAGAATGCAGCAGCACTTGGACAAGAACTCCTGATCTCTGATGATAATAATGATCTGATCCATGAAGGATTTGAAACTCTATTTATAGAGTTCTAGAAATAACTAATTTGTAGTTATTCTGGATTGCGCAAGATGAACTGTGCTGGCAACAGACTGTGCAGACTGCAAACTGCGTTGGTCTATTGGGCAGTTGCTCGATCGTAGGCTAACTGTATTCAGACGCGTGGCATTGTTTGATTGAAATGCGCTTGGTCGTATACAGGCGGTTGCCACGTGGCGAGCAATTGATGGCATGTAAGCCACATAATAAATGTCAGTTATTCGATGAATTGTGCTAACCGAAGAGCACTAGCTTCCGACTGCGCTTCAATGGATAGCGCTAGGACTCAGGCTGGGTCAAACTATGCTGCGGTTGGACTGGTAGATTATGCTGAAGTTGTACAGCTGTTCTCGAGCGCTGTGCTGCACAAGAAACGAACAGACTCCTCGTTTTTCAGATTGTCAGGCTGTCAGAAGATCCGATCTTTGTCAGGTAATGATGGCATTGCCACGTCAGCGTAGCACGCTCTGATGGTAGCATAGTTCAGCTCGCGCGTTCGATTTGTAGCACAATCCGTTTCTTGCGCAGTCTATTTTACAGTGCGCAGTTGAGAATTCTTTGTCTATTTGATAGATACAACTTGATTTTTAGGACATACAAGACTCCCTTCAAAGTTTTCAAAATTTAAAAATATTCAAAGTTTCGAAATACTTTGAATTTTAATTTTAAAATCAAGTTGCGCAAGTTGTGCTTTGATTGCACGTTTGGAGGAATTAGCTCCATCTTTTATGGCACAATTGGAGGTGACCGTTACACTTCTGAAACTGTAAATAGTTTTATTTTTCTTTCTTTTAACCTTTACTTGCTTTCAAATTCCCCAGAGACAGAAGCTTCTTCCCTACTTCGACTTCTCCTTCTTCCTCTCGTCGACGACAGAAATGGCGCCCAAGCGATTAGCTGCCGAAAAGGAAAAGGCCTCCGCCGAACCCTCGACTCGTGTTGTGCCACGAGTATCTCATCATGAGACGGGTCATCCAGCGCTTCAAGGTAAATGACGAACTATGATCGAAACCCTTTTTAGGGTTTTTGATGTTTTCAGACCTTCATACCTCCCTCTTTTTAGAGATTGATGGTATTTGCGCCACCCTGTTTAGGGTTTCGGCTGCATGTACAATAGTTTTCATTTTTATGAAAACTATAATCTTGTGCAATCGGTTGGAAAGCGCTGACAAAATGGTCGGCACAATCCATCGATTTGCGCAAGTCGGTTGTGCCAGCGCAAACTGATGTCTTGAGCAAGTATGTTAGCGCAACCTGACGTCTTGCGCACGTTTGGCGGTGCTGGCGCAATCTGATAACTTGCACAAGCTGACAGTGCTACCGCAATCTGATAACTTGCGCAAGCAGACTGTGCTGGCGCAATCTGATAACTTGTGCAAGCTGACTGTGCTGGCGCAATCTAATAGCTTGTTTCACACAGCACAAATTGATGATCTTTTGAAGAAACTTTTTGATTTTGCATATACTGATCTTTGCCTTCTTTATTGATGCAGTTAACCTCAGGGAATATCCCAACTATGAGGTTTTTGCAGGATCCCTGTCTGAACCTGAATACAAGGAAGATCTCTCGCACGTGTCATTTCCTCAGTACGCCTTACCGTCCTCTCGGCAGGCTATCCTGACTGCACAAGATAATGACACTTTACTGTGTCTGATGAACGGGCAGCCTCTTCAGACTGCTGACGCAGTCACCCATAAGAAACCTCTATTCTTATTTGGTGAGGCTCTTGACAAGAACTCTCAGCCGAGACCTCGCATGGAACAGAGGATTTTCCAGAGGGGTGAAAAGACGATACTTCTGCCAGAGATCTCCAGATGCCTTCCTTTGTCCCGATATGCTTTTGCGGGTTATCCCAGAAGAATGAAATGGGACATAGCTCCGCTACAGCAAGCCCGAGCGGAAAATATCTGTGTTAAGAAAGGACCAGACCACAAAGATATGTTCTACAGTTCCTCTGAGCGTCATTGCTCCTTACTCAGAGGATTAAGACCCGGTTGCATCCCGCCGGAAGATTCTTCCCTGCTGCTCCCAGTGAGAACTCCTATATTCACAAATGAGTTTGCAAAGATGGAGAAAATGTATCCAAACCAAGATCTGTGGCTGACAGGTCTTGTAAATCCGGATAATAAGAGATGGATCTGTATAACCAATTAGATATTGGTCCAATTTGAAGCTCGACTCAAGGAGATTGATCTGTACCATACAGTGTACGCCACTGTTTACGGCTTCCTTCCCAATCCTCACCTATTTCTCGTATTGGCGGAGAGATACAACTACAGGACTGGGACTTTTATGACGCCACGCGGAGAGATTGGATTAGCTTTACACGAGATGAAGTATATCTCTCACCGGCCAATGGAGGATATCCCCTATGAAGAGTTTGTCCCAACAAACGATGAGTTGGACAGACTGTGCCAGAAGAATGTGATATGGTAGCTGTCTTTGAAGAACTCCTCTGCCACTACAAGATTTGCTATCTATATTACAAGAGTGGCACAGCCGGCACTTGCTATTCCACCAAATGGTTACCGTATCTCTTCCTCAACCACATCATTGAGAAGAAGACCAAGGAGCACGAAAACTGCAATCCTAACTTTTTTAGACCACTTAGCAATAGTGAAGTGATAGAGCTGATGGAGACACATGGTGATATGGATATCAAGATTGAGGATGATCTTCAATATCCTCCTTTTAAGAAAGACGACATTATTGAAAGCTACATGAGGATGGGCTACAGGCCGATGTCGAAGGAAGCCCAGCTGGCGGGTTTCCTCACTTACTGGCTTCGATGATATGTCATTCCTGGAGCCAGTATAGTTGACCGCTTCCATCGCGGTGTACTATTTGTTGCTGTCCGTCTAGTTTTTGGCTACTGGATGGATCTGCTATCAGCAATGACATGCAGGGTGAACGTCGGCCTCCGCCTTTTCGTTGATTCGATGATTCGAGAAAAAGGCGAGAAAGGAAGTTTTCCTCGGCTGGAACTGCCATACACCTATCTATTTGGATGGCTACTTTTACACCATCCTTCTTTGATGAATCCTAACATGGGGACAGTGGGCAGTAGCTTTTTAAGAAGATTTTCGGGATGTAAGTGGATCTACACCACTGTGAGAGACTGCTGGCAAACTCTGAATCTCGACAAGGGATAGAACTTTTATTGTGTTCCCCCTCCAGTTGGTTATGAGCATATGTCAACAAACCTCGTCGACTCTATGAGGATGCAGCCGTTGGGCCATACAGCTTTCGACTGGTTGAGAACAATTCGGCCATCCCACTTGGTGTACCAATTCGAAGAAGAATGTTATCTCGAGCCTTATCTCCCCAGCCGTTTTGTACGCCAATTCGGTTATGACCAATTTCATATAGGTAATGCTATTACATGCCTACAGGAAAAAGGTTTTTTAATTGATGGAGCCCGGGCTTGGGCATATTACAATGCCCGTGACACAAGGACGACATTCTCGATGCTGACGAGAAACGATTGTCGCCCTCGTATGCTGTATACCTACTCGATCGTTTACACATTAGCAAACACTTTTGCTGAGAACTTCAATCTAGCAGACAGCTTTGCGATGGTAACTCGATTTAAGAAAGGAGTACCTATTATGGTACTTTCTGGTAATGATGAAGAGCACGAGCCAGCTGATGTACTATTAGAAGCTTCGAGGGAAGCCAACTTCCCCGAAGAAGTCTACGAACCATTACGTGTCTCTCTGAAAGTTGTAAGATCTCCGATCAAGGAGAGGAAGATGAAGGCAGAAGAAACAACTTCTCCTGTCTTAAAGAAGAAGACTGTCGTGGACTCTTCAGAAAGAGTCACCACCCGCTCGCAATCTCGGCAACAGGCCGAGTCGGTTCATAGAGAAGAGGCAACAACCCCTACCTCCATCCAAAGAAAAACACACGCAGCAGACGTGGAGGTCCCAGAAGAACCTCTACGCAGGACGAAATTAGCTTTCAGAAAGAAAGTAACCACTCCCCCGAGATCTACTTATACATCGGTCTTGATCAGTGCTGTCGTCGGGGTTATGATGCCTTCTCCGACACCTGCTCCCGAGCCCAGACAGGAAGCTTCCAGTACAGAGAAAGGAGATCAGGTTGCAGAGACAAGAGAGGAGACCGCAGAGATAAAGGATGGGGCTGCAGAAGCAAGAGAAGCAACTGCAGCTCCAACCCCTCTTCCCGCTACACCACGATCGCGTCGGGCTAAAGAAGATCGATTGATGATCGATGCCCTGGAGGACTGTGACTTCAGCTTCAATGATGATATAGATCCAGTCGACGCAAGTGATAGCGAGAAGGCACGAGAAGGAGGTGCAGATGATGAAGAAACATCTACAGAGGATGACAATCTGAATCTGGAAGAGGATGCCAATGCCCATGCATCCCAAGAAAAGAACACTGTTAATGACGTAGCACCAGAGGAAGCTACTGTCACTGAACCAAGAGGTATTGGCTGATATTGATAATCTTCTTTTATAGATCAAATGACTGACATCTTAACTTTCATTCATGCAAAAATTCAACCTTCTCCAATTCCTCCGGTATGTACTGATATAGTGCAGACAAAAGCGATAGCTAGCAGCAGCCGTCATTTATCAGGCGGCTCTGAAGCGGGAAGCAGTCAGGCAGTGATGTCTGAAGCTACTTCTGCGAGGCTGCAGCCTACATCAACAAATGACAATTTGGTCACTAAACCCAACAATGGTAAGCTTACCCTTATTTTTGATCCTTTTTGATAATCGCCAATGATAGCAAGCTGATGATGTTTATTTGATTTCGCAGAGGAACATCTGGGAGGGGCAACTAGATCCACCATGGCTCCCTTATCCAGAGAGACTTCAGCCCATGTTCCAGAAGCCGAACTTTTGCCTTTACAGGCCTCTGCTGCTTTAACTTCTGTAGGAGTAGCTGCTACACCTAGTGCAGCGGCTACCAATAAATTTATAGTTGGTTCCTTCACTAACCTCTTCTTCACTTCATTAGGACCCTTAGTAGAAAGGGTAATGGAAAGAGAGAATGTTGGCTTCATCACTGTCCGAAGTCCAACTACTTATCTGATCGGCGCTATCCGAAGTCAGGGTGATGAAGCTCAAGTTGCCTATCTTGAACATATACTGTATGAGCTGGAGGAGTCAATTAAGATCTACAAAGATCTTAATCGAGGGGATGTAGAGCCCCTGGTGAATGCTGAGTTTGAAAATATGACTCGAGAAGCTGAAGTTACGAAAGCTGATTTCAAGATTTTCTTGGACACTTTCGTTACAAAGTCTTCAGAGTATGACTCCTAGGTGGAGATATTAGCGTCTGCTGCTGGAGAGAAAGAAAAGAAGGTTGCTGAACTGAATGCCGAGTTTGCTCAACTTCAGGAAGAGTTAAGAATCGTTCAACTTGCTCTTGAGGAAGAGACGACACAGCATCAGGCTGCAGTTCAGCAACTAGACATTCTGACCCATGAGAAGAATGAGTTTGTCACGTCTCATCAAGATGAAATCGCTCGCCGATTAGTGACCTTGCCGACATTCAACGATAAATCTGGAATGGAGGAAGCCAGAAAGCGGGTACTGGATTCTCGTGAAGAATGTCTTCAAACCTTGAAGCAGTAGATAGCTAGTCTAATGACCCCACCGATTGAATGAAAGAAAATCTTTTGTATTTTCTCCTTTGTTATATGTCTTTTTTGTAATGCCTTTTATTTTGATCAATGAAAAGACATTATTTTTTTGGCTCTATTATTTATTGCATATCCCATTACGGATATAAATAATAGTGATAGAAAATATATTTAGAGGTTCAGGACATAATATATTTCTTGATTTAGAAAATAATTATATTCATTATATCTGCTCAGAGGTAATGTAGACATGGCAGAATATAATTTGTTGAATATCATTATTTCGGTAGACAACTTAATCAGAGGTATTAAATACGTGACAAGTCGCTGATATGGATAAACGGATGAATCGTCAAAATGTGTGAACGAAATGAATCGTCGGGATGAACGGATGAACCGTCAAAATGTATGAACGAAAATGAATCGTCGGAATGAACAGATGAACCGTCAAATGAATGGAATGAATGGAATAAATGGGTGAACCGTCAGGTGAATGTAATGAACGGATGAACCGTCAGATGAATGTAATGAACGGGTGAACCGTTGAATGAATGTAATGAACGGATGAATGAATGTAATGAACGGGTGAACCGTAGAATGAATGGAATGAACGGGTGAACCGTCGAATGAATGTAATGAACGGATGAACCATCGAATGAATGGAATGAACGGGTGAACCGTCGAATGAATGGAATGAACGGGTGAACTATCGAATGAATGGAATGAACGGGTGAACCATCGAATGAATGTAATGAACGGGTGAACCATCGAATGAATGGAATGTACGGGTGAATGAATGTAATGAATGGGTGAACCGTCGAATGAATGGAATGAACGGATGAACCGTCGAATGAATGGAATGAATGTTGCGAAGAACGCGTTGCTTCGATGTTTCAAGAATCTCTGTCTATAAATAGAACAAAAATTTAGATGGAATGATCACTTTCACTTTTCATCACAAAAATGTCGTATGAAGATGCATCCAAGAAGGCTGAGATTGTCCCGAAGGTTGAAGAAATCACGGAGGAACGTCCAGCCGAACCAAACCAGCCAAAACAGACGGAAGCGGGCGAAGGTTCGTCTGCACCCAAGCCACCAAGGGACATCTTGGACTTCCTGGTTGACCCAGGGAAGACCGAAGAAGAAGAGGCCATGAGGATAGCTGCTTGCGCATTTCTAGTGAAATCGGGCAAGGATGTTCTCGGCTCTTTTGCCGACTACATTTTTGAAAAGGACGATAGTGGTCCTCGTCCTGTCTTTAAGAAGGATGATTGTGATTCTCGTCCTTGATATTATGTAACATCGTTTATGATGAAATAAAATCAAACTTTATTTATGAACTATCTGATCATATTTACAAAAAATCCTTTTTATATTCATACATAATATTTTTTAAGGAACTTGTCATTGATGGGCATCATTGCAACTCGACCATCTAGCTCTGTGAGTTGATAAGCTCCATTTGAGAAGACTTTATTCACGATATAAGGCCCTTCCCATTTTGCATCGAACTTGCCTTTGCTCATGTGAGTCATAGTCATGGGACGTCTGATTCTAAGAATGAGTTCTCCTTTCTGAAAGACTCTGGCTTTAACTTTGCGGTTGAAAGTCTTCGAGATACGGGCTTGATATAAATCTATGTGTTGTTGAGCCAATAGTTGCTTCTTGTCGAGCGCCTCCAGTTTTTGAAGTCGAAGAAGATCATTGTTCTCCACAGTAAGTTCGTTAGCGATGGCAATCCTCAAGGAAGGAATTTGAAGTTCCAAAGGAAGAACTGCTTCACAACCGTATACCAGAGAGAAAGGTGTACAGCCTGTGGGATTGCGGACCGTAGTGCGGTAGGCCCATAGACATTCTCCAAGCTTTTCACTCCAGTTTTGTTTGTTAGTAGACACAAACTTCTTAAGGAGCTTGATGACAGTCTTATTGAAGGCTTCAGTCAAGCCATTAGCAGCAGGGTTGTAAGCCGTAGAGGCGACATTGTCGATCCGATGATCATCACAGAATCTGGTAAACTTTTGACTGATGAACTGAGGTCCATTGTCATGAATGATTCGTCGAGGCACACCAAACCTGTAGATAACATGATGTTTGACAAAGTTGATAACACTGCTGGTTTTGACTTCAGCCAAAGGTATAGCTTCAGCCCACTTGAAGAAATAATCTGTTATTGCCAGTATAAACCGATGTCCTTTAGAAGAAGGAGGATTGATAGGACCTATAATAACCATGTCCCAAGCTTCAAAAGGCCAGGAAGCAGCAGTCGGATGAAGAAATTCCGACGGTTGATGGATGAAATCTGCATAGATTTGACAGGCTCGACATTTTTTTGTATATTCAATAGCATCAGATACCATAGAGGGCCAATAATAACCTATTCGTCGGATACGATCTTGAAGTTTAGGGCCGGGTTGATGTGCTCCACAAACACCATCATGAGCTTCACACAATACTTGCTTCGCTTCATCACCAGTAAGACAGCACAAGAGTAGGCCGTCATATGTCCGTCGATAGAGAGTCTTGGTGGTCTAATTATTGTAGAACCGAAGAGACCGTCGACGAATACTCGTAGCCTCCTTTGAATCTTCAGGAAGTATGTTGTGAACTACGAAATCGATGAAGGGAGCTCTCCAATCTTCATTGATAACATTGATTTCAGCGAAATTACTGAACTTGATGTTACGATTGTTTTCCACACAGAAAAACTCTCTATTGGAAATAACAACCACTTGTTGTCTTTTGACAGGAATTGCTAAGACTGCCACGAGATTAGCTAAAGCATCTGCCTCAGTGTTGCAAGCTCGTCAGACATATTCAATGAAAAAGGCCTTGAATGATGTAGCCATGTAAATTGCAGCTTCATGATAGGGCACTAGATCTTGATGGCGGACTTCGTATGTTCCTCTAACCTGATAGACAACCAGTTTAGAATCGCCATAGACTTCAAGATATTCGACCTCCAACTGTTTAGCTAACTGGAGTCCGATAAGCAAGGCATTGTATTCAGCCACATTGTTAGAGCATGGCTAATCTAAGGAATAGGCTCTTTGGATAGCTAATCCTTCTGGAGAGACCAGAACAATTCCAACTCCTGCGATAATGGTTCCATTGGGTCCGATCCGGGATGCTCCGTCGAAGAATAGACACCAGGTAGAAAATTCTTCAGAGATCATGTTTGATTCCAATGTTTCATCTGGAATTTTATCATAAAGCTTTGATCTTTCCGGACCAGGATGAGCTGCTAAAAAGTCAGCCAGTGCTTGACCTTTAACAGACTTTTGCAGAACATAAACCATGTCGTATTGGGCTAGCAGAATGGCCCATGTAGCCAGCAGGGAATTGAGTGTGCTGGGCTTCTTCATCAATACTCGAAGAGGATTAACTCGGGAAATGACGTGAATGGTTTGGCCAATGATATAATGCCGAGTCTTTTGAACAGCGAACATAAGAGCTAGGCATTCTTTCTCAACCGGACTATAACGATATTCAGCACCAATCATAGTACGACTAAGATAGTAGATGGCTTGTTCATGACCTTCTTTATTCTTCTGGCTAAGTAAAGCACCCAATGAATGATCCATAGCACGGACATACATTAAGAATGGTATGCTTAAAATTGGTGGCACCAAAACTGGTGGGTTCATGAGATATTGTTTTATATTATCAAATATTCGTTGACATTCTTCAGTCCAAATGAAAGATACACCCTTCTTCATTAACTGGGTAAATGGTCTGCAGCGTCCAGACAGATTTGAAATGAATCTCATGATGTACGCAAGTCGACCTTGGAATCCTTGTAGCTCTTTTGGGTTGCGTGGAGGACGCATCTCTTGAATGGCTTTGATCTTTTCGGGATCCACGTGTATACCCTTAGAGGTAATGACGAAGCCGAAAAATTTACCACTAGAGACACCCAAGAATGACTTGGTGGGATTCATTTTAAGTTGATTCTGGCGCATTAGATTGAAGATAGTTCTTAAATCTTGGATGTGATCTTCCTTTAGATGACTCTTGACAGCAATATCGTCAACATAGCATTCGACAGTCTTGCGCAGATGATCTCGAAAGATGGTACTCATAGCTCGTTGGTAAGTTGCACCAGCGTTCTTGAGACCAAATGACATCACTGTGTAGCAGTAGACTCCGCGAGGAGTACGGAAAGAAGTGTGTTTTTCATCTTCAGGATTCATCCGAATCTGATTGTATCCGGAGAATCCATCCATGAAGGATATCCTTTCTAACCCACAAGTGTTGTCGATCATGACGTCTGTAATAGGGAGAGGAAACTCATCTTTTGGACAGGCTTCATTAAGATCCCGAAAGTCGATACAAACTCGAACTTTGCCAGTTTTTTTCAAGACTGGAACAACGTTGGCTACCCAATCTGGATGTTGTTCTTCTCGAATAAAGCCACAAGATATAAGCTTTTTGACTTCATCATCAATCGCGTCCATTATTTCTGGCTTGAACCGTCTCTGCTGCTGTTTAACTGGCTTTGCATTAGGCAAAATATTCAGTTTATGAGTGACAACTTTGGGATCTAATCCTGGCATGTCTTCATAATTCTAAGCAAAGACATCAATGTATTCTCGAATAAGAAGAATTAATTCTTGCTTATCCGCCTCTGGGAGGTTCTTGCTGATAAATATTGGACGAGGTGACCCATTTTCTCCTACGTCAATTTGGACCAATTGATCTTCGGTAGGAGGTTTCCGTTGCTCGAATCGGAGTTCCCACTGGGTATCCATTCTTTGAGCCCAAGGATCTGTTTCAGGATTTTCTTCGATATCTTCGTCATAACGTTCTGGAAGTTCAGCGGAGACCATGTTAGAAGATACAATCAATCGATGAACTTGGCCGATACTGGTATCAGAATCCTAAGATCTGGAATCAGAAGAGTTAGAGCGCTCCTCACTATCAGACTCAGAGGTTGCTGGAGATAAAACCGGAGGTGAAGTATATCCGAGACCTCTTTTCGTCCTGCTGTAATACATCTCTGACTTTCCTTTCGGAACAATCGTACGGATAGGAGTCCATCTACCCTTACCGTAATTGAGGCCATTCTTGAAGTCATAACCCATCTTTCGGATGATGTCTTTTGATTGTTGACTATAACGACGAAGTTGGAGATGTCCCATATCGTTATTTTTGATATCATCTGTATAGCTGAATTTTTGTTCTGGCCCTTTACTAAAAAGTATTGGACTCTCACCTCTCTTTCGAGAAGGGACAACAAAATATGAGTCATCTGGATGTTCAAATAATACTTCCGTCTGAAGGGATTGTACGACTCCTATTGTAAAGGATTGAAAGCTGTCTAGCATATCCAAATAGCATTTAGTATGATAAATGACATCAGTATACTGGAAAGTAGATGCTTTTTCATTGATTTGTACGTCCATATTTACAATAGGACCTTTAGCCTTAGCCGGCTTGGTCAGATCGATTACAAGAGGATGAAAAGAAGAGCGAGGAGGAGGCTTGCTACGACGAAGGTCAATAACAAGCGGCTCAGAAGAGGTGAGCTCCCTTTGATCTTTGTTACGACGGAGGTCGATAACAAGTGGCTCAAATGAGATGAGCTCCTTTTGATCTTTGTTACGACGTAAGTCGATAACCAATGGCTCAGAAGAGGTGAGCTCCCTTTGATCTTGATTATCACCAGTCGATTGCTTTTGGGCTGGCAGATGAATAGCTAGTGGTTTGGAGGATTGAGGATGAGAGACACGCCCTTTGACAGATATGATGAGAGTGTCACTGGGCACTGCTTCCTGTTCTTCTTCACCATCCATGGCTAAGACCACCTTCATGAACTCTTCTTTGTACATACGAGCGTCGTTGCAATATGCTTCAACGCCTTTAAACGGGTAGAGATCCGTAACTTCTTTTTGGACTTCTCCTTTGTCATCAACGTATTTGAAGCATTGATGAAGAGTAGAAGGAACAATATTGTGTTCATGCAGGAATGGTCTTCCCAAAAGAGCATTGTAGGAACAACCATGGTTGTCTATAATATAGAAGGTCACCTTCGTGCGAAGATTGCCGATTTGGAGTTTTAGGCGTATCTTGCCTAAAGGTTTACTTCTTCCCTGATTGAATCCCAGAATGGTGGTGATAGTGCTGGAGAGGCTATGTACTGGAATCTTCAGAGCATCCAACATTGTCTTAGGCATGATGTTGAGTGCTGACCCTGGATATATCAGAATACGATCGACCTTCATGGAGTCGACATATCCTGTAAAGTAGAGAGGACGGTCATGTCGATTGTCTTCTATTAACATGTCATCTTGTGTGAAGGTAATATTTGGAATTAATTCCAGCACACTGTGACAATGGAGACAAGAGACAGGTTCTGTCTCAGGTTTCTTAAGAAGAGTTAGGCAAGTGTCTGCCTGCATCAAAGCCTCACTCGGTGTTTCTCGAGTCTCTTTAGAGAGGCGTAAGAGCTCGAAGATGGACAGCCTAGCCGGTGTGTTGGCCAGTTGAGCCAATATGTTAAAGTTATATGGCTTTTCAAGTCCAGAGGAGGATGACTTCTTCAAAACTTTGTCGAAACGGACTTGTTGTTTGCCTTTGTCGGCTGCTGCCGGTTTAGGAGAAATGGGTTCTACAACCGGTGAGGATGCAGAAAGGATGACTTCTGTAGAGACAGGCTACACTGGAACAAACTCAGAAGAAGAAGCAGAGTTTTCTTAAGTTTCAAGAAATTCCCATAAATAGGCTCTCCCTGACCTGGTGCCCAGTAGGATTTTCTCTTCAACTATGGGGTCACAAGACACCATATTGCAGATCTTTGTTCTGCTCTTGAAGTGGTCTTTTTGCTTAGACGAGGAAGGAGCCTCGAAGTCTGCAACAAGGTCAGGGTGGATCCACATAATCTCACCGTTATTAAGGGATAAGGGGACGAGACCTTCACTCCGTGGAGGAGGGATATTCTCGATCTTAAGAGTGGCCTTGGGGATAGGGATAACACCATGCTGTACCATCTGTGGAGGGAAGTTACCGAACTGTACTGAGACCATGTTCGCGGTAACAGTCTTCTCATCTTGTTGAAGGGTGACAACACCAGCGTTGACTAACTCTTGAATCTTGTCTTTGAGCACATAACATGCTCGAGTGGGATGACCAATGAACCTGTGATAAACACAATATTTGGGATGATCAGTCTTACCGACCTTGTCAGGCTTCTTCGGGTCTGGGAGTTGGAGCTTATTGCTTTTGATCAAGCAATCAAAGATGCTCACGGTGTCGTTCTCGTCAAAGGAGTACTCTACTTTCGGACGAGGTTCCCTTGGTGGAGGGGCAGAAGGAGTAGAAGTAGACGTAGGTGGAGCCACATTGACAGCCAGGGATTCCTTGTTCTTGAGATTGATATTCAAGGTTTCTTTACCCTTACGGTTGTTCTGGCGATTACCGCTATTAGATGTCGGGTGTTCATCCCGGTCGGGGTTAGACATATGTATCCCCAACTGCTTGAACTTGTCAGCGCTAACTTCAGCTGCTTTAGCATTGACAATGAATGATGGCCAGTCTTGAAATTGAGTTGACCCCGTCCACATGCTGATAATAGGTAAAAGATTTGCCTTGCAGGTATCTATAGTTACAGCGGCCGGAGTTCCAAGAGGCATCTTTAATGCTTATCGGCGAAATCTTTCAATGAAACTCTCAGCGGTTTTATTATGTCTTTGTTTGATCTTGTTGAGGGCCGACATGGTCATGTCATTGATTCCCTCATAGAATCGCTCCAAGAAGATTTGTTTAAAACCCGAGAAAGAGGTGATACAGCCATTAGGCAAGCTCCTGTACCAATCGTATGCAACACGGCTAAACAGCCGACGAATACCCTGGTTAGAAGAGCGTCATTTGGCTGAAGTTGAACAGTTATTACCTCAAAGTGGTTAATAAACTGACTCGGAGAAGTGCTGCCGTCAAACAGCAAAATTGTAGGAATTTTATACTTTGGAGGGAATAGGACTTCCTTCCATTCAACCGGATAGGGTTATTTGATCCCCAATCTCTGTAAATTGTTCTTCTCTTTAAAAGCCTCGAATTGAGTGCGCAAGAGTTTGACAGTTTCATTAGCATCCTCTGATAATGAAGAAAGAGCAGGCTGAATTATAGTGTTAGGGGGAGAAACAGCATGGTAAGTACTACCCCCAGCTCCTGACTGACTGGTGTGGGTTGAATTTGTACAGGGGTATTTGAGGAGATACTACCCCAGACCTGCATTGACAGGCACTGACGATACTATAATCTTAGGATTTGTAGCAGGTGCGGTCGGTGGTACTGTATGTTGGGCCACGATGATAGAATGCATACTTGCGACCATTTCAGCCATGGTCTTCAGCTTATCCTCTAGTACAGCTATTCGTTGTTCTTGATTTACCGAACTAGAAGCATCTGGATCTTCAGTGACAACGTAGGCTGACACTTCTCTAGGTACAGTAGAAGACACTGTCTGTTCAGAACTTTAGATGTATGCATCATAAGAGAAGGAATCATCCCCTGAATGAGAAAGAGGAAGATGACCAGAGGGATCTTGGAGAAGATTTCTATGACCGATTGTGTCTCGACTTCGGGATCGGGTGTGTCAAAATACTCCTTCAGAAGATTCTTGGAGTAAATCTAAGTACCGTTGGCTGGACCGACGAGGCTTGCCGTATTTGGAGCACTTTCTACCCCCAGTGTCTCGAGAAGCCATGTTGACGGAAGTATACAATATTTCGTCTTCGTCTTCTGACATTGATTCAGAAGTTGCAAAATTCAGACGATCGAAGACAGATCGTTTTGTTGTCTGGCAACAGCACTTGATGACAACCTTGTGATTACAATAGCATTCAAGTGGTTGACTTGGAGGTGTTGAGATATTGTCCCGCTTTTGCTTGAGGTGCTCTCGGAGGTCAGGAACAATGACGGGACAAGAAGAAGTTTGAGGGACGTATTCTTTGACAACATTCGGAACATGGTTCCGGCTTTTCAGATGTTTTGTCCCGTGAGTATACAAGGAAGTACTTACTTCGTTAGCATAGGTGTCAGGATTTTTCATCCTAGAAGTTTGCCTCTGATGCAAGTTCATCTTCGACATTGGTTTCTTACGTTTTACCGAAGTTGATGTAGACCGAGGTCTATTAAGATAAACCCGTAGATCAGCAAACTCACCCCCAGGGGTTTATGTCTGAGACACCAGTAATTTTCTCTGCTTTGAGCGGGACATCCGAAGAGTTGGGAGATCTTGGAAATGTGCAACTGGAGTAGGCAAGATGCCTCTTTGATCAATGTTCTTCTCTTTAGCAGGAAACGTTTTTGTACTGTTTAGTGCCGAGGCACATTCAGATGGATCTTCTGCAGTAAAAACCGGAGAAGACTGAGAAAAGACCAAAAGGCCTTTTCCTTTGTTTTATGACGAAGGGTTGGCTAAAAAGCGTTTTCCTCTATTATTTTCCGAGTTCTGGACTGCGGAAGATCGAGAAAAGACCAAAGGGCCTTTCTGTTTATGCTGAGACGGAGGAGGAACAGTCAAAAGACTACCCAATGTGGGTTGCACAGGAGAAGAAGCAGCAACTTGCCCATTGGCCATAGAACAAGCAGGAGGTGCAATTGAAGCTTTGGCAATAGAGGGCTTGAGTTGCGCTCTGTTTGAAGGAGCAGTAGATTGCGCAGGAGGGAAAGACTTCGCTAATTACGCCAGAGGAAGAGGGGTTTTGGATTTTGCCAAAGTAGCATAGGTTGTGGATTGCGCTGCAATAAGAGGAGCAGTGCACTGCGTATGGACAGTAGGAGCTCTGGTTTATGCTTTGGCAGTGCAGGTGATATTTTACGCAAGGACAGGAGACGCTACTGGTTCCTTGGCAGCAGAGACAGCAGGTTGCGCAGATGACTGCGTAGAGGATTGCACAGAGGACTTCGGAGTCCACACTGAACAGACCTTGTTCTTGGCAGAGGCCCCAGTGCAACGAGTAGCCCTAGAGTTAATCATCGCTTCGTAGGCATTCTGGTTGACCTTCACAACCAGCGTCTTCTGCGTCTTTCCAATAGACGCAACGTCACATTGAGTTGTCACTTCCTCGTCGGAGGAGAAAGTCGTCCCCAGCAGAGTCGCCATTTTGTTTGCAAAAACAAAAGTCTTTATTTCACAAACTTTGTAAGAAGATTACAATTGAATTCTGGGAAAGTAAAACTATAGGAATCCGATCTGAATACGATCGCTTTATCCCTTGGACGATGTGAACTTTGAAGACGATAGCCTCTGGAGAATGCAGCAGCACTTGGACAAGAACTCCTGATCTCTGATGATAATAATGATCTGATCCATGAAGGATTTGAAACTCTATTTATAGAGTTCTAGAAATAACTAATTTGTAGTTATTCTGGATTGTGCAAGATGAACTGCGCTGGCGACAGACTGCGTAGACTGCAAACTGTGCTGGTCTATTGGGCAGTTGCTCGATCGTGGGCTAACTGTATTCAGACGCGTGGCATTGTTTGATTGAAATGCGCTTGGTCGTGTACAGGCGGTTTCCATGTGACGAACAATTGATGGCATATAAGTCACATAATAAATGTCAGTTATTCGATGAATTGCGCTAACCGAAGAGCGCTAGCTTCCGACTGCACTTCAATGGATAGCGCTGGGACTCAGGCTGGGTCAAACTACGCTGCGGTTGGACTGGCAGATTGCACTAAAGTTGTACAGCTGTTCTCGAGCGCTGTGCTGCACAAGAAACAGACAGACTCCTCGTTTTTCGGGCTGTCAAGCTGTCAGAAGATCCGATCTTTGTCAGGTAATGATGGTATTGCCAGGTCAGAGTAGCGCGCTCTGATGGTAGCGCAGTTCAGCTCGCGCGTTCGGTTTGTAGCACAATCTGTTTCCTGCGCAGTCTATTTTATAGTGCGCAGTTGAGAATTCTCTGTCTATTTGATAGATGCAACTTAATTTTTAGGACATACATACCCCTAATATGGAGTGTCAGGTTTTGGCCCTGTCACAAGACAACTAGCCAAACCCAACTCTGATATTCCCATACCCTAATGTTTATACCTCTGCCTCCAAGCTCCTATTCTATTGACATATTAATCCTGGGCCTACTCATCTACTGTTGGTTCCCTTTTGACCAAACTGCTACTCTAATGTATCTTATTACTTCTGCCTATACTATCCTTTGCACAGGTTACTACCAAGCTATTGCTATATCCTATCTTTTATTGCCTATAGGTATGTGTCTACACCCATAGTACCTATCTATGGCTGCACAGAAATCCTCTTCCTTCTACTGCTTTGTTTTAGCCATCTACAAGTTGCGCTTGAACGTAGACACCAAACTACCTAACACACACCCCATTCCTAATCTCTCTTCTCCTAGATTCGATATTTGTAATCTCCTATACATCAAATCTGAATACCCCAATCGAATAAACATATTGCTTACTCTAGCCCAGTCGACATGTAACTATGCTCTCGCCCCTTGATCTTTGATGTCTGTGTATTCGACTGAAACCAATTCGATATCAGGTATCCAATCGGATACCAATTTTGAAACTAATACAAGGTGGTGTCGTGTGTGAACAGATACGTAATGTATTGTGTGATAACTGGTGCACGAAGTACCCCAATCCATTACTCTATTATATAAATCTAACTTGTATCTAACATTTAGCCATAAGTGTTCAAAATTGATCCCCATTTTACTGAATACTTGAACTTGGCCACAACTTACCTCAGTTGTATTCCTGTATCCTGACTCACACGACATCTTGCTATTCAACAGGGTGTTCCTCATAGCTACCTATAGGTACTCCTAAGTAGCTACAAGACTTCTACCTACTGAGGTTGGTCTGGTGATAAAAGAGTTAACTCTCCTCTATAAGTGTGTTGTCCTTTATCTATCAAACCACTATACACCCCTCCCTCTATTTCTGTTTTGTCTACCTCTGATACTCAATTCTCCTTTGTACATATGCCTATTTCTATTACCTGTTGTTGCTACATCCCGACTATGTATCCCCATCACCACTGAGCACAAGATTTCACCCTCCTACAGTTTACTATTTAGAACACAGGGTTCTTAGATTATGATACATGATTTAACCTCCATGGGCATACTGAACTTGTACTACCTCCCCTGCACAAGGCAAAACTTCTCCTGCAATGCACGCAACCACACATGATATTAAATCCTATGTACATTGATACTCTATCCTAGCACACATGAAGACATAAACTACAAACATCCCTCACATGAATTCCATTATCCTAAGCCTCATCTAGACATTTAATCAAACATCTAGTAAAATAATAGAGATAGGGGTGGGCACGGGTCTGGCCGGGCCCAAATTTGTTGGACCCGGACCGGACTCGTTATTTGGTTGGGCGGGACGGGTCCAAAAAATGTTGGACCCGGACCTGATTCGACCCGTTTGAAACGAGTCCGAAACGGGTCGACCCGCGGTTCCAAACGAGTCCAAAAAAAGTTTAAAAAAATTCTATAATAGTAAACATTTACATATGTTATATTGTCTATAAGAACAAAACAAGTCTAATATCTTCCCAAACTTTTAGAATTTGTTTAGTAAACAATAAGATATTCTATTATGTATAGACTATAATAACAAAAAATACTAAAAATTGATATAAAAAAATATGTACTCCTAGAAATGGGTCGGGCCGGGGCCCCATTTATTTTGAAAATAGGACCCGCCCCGACCCGTTAATGTCACACGATTCGTCCCGGCCCGCCCCGTTTAAATTTTAAAATTTAGGAACCGGCTTGTTTAGACATTTTACGGTTCGGGCCGGATCGGAACCGCGGGTCCTAGAACCGTATGTCCACCCGTAAATAGAGACTGAGATTAATAAGAGGCAGATTACGAACCTATTGGATTGGTTGTCGTGCTCTACCCTCCTCGATTCCTCTTTGGTGGTTCTTGCAATAAAAGAAGTAGAGAATTAGGGTTTGGAAAAAAGAATTGACCGATCCTGTAGCACCCAATTTCTAAAATAAGGATAATTTTTGAACTTTTGTATTTTTAATTATCTAATAATGTTATTTAAACCATTTTATGATTTTTGGTGATTTTTAATTAATTTAAAACTATTTAAAATCACGACTTGTGATTTTGATGGTTGACTAGTGTAACCCTAGAATATGCTAAGCCTAGAGACTAACCATGACCATGGGAGCCTAGTCATGTGATTAGGATGACTAATTGTAAGTTTTTAGCCTGGGAGTATTTTGGTCATTTTGACAATTTTGTGAAGTTGTAAATTATATTAATTAAATATGTGCTAGTTAATTATTTGAGACTTAACCTAGAGTTTAGCCTAATCTAGATTAGCCTTGAGCTTAGAGTCTTGATTAGGATAACCTAGTAATGACAAGGTTAATAATATCTAGATATTTCTAAATAGGATATTTATCCCCTAGGATATTTGTGAAAAAGAAAGCCTTAGGACTATTAGACAAATAGGAAGGCTTGAAATTGGGTGGACAAACCCTAGCCACTCATCTAAAACCCTAACCGTAACTATTTCCAACAGCCACCAAGCTCATCTCCCCCTATTTAATCACTCCATCAAAGGTTCTTGCCTCTTTTTAATATCTATATAAATCCCTACTTGTGTTCTTCCTCAAACCATCACCAATTCCTCATTTCTCCACCAAATTGGACCAAACCAATTGGGTTGGACTCCCCTACAATAGAGGATACCAATAGTGGGCAGCTAGCAAGGTTTCTAGGGCTTGGGATCATTGCAAGTGGGAGAGGAGCTCTCATTTCAAAGCCTATGCATTGAGGTTTCACCCTCAATAGGTAAAACCTATCAAATCCTAATAAATTCCTGATTTCTTCCCATAGATGCATCCATTTAGGGTTCCCCTAGGTATAGCCCAAGTTTGGTAGGAATTTGTGTCCATTTCGTGTCCGTATCGGACACGTATCGGTGTTTTTAATAGGTGTTCGATGAAATGCCACATAGAAAATTATTTTAGTAATTTTCAAAACTAAATACATGGTTATGTAGCCCTATATGTGTAGAACACGAAACCCTAACTCTGAGCTTGTTTTCGTGTCGTGCTCGTGTCCAAAATGGACACGAACATGCTGTACGAGGAGTGCACTGTGTGCCCTGTTACCCGAACCGTACTGTAGACACGACACGCGTCGAGACGAGGTGCCACTTGGCATAGACCGAGGGGCAATGACTAACATGTCATCCCTCGAGTCTCGAGTCATCTTGTGTCGTATCGGACACGAATTTTGATCTGTACTGGGCTTACACAGACTGTGCACAAGCGGGTTTTGACTACTGACACGGGGTTCGTGTCGCTTCTGGACACGTTGTGGTCGTGTGTCAGGGTGTTAGACACGAAGCCCTATACCTGGCAAACACCTAGACACGACCATAAGACACGAGCTTGCACGTGTCGTGTCCTATTGGACTCGACATGGCTGCACGATCCAGTCTGAACGCACAGACTGATACACCTTGTTTGCACGTTTTGGACACGTTTGTGTCCACTTGGTTGGACACAAATACCCCCCCTGACACATGGACATAGACACACACTCATGCACATTCAATTTTATGTTTTCATCGATTTTTGGAAAGCAAAAACCCATGTTCCTGAAATTCCTGATACTGTGTACTGTTTCAGTATAAATTCTGAGTTTAATTAGGTAAATTCGATTTCGAGATTTCAAAATGAGTCTTCATTGTTACCTGGGTTTAAGTTATGTTTCAAAATTGTTTCCATGATGGTTTTGGGTTTCAATTTCAGGATTTTGGGTTCGATTTGAGGGAAAGGACTGAAACATAAAACTGAGAGATTAGATATTGGGTTTAAAACTGAGAATGGGTTCTAATAAAAGCTGAGATTTAGTTTTTTTGTTGATATAGATTCAAATAGGTATATATGTATTCATGTATGTTTCTGTATAGAAGTATATTTGATGTTAGTTATTAGGATTGGGTTTAGGAATTTAGTTAGGAATATATACAAAATCTGAATATATATATGTTGGTTTCAGTTTTAGAATGTAACTTATTTCTATATTAATATAGGTATAGATAGATGTTGGGTGTGGGATTAAGTTGAGAACTGTGAGAATTCTCAGTTTTGAGAATTTGTAGGTAACAGTGAGGTTGTATTGGGGTTTATAAGTTTCCAGGTTTTGTTAAAATAGGTTTAGTAAGGACTGAATTTGGGGGCAGGCCTTAATTTGACATAGCTTTGCCTAGCCTGCCTTGGCTTGACTTAGCTTGGCCCTTCTTGGCTGGCCTTGGGATGGCCTGGGTTTTGGCCTAGCCTAGCTTGGCCTGTTGTAGTTGCTGCTTACAGCAGCACAACACATGGGCTGTGGCAATGGCAAATGGCCACTGCAGGAATTTAGGAGGATGTTTAGATATTAGGTTGTGTGGGGGTTATGAGTATATAGTGAGTGTGTGTGTCAAGAGTGTTTTAGTGTGTGTATGGCAAATAGCCCATGAGTTAGTAGATTAGTTTGTTTGAGAGAGTGTGGGTTAATGAGGTTAGTTAATGTAGGCATCAAGTGTTAGAGAGCATGTTAGCATCTAAGTTAGGATGTTAGTATCCTAATGTGAATATGTTAGTTAGTGTGATTTGGATATGGGTTAGTGATTTGAATGGAAATTGAGATGTATATATATATATATATATATATATATATATATATATATATATATATATATATATATATATATATATATATATATATATATATGCCTTGGGTGATATTGGTTTTAGGCTTAGTTTGACCTATAGAGTTGACCATAGCCTAGTTGACCAAACCCTAGTTAATTGACCCAAGTTTAGCCAAGTTGGACTAGGACGTTGACCCAGAGTTGACTATGAGTGGACTTGACCTAGAAATAGACACATTAGGCCTATATAGACTTGCAGACTATAGTTTGACTCTTAGTTAACCAAGGCTTGACTTAGTGGACTAGGAGTTGACCAGTTGACCAAAAGTCAATTGTATGTCAACCTTTCACCCAATTTGACCTAATTTGATTTGATTTAACTTTCTTTGACCAAGTGTGACCTAGTTTGACCTAGACAGTTGACCAAGGTTGACCAATAGTTGACTTTGACCTAGTTTGACTTAGAATCATGTAGTTGCATTACAGATTTCTATTATTACAATTTGAGTACTTTATAACCTGTTTTACTCTAAATAGGACTTTGTGACACCAGTTCGGACATCTATTCATATCAGTCATTCAGGGTGACAGGCGAGTACATTTTCTGATCATTTTATACTTGTTAGGATTTATATTCTTGCTCTAGATTACTTTACATGATGCTGTCACGTTATTATCACGGATTGGTTCTATATGGATCTTGTCATGCGATGTTATCCCCCTCAGGGTGCATCAGATACAGTTGTCATGTACTTTTCACGAACATCTTGTATTTCATGTGCACTGCTATTTATGTATACTCTTGTGCAATCTTGTACTCTCATGATCACGTGAGCAAACATGATAAAAACTTCTTGTACAAGGTAATATAACTTGACTGGATCCTTGTGTATTGATTGGGGAGGGTGAGTAGAAAATGGTTATGTGATCAAAATTCCATCTTGTAAAATCTTATGAAATCTTGTATATGTCCATTGTACACTCACGTATGATGGAGTTACCCTTGCATTGTCCTAACCCGTTTATATAACCATCTCATGCTCTAAATCACAGGTTATTTACAGTTCTTACTTATCATGTATATAGAT
Organism: Iris pallida; assembly: GCA_029216955.1. Classification (NCBI taxonomy): domain Eukaryota; kingdom Viridiplantae; phylum Streptophyta; class Magnoliopsida; order Asparagales; family Iridaceae; genus Iris; species Iris pallida. The sequence goes on along the minus strand of JANAVB010034320.1, from coordinate 325,581 downwards.
ATTTTCAGTTATCAAATCTCTCTCGTTTTCATATATATTTCTTTACAGTCCATGTATCTTACTCTTTTGCATGCTTTATATTTCCCAACATGATATGAACTGTGTGAGATGTATTGTGCTCGCTCCTGTCCTGACTGGACCTGTTAAAAATATTACAGATGATGATGGGGGTTGCCCTACCTTCTATGGGGCACCTGATGGTGGCATTCAGGAACCCGAGGAGCATCTAGCTCAGTAGAGGGTGCCTAGTCTAGTCTAGTATTTATAGTTTTCAGTTTGTATCGGATTGTTCCGATTGTTAGTTGAGACTTAGTTATATTCAAGATTATATTTATTTGTGTTGAACATCTATTTTGTGTGGTGTGATAACTCTATTTATATTCAGTTTCTTCCTTTTATCTGATTCCATATCGTGCTCTATCTTTCCTAGACTTGTGATTGAGATATAGAGTTGAGATATTATATTATACCTCCGTACTGAGATGACAGGTTTATATATTTTGTTGTTAGATATTATAGATGACCTATACAGCGTTCTACCGCCGATACTGCGGCGTAGGCTGGACGTACCTACGTTCTCATGCCCCTAAACAGGGTGCGGGTCGTGACAGATCCCCTGTGTATATATATACGATGTTTAGATAGTATTCAAATTGGTTTTGGATTGAATTGTGATCATGCCAAGGTTTTTAGAAGATCTCTTTAATTCAAAATATGTTCATTCGAACAGAGGATATGGATTCTCAAAATGGGTTTTGGCCGTTAGAAAGATTTTCATATAGGGCAATTAGCAACTGACCCCCTTCCATTTATGGTTTTTGCATAACTTCTATTAATAAGGACTTAATGCTATGGCTAGTTCACTTAGAAAATTGATTAAAAATTAGCCACATATTTGTATAAAGGAAAATTATAAAATTTTAGTTCAAGGGCTCACACGTCCTATGAAAGACCAAAGAACCAATGGGTAATGAATTAGTTAAGTCCGTAGGCTGACTGAGCAATACGATGTGCATTCTGATAGTATAACTAAGTGGGCATACTGGCAGTATATTGTCTGCTTAGGAAAAAAATTTATTTTAGAGGATTTTGGATATTCAGTCTTTGCGCGATTTCTAGTATGGGTGTAAGGAAATGCTATGGTATATATAGGGGTTTAGGGTTATCTTCCTTATCATTATCTTGACGAAAAATCGAAATCCAAATTAAGGTACACAAGTCAATTAATCGGTTTAAACTTGTCGATTACCTTATGGGTGATCCGTCCGTACAGTTCTCGATACTAAATCCGAAAATCAATAACATGATACAATAACCCAATATCGAGTACATGTACTAGCAATACAAGCACATGATACCGTTTCAGAACTGGATACGGGATATGGATTTAATACCCGTAGAAATACAAAAAAGAGGAACGGAAAGTGACAAACTATCTAATTTCTACCAAGAAAGCCGCATAACTTGTGAAAATATGAAAATTTTCCTCTTAACAACTTGTTTAAATATCACATCCTCTATTTAAACAAGCCCGATCCCTTCCTAACTATTCTAGGGGTTATTGTTTTGTACCCAAACTTGCCCCGAAACTACTGTATAATATGTTTACACAAAAAATATCAAACAAGAATGTTATTTTTATATGAAACATATATTTTTTAAGATAATTATACAGTCATAAAATCTGGGAACATAATTTTTTAATTAATTTATTTCAAGAAGATTTGATTTCATATATGATTTTTGTCTATTGCATTTCTTTGGTACTAACCATAACTTTAAGAGTGTATTTGGTATGCGAAATGCTTTAAAGCCGAAAATATTATATTGTCAGGAGTCAAATTCCTTCGAATTAAATTCACAAAAAAGTTATAATTTTGTATGTGATGAGAATATAAATCTTTTGGGAATACACAATTCATGTAAGACAAAATATAACATTCTTGAATGATAGTATTTTTTTTTTATCTTAAAATGTCTAATAACTGAATTAGTTAGAACTTTGAACTAGTATTGAAGGTTAACGGGGTTAAAATCCCACCAATATTATAATTTTTTCTATCATTATTAATTTTACTAACCCAAGCCGATCTGACACCCAATCGGACAAACATAAAGCCGACCCAACCGACCCAAACATGGCCCGAACTGATTCGAACTAGGGGTGAGCATATAACGGTTGAAAACCGAAAACCAAACCGAACCGAACCGAAATATGACAAACGGTTCGGTTTTTCGGTTATCGGTTCGGTTTACGGTTTGAAAATTTGAAAATTTGAAATAACGGTTCGGTTTTCGGTTCTTCATCCGAAAAACCGAACCGAACAGAAAACCGATTTAGATTTAGTAATTTATCAAACTACCCACAATATACATATACTAATGTTTATTAACCCCTAACTGAGCGCACTCTCTTCTCCTATTCTATGTCGGTGCTTCTTTGAGCACTCTCTCTATCTACCCTCAATCTATATATACTAATATCTTTCACTCTATGTAATATAACAATTCATAAATACAATAAATCATATATTTTTTTAAAATTTTGTTATTTAAATAGGTCCATTTTGCTAAAAATTTGAAGGCCATGCACATTGGCCCATGAAACCGAACTTACCGAAAATCGAACCGAATTAATTCGGTTTGGTTTTTGTTCGGTTTTTATAAAAACGGTTCGGTTTTCGGTTTTGAAAAATACGGTTTACGGTTATTTCGGTTTTCACATATTCGGTTCGGTTTGAACCGAACCGAACCGATGCTCACCCCTAATTCGAACCCTACTCAAACCCGAACCGACTCGACAAAACGACAACAAGAGGAACTGGGTAGAATCAATCCGGGCTTGAACTTGAGTTACATTATACAAATTCCTTCGAATTAAATTCACAAAAATGTTATATTTTTGTATTTGATGAGAATATAAATCTCCTGGGAATACAAATTTCTTGTAAGACAAAATATAACATTCTTAAATGATAGTATTTTTTTTCCTTAAAATATCTTATAACTGAATTGGATTGAACTTTGGATTAGTATTGAAGGTTAACGGGGTTAAAAAACCACCAATATTATAATTTTTTCTATCATTACTAATTTACTAACAGAAGCCGACATGACACCCAATTGGACTAACATAAATCGGACCCAACCCGACCCAAACATGACCCGAACTGATTTGAACCCTACCCAGACCCAAAGTAGACCCGAACCGACTCGACCCAAAACGACAACAAGAGGACACTTGAACTTAAGTTACATTACATCAACATATTTTGGGGAGCATAGATTTCTCCTTTTATAAATTTTTTATTTCCAAACATTCTAAATTTTCAAGAATAAATTTTATAACCCAAAAGAAACATAATAATTAAATTTTCATCTTAGAAGTTCCATGGACAACTACCCACTAGTTAGAAAGAAGAATATTTGAACATCCACAAAAATAATGACACTTATGCAATGTTTAGGACTAAAAAAATGGGAGGAAGAAGAAAGTTTGTGGAGAATAAAAAATGATGGTATTTGAAAAGGGAGAGAAAATTTTGAGGTAAAATTCATGTGGGCTTCACTAAAAAAATTTACCATAAATAAAAAAAAAAAAAAAGAGAAAAATATTTTGGAAGAATTTACTCAACTACCCCTCAAAAAAAAATATACAAACTATAATTTGATAAAAAAAGTAAATAAATAGTAGTTATATTTTATCCAACAAATAAAATAATAAATTCTTCTTATATATTTTGGTCAGCCAAATAAAGCAATAAATTTTTTACTATCTTTCCAAGCTCAAAAAATTTTCCCAAACACACCCTTGGTGAGTGGAAAGGAGAAAATAGTGGTCACTGAGAAACTCCAACGGTAACATAGGCGCTGTCTCCTAGAACAATCTTTGTCTCTTTCCTCAGAGCCCTCACTCTCCCCTCTTAAATTCCCCCACCACAAAACAATCGAGCTTGAAAAGAAAAGAAAGGAAGAAGCATCCATGACTACTACTAAACTTTACTCAGTAATGATCTTTCTCTCCTTATTCTTCTTCTTACTCCGCTTCTCCTGTGCGGACGACAACGAGCTGTGGTGCGTGGCGAAGAACAACGCGGAGGACTCGGCGCTGCAGTCGGCAATCGACTGGGCCTGCGGTCCCGGAGGCGCCAACTGCGAGCCGATACAGCAGGGCGGGAAGTGCTTCGAGCCGCAGGACCTGCAGTCCCACGCGTCGTACGCGTTTAACGACTACTTCGTCCGCAACGGCTTCGCGCTCTCCGCCTGCGACTTCTCGGGCACCGCCGCCCCCATCTCCCTCGATCCCAGCCACGACAAATGCATCTTCCCTTCAAGGTCCCTCCCTCCATTACCATTACTCTTCTTAATTTTTATTTCCCTTCTTAAAATTAGTTTAATTATGGTCAAGTTCGGATTATCTCCAATTTTAGTATGTTTTTGGTCTATTTTAGGATCACCAGATTATTCATGTCTAATTTTAGTATGTTCTTTGACACACATTTCTTTTGAGACACGCACTCCATAGCCACACTGATATGGCAGTGCATTATTGGATGTCAAGAGAAGTTTAAAATGGACGTAGTAATTGACATCTAAAAATGCACTATCACATCAGTGTGGTTATGGAGTGTGTCAAAGAAGTGTGTACTCGTAGCAATATTGTTAAATAAATTATCTAAGACAAAGTTCTAGCCTAATTTTCCTTAGTCTATTATTAGAACATCCACACACTGTAGGACACTCCATACCATATTCCATTTTTTGGAAATCGTGTAAATTATTAGCTATGGAGTGTCTCTTTCCTATTGGCACACAATGACACACCAAATCTATACTCCAAATTTGTTATTCCCAAAACAGATATAGATGGAAGAACGATCAGAATTTAAGAGACCTCTTGTAAAATCAATTTTGCTCTCTATTCTGATATAGCAACTGTCAGATGCAAACTTCGAAAATTCCGGCAAACGAGTTTGCTCTCCAAAATTACCTGAAGGACTTCGGAGATTCCGGCAAAAGAGTTTGCTATCTAAAAGTACATGAACTGAGTTTTAGGACTTCGGAGATTCCTGCAAACGAGTTTGTTCTCTAAAAGTATTCGAAGCCACAGAATACTACTATCCTTTCAGATTACAACTTCTTCTCTCAAATACAAACTGATAGAAAGAGAGTGTTCTTCCTTGCAAATGTGTTGTAATTGAGACAGAACATTTTACAAATAGAAGAAGAAATGTGAAGAAGAAATAATAACAAATTATTATTCTTGGTAGGGTGGTGAAGACCACTGTTGCTCAAAGCAAGATTTGCCCACCACAATCTACTCCCAGGAACCAGCAAGTTCTCAAAGAACTTCTGGAACGCTCGTTTGTCAACTTTTTGTGACTCGAACGGGCTCCCTGGGCTCAATGGGCTCCTATATATAGAGTGGAGTGAGACTTAACTTATTTGGTGCATCTTTACAAAGGAGGCCAAGTGGCTCTATATATAGAGTGGAGTGAGACTTAACTTTTTATCATATTCGATGTGGGACTAAAATGCCAATACTCATAAATAAAGTTTGATATTTTAGATCATCCTGCAATCAGCATAATCGTGTGCCAGTCCAGGCCTACCCCCTCATAGCTCCCGTGCATACACGAAACATCCTTGAGTTCGTGTCCGAGTCCGAACGACAAAAAGCAACATGCTTCCTTGTTGGAGTTAATTATTTTCCTTCTAGGAAAACACCCCCACATGGCACCCACATGTGCCCCACTACATCCCATGTGCACACCTCAACACATGCTAAGCATTATATTGAGATACCCACTTGGTGGTGTAGCCAATATGGGATATTTTTACACTAGTCCAAAGGCAAAAATACCAACAATTTTTCACATATCTCAATATATGTGTGTTGAGCATTTCCCACAGTGACTGTCCATCATGCATTAGGATAGATTTCGCAACGACTTGAATCTTCTCGTATGGGTTAAATAACAACATGATACAAGAATGGACTAAGTCTTGAATTCTGCATCATAACTGTAATTCTTTTCACTAACATAATGATATCAATTGTGCTTCTGGCTGCACATTAAAGGTCCTGTGTCAGCCTGGTTTTCGTGTATGTATCTTGGGTGTCTACAAGATTTCTCTCAAGAGACGGCCTACATCTCTATCCATACACTCTAGGTGAGTTCTTTTAAAGAGTCTTGGCATGAAGCCTTTCGCTTCCTTGCGATATTACGCCGCTATGACATGGCCCAAAGCCGAGGGTATACCTCATGTGGTGTCATACCACAATAACATGAGGCCTAGTCTCTTTGTAGTGCTAAACTACCCAGCATGAAGCCTTTCGCTTCCTTGCAGTGTTACGTCGCCGTAACATGGCTCGCGAAGCCGAGGCTTTACTATTCCTGGGTACCTCATGTGGTGTCACACCACTGTAACATGAGGTCCAACCTCTTTGTAGTGCTCTCTACCACTCTTCATACTACAACATTAGGCCCACTTGCCTATGTGCGGTGCTAGGCTGCTGTGGCTTTACCCTTACTAGGTACCTCATGTGGTATCACTCTACTGTAGCATGGAGTACTACGCTCCTTTGTAGTGTTGTGCTACCCGTGCTTTCTGTAAAGTACGTCGGATATTCTAAATGTCCGATAACTCATTAAGGCTTCCAAGCCATCCTCTTGCAGGACTTTATTCTATACAAAGAACAAATAGTAGACAACAGTGGTTCTGGGTCTGTAGTCCCGCAAAGTCCCAAAGGATTGTCCACTGTTTCTGATATTCTTCCAGTTAATGGTCCTCCCTTGAACCAAAAGCTAGATGTCTGGTAGATTTCTCTTTGAACCAATAGCATAAAAATTTATGGTAGGATTGCAGATACACAATATCCTAGGTAACAGTGGTACTGGGTCCGTAACCCCGCAATGTCCCAAAGGATTGCCTACTGTTACTGATATTCATCAAGTCAATGGTCCTCCCTTGAACCAAAAGCTAGATGCCTGGTTTCTCTTTGAACCAATAACATAAAACTTTATGGTAGAATTGCAGAGTGTCACGATCCGCTCCCAAATAATCGGATACGAGTCCGATACGTCCAGCCTATGTTGAAAGACACATCGTAGTAAGTTGTACAATTTTAAGGAAAACTCTAAGTAATCAGATAAAAGTAAAATGGTTGGCCTCGAGCCTCGAGACCCGCTTTTTTACTAAATGGTTCGCCTTTTCTCGGCTTAAGATATGGTCAAGATCTTTTGACCTCATGGGAGTAATGAGACATTTAGCCGCTCGGTCTTCGTACCACATGCACCCACTTACCCACACGTAACTTGGCAGACGTCCTAGGAACTACCATCCTTACATCAGTTATCACTTCCTGTAAGGGACGTTTCTCCTTCTCCACGACCGTCCACCTATTAGGGGATCTTTGGCAGCTAGAGAATCTTGGCCTCCCCATCCACCGCTGCTCTTCATTATGGTTATATATATATATATATATATATATATATATATATATATATACATATATATATATATATATATATATATATATATATTCTACTATATAATAGGAAAACTTAGATGGTGAAACTTTTGAATTCCGAAAATACCCTTACAAACTTGTACTAATTAAAAATAGTTCATTAATTTTAATAAGGACAACTTAGTAATTAGGAAGACTACCCTTTGGTCTTCCTAAAGAGTCTTCCTAAACTAATTAAGAAATGTTAAAATACGTGCAAAGCACGTGCACATATGCTAGTATATATATATATATATATATATATATATATATATATATATATATATATATTGAAGCAAGGGTAATTAGTTTTTGGAATCGCTCCCACTGGGATTCGAACTCCTGACCACTCGGGCCGCATGCATCTCTCTTAACTACTAGGCTATATATATATATATATATATATATATATATATATATATATATATATATATGAGGTGGGAGGCATTCGTCTAGGTTCGAACTAGGCATGGCGTATTATTTCCTCAATTTAAAAAAATAGTAGGAGTGGATTGTGTGGTCCTTCTGTGCAGCAACAAAGTGCAGGGCCTCCGGGCAGAGCAGAGCATGGCCTATGGGCTGAATTGTGTGTCATAGGATCCGAGTTATCTTACTGGGACCTTCACGGCTAAGTGTGTGTGTGTGTGTGTGTGTGTGTGTGTGTGTGTGTGTGTGTGTGTGTGTGTGTGTTTGTGTCTATAATTCTATGCAATATGTGAAAATGATGCGTACCTCCATTGCAATAGTGGGGCATGCCGGTGGTCTCAGTGGTGCGACATAAAGAAGAGGTTACACAGGTTTTTTTTCTTACAAAATCAAATTCTCTAGGTTTTTACATTTTGAATTAACATAGTTTAACGGATCGGATTGTGTAAAGGGTAGAGGGTGTCACGCCCTAGAACCAGAATACTGGAGAGCGGGGGCGAACATAGCCAGCTACGTATATTGAAATGGAATCCACCTCGCTATACGGTCACGGCTGTCTAGATATGAGGGTTTACTACAAGCCAACGGTCACTTAAGGTCAAGCCTATTGTCTCAATCTCAAGCAAGTAATATAGTTACAAGATGTTAGATCATCAAATATATAATAAGAGGCGTCCCAAATATTACATATTCAGCTGATCATGAAGCTAGTCGTATAAAATGCGAGGACTAGCAAGAGCTAAGTCATACATGATCAACCCTAGGATTTGCTAATCATGTTACAGCCCGTAGGCAGACAGTAAGTAGATGTGCATCGAGCTAACAGGTGCTCGCCGCTAAACGCCTCAAAAGAATAATTTTACAATAGAGAGCGAAACAAAATAGAAAACCCACTCGTAGCCCGGGTTCCTTCTAGTCGCCACCATCGGGCTGGAGGTTCGGTAGATCCTCGGGTGCTGCTCCGAAATCTGGCCACACAAAACCACCTGGGTCAAACCCCAGAAAGAGCAAGTGCCACAAAGGAGGCCACGAAATAAGAACAAAGCCAGCATATCAGAACATAAAGCCAGCATATCAGAACATAAGAAAATGGAAGAAAAGTACAGGTAATAAAAGTACAGCGGGACAATAAACGACTAGGGACATGGAACCATTCCGGGAGCCAGGTTACAACCCGTAAACCCAACAAGGACCGGGGTCGTAACCCTTCGCCTGAATAGCACCTTGTCTCTACCCATTTATTGTTAAAGATATGTAAAACAATCATGTTCGGGGGGGGGGGGGGACCAGGTACAGGAACTAGACTAGACTAGACACCATCCATTCACAAGCGGCCAAGCAATCACTACGGCTTACTACTTAACTAACTAGGGTTATCACAACCCTAGTTACTAACAAGATGCAAATTGAGAATTTCCCAGTCCCAAGCCCTGCAGACTATCCAGTTATCCTTCCGCGGGTTGAGAGTATGATTGGGTACATCGCCCAGGAGACGATATACCCTTAGGTGACTTAGAGGTGCAACACATGACAGTGTGCTGGAAATGTGCTCTACTCGTCGGCAAGCTACAAGTCCATTAAGGCGCCCAGATAACGAGATTGCTTGTGACTGGAAATTCTCCATGTTCTAGTTTGATCTAATCATTAGCCTAATCCATATTTAGTGTGAATCCCTGGCCGTGGTACCCAGGGAGTCACGTCCTAGACATGATGCAAGACAAGACAAGTAGATTTGCACAACGCAACAAGAAAGAACACCCACGGTGTCAGGGCAAGTCAAGTTAGTTAAGCTAGCTGTCATAACATCATCGAGTTACCAGGTTATCAAGTCAAGTCAAGTCAGGAGTGCGCCACGGCGGTCCACTATCAAGTTATCAAGTAAATCAAGTTACAAGTTGCGGGTTACAAATTTTATCTCAGGTTATGGCCAGGATCAAGAAAGCTAACCACAAGTCAGTTCCTAGAAATTTTGTGTCAAGACGTGTCTGGTCAAGTCAAGTCGTGCTGTGGGCAAGAAATCTCAGAAAACACAAATCAACATGAGAGGGTAAGGACCAGGGAAAAACCAAGGGACACCAGGGCACAGGGTGTGCTAGGTCAAGAGGCAGCCCAAGGGCGCCGGGCAAGGGCTCGGGCTAAGGGGCGCAGAGGTGCCGCCACTAGGGTGCACAGGGGGCGCAGTCGCTAGGGGGCGCAAGGGGGCGCGGCGGGCGCCGCTACTAGGGTGCGCAGGAGGGGGCGCAGCCACTAGGGTGCACAAGGGGGGCGCAGCCACTAGGCGTGCGCAAGGCGCTGCGCAAGCGGGTGGCTGGGCTGCGCGCAAGGCGTTGCCAGCGCGAGATCAGCGCGCGCGCAAGATCGCGGCGCAGGTGGGTTCAGCGCGTGCGCAAAGGCACGGCGCAGGCGGGTTCAGCGCGTGCGCAAAGGTGCGGCGTAGGCGGGTCTAGCTCGTGCGCAAAGGCGCGGTGCAGGCGGGTTCAGCGCGTGCGCAAAGGTGCGGCGCAGGCGGGTCTAGCGCGTGCGCAAAGGCGCCGCGCAGGCGGGTTCAGCGCGTGCGCAAAGGCGCGGCGTAGGCGGGTCTTCTTCTCCAATGCTGAGAAGGAGCTCCAATGGCTCCAAAAACTTCAAAATACCACAACTTGGTCATCACAACTCCAAATCCGGATTTGTGAAGTTCTATCTTAGGTGAAATTCGATTCTCTCCAACATAGGTACATCAAAACCCACAAAAATCCAACTTAAATAGATCAAAACCATGTAAATTCGAAAATAGGAAAAACTTAGATCTAGAACAATGGAGACCCCAAATCACAAAATGCCAAGTTCTAATGTTGTTTTCCATGGCCTAATCTAGCTAATGGACAAATAAAATGTGGTGCTTATTTGGGGGCAAGGTGCACTTGCCTATGGGTGGAGTGTTGCGTGGAGGAAGGAAGAAGATGATGGAAATAAATGGAAGAGTAATGAGGAGAGAGAATGTTGGTGGAGATATTAATGAGGGTGGGTTGTGGTGGAATGAGGGTGGAGCATAGGCTAAAGTGTTCCATGGGGTTTAAAATCAAATCAAACCAAACCAGACCAACTAAAATCGAGCCGAGTCGAAACCCAAAACAAGGGAAAACCCAAAATTCCACAAGTCGAGAAAAAATAAAAATACAGGCCAAAATCCGACTACGAGTATAATTACGAAATACGGGAAATGAGGGTGACAACTCTACCCACCTTAAAAGAATTCCGTCCTCGGAATTTAATCAAGGAGCTAGAGACTGCCACGGCAAGCCACACTAAGCACCCCCAACTACACCAAGCAACTTAATCATACAATCATACATGCAATCAAGGAATGAAATGCATAAGGCATAAGGAAGACATTATACCTTACGAGTCAAACAGGTAGGGATATCGCGATCGGATATCATCCTCACGCTCCCACGTTGACTCACCTAGAGAGTGATGACCCCAAGCAACACGGACTAAACTAATGGTCTTGTTTTTTAGTATCTTTTCCCTCCGGTCCAAAATAGACACGGGCTTCTCCTCATACGAAAGGTTGGTACCAACAACCAATTCCGAATGGTCCAGGATATGGCTCGGGTCCGGGATGTACCGTCGTAATTGGGACACATGGAATACATCATGCACCTCACTTAGCGACGGCGGAAGAGCGAGACGATAGGATACATCTCCTACTCGCTCTAGGATATCGAACGGCCCTATATACCTAGGACTAAGCTTTCCCCGCATGCCAAAGCGAATGACGCCGCGGTTAGGCGATATTCTAAGGAATACATGGTCGCCGATAGCAAATTCTAAGGGACGCCGATGGGCATCGGCCCAATGTCGCTGGCGGTCTTGGGCAACTTGAAGATGACCCCTGACTTTTCTGACTACTTCAACTGTCTGGGCAATCATTTCTGGACCGAGCATCTGCCTCTCTCCGACATCGTCCCATGCTAGCGGGGACCTGCACTTCCTGCCATACAGTGCCTCGAATGGTGCCATCTGGATGCTGGCCTGGAAATTATTGTTGTACGAGTACTCCACCAGGTGCAGGTGATCCTCCCATGAACCACCGAAGTCAAGGGTACAAGATCTCAACATATCTTCAAGAGTCTGGATTGTACGTTCCGACTGACCATCTGTCTGCGGATGATATGCCGAACTGAACTGGAGACGAGTTCCCAAACTCTCTTGCAGGCTGCGCCAAAAGTGTGATATGAATCTTGAATCCCTGTCCGAGGTAATACTGACCGGCACCCCATGAAGCCTGACAATCTGCCTGAGGTACATCTCTGCTAGCTGAGCCGTCGACTGACCCACTCTGAACGGAAGAAAGTGAGCCACCTTCGTGAGCCGGTCAACTATAACCTAAATAGCATCTCGACCAGCTGGGGAACTAGGCAACCCAGTCACAAAATCCATGGTCACATGCTCCCACTTCTATTCTGGAATCGGCAAGGGCTGAAGAAGTCTAGCGGGCCTCTGATGTTCAGCTTTAACCTGCTGACAATCTGCCTGAGGTACATCTCTGCTAGCTGAGCCGTCGACTTACCCACTCTGAACGGAAGAAAGTGAGCCACCTTCGTGAGCCGGTCAACTATAACCCAAATAGCATCTCGACCAGCTGGGGATCTAGGCAACCCAGTCACAAAATCCATGGTCACATGCTCCCACTTCCATTCTGGAATCGGCAAGGGCTGAAGAAGTCCAGCGGGCCTCTGATGTTCAGCTTTAACCTGCTGGCAAACCAAACACCGAGAGACAAACCGGGCTATCTCCCTCTTCATGCCATTCCACCAGAAATGCTGACGAATATCACGGTACATCTTCATACCACCGGGATGAATAGAATACTGTGAACTGTGAGCTTCTGCCATGACTTCCTGTCTGATATCTCCACTGGGTACACAAAGGCAAGTGCCGTGCCGAAGTGTACCATCTTCATGAATGCACAACTCTGGCCTTCTCCCGGCTTCACACTCTGCTCTGAGTCGCTGAATCTTGGAATCTGTAGACTGCGCCATCCGGATCCTCTCAACTATGCTGGACTGAACCTGTAGGCTGGCCATCAACGCCACACTGGTAGAAAGAACCACCTCAATTCCCATCTTCTGAAGATCTGCCAATAACTCTGGTTGCGCCATTAGGAAGTAAACTCCGGCTCTCCGGCTCAACGCATCTGCTACAACGTTGGCCTTCCCTGGGTGATACTGCAAATTTACATCGTAGTCCACCAGTAGCTCAAGCCATCTCCTCTGCCGCATATTAAGGTCCTTCTGGGTGAAAACATATTTCAGGCTCTTGTGATCCGTAAATATCTCCACTCTATCTCCATACAAGTAGTGCCTCCACAACTTAAGTGCAAACACTACTGTTGCCAGTTCCAAGTCGTGGGTCGGGTAATTCTTCTCATGATCACGAAGTTGACGTGATGCATAAGATATTACCTTCCCATGCTGCATCAAGACACATCCCAATCCTCTGCCTAAAGCGTCGCAATAAACTGTGAATCCTCCGGTCCCGTCTGAAAGTGTGAGAATGGGAGCCGTTATCAAACCTCGCTTCAACTTCTCAAATGACTCCTGGCACTCCGCTGTCCAAGCGAACTGCACATCCTTGCGGGTCAACTGGATCATCGGCGCTGAAATCCTTGCAAAATCCGAAACGAATCGCCGGTAGTAGCCGGCTAATCCAGGGAAGCTGCGAACTTCTGCCGCTGAACTAGGTACTGGCCATGTCTCGATAGCCACAATCTTCTGGGGATCTACTTCCACTCCTCCTCGGGTAACGATGTGACCCAGGTACGAAATGCGATCGAGCCAGAACTCGCATTTGCTGAACTTGGCGTACAACCGATGCTCTCTAAGCGTCTGAAGGACGATTCTGAGATGCTGCTCATGCTCTGCTTCGCTCTTGCTGTAGACCAAGATATCATCTGGGAACACGATCACGAACTGATCCAAGTAAGGTATGAAAATGCGATTCATGAGGTCCATGAATACGGCTGGCGCATTGGTCGCTCCAAATGGCATAACAAGGAACTCCTAATGCCCATACCTAGATCGAAAAGCTGTCTTCGGGATGTCCTGCTCTCTGACTCTGATCTGGTGGTATCCTGACCGCAAGTCTATCTTCGAAAATACTGAAGCCCCTTTGAGTTGATCAAACAAGTCATCTATCCTCGGGAGAGGGTATCTGTTCTTGATTGTCACTGAGTTCAAGGTACGATAATCTACACATAACCTGGACGTACCATCCTTCTTTTTCACAAGAAGCATCGGGGCTCCCCAAGGCGATCCACTTGCACGAATGAATCCCTTGGTCCTGAGTTCTTCGACCATCTTGTACAAAATCTCCAACTCTGAAAGCGCCATCCTGTAAATTCGCTCCGATACTGGTGCTGTTCCGGGGATCAAGTCTATAGTGAACTCGATCTCCCGCTCTGGCGGCATCCCTGGAAGTTCTTCTGGGAAGACATCTGGAAACTCTTCAACTATCTGGGGTAGCTGTACTGCTGCTACTGCCATCCGTAACACTGGGGAGGATGGTTCCACTGCGCCTCTGGAAAATGAAAACTCTGGCTCGCCTGGGATACTAAAGACCACCCTGCCAGCATGGCAGTCTATCCTAGCATACTGATTCCTCAACCAATCCATGCCTAAGACCACATCCTAGTCTGCCATGGGAAATTCTATAAATCTAGCAGGGAACTCTCTACCGCTAACTACGATCCGACACGAGGAAAACACTCGATCTACTCCCACAAGACCATTACCAGTAAGTATATTGAGCCTCACTGATAATGACTCGGGCTCCAATCCTATCCGTGTCGCGAATCGTGCAGACATGAATGAATGCGATGCACCAGAATCAAATAATACCAATGCTGGAGAGGAGTTGACGAGAATAGTACCTGCCACTACCTCACCTGGTGCAACTTCTTCTTCCATAGTCATCATCATGGCCTGACCTTGTCCTCTAGCTGCGGGTCCCCTCTGCTGGAAACCTCTTTGTCTGCTCTGCACTTGGGCTTGGGTATATTGCTGCTGGTTCTGCTGATGAAACGCCTGGGCCTGAGGCAACAATGGCCTCGGGTACTGCTGCTGCTGCATAGGGGCTGGTCCCCTAACCGATGGACTGGTTAGGTTGGAAGAGGATGAACTACCCCTATTCGGGCAGGCTCCTATCTTGTGATCTGCCGCTCTACAAGCCAGGCACAATCCTTGTGCCCTGCGACAATCCGCCACTACATGGCCGGGCTTCCCGCAATGAGAACATCCCATCGCGGAAGTCTGCTTCTGCTTCTGCTGCTGCAGGTACGTCGGGGTTGAATGCTGAACCGACGTCACTGAGGCCGCCCGCCTCGGAGTTCCAATAGTTAAACCCCTAGCTGCCGGGGCTGGAGCTGATGATTGGTGTATCTGACTGTGGAACCGCTTCCTACCTCCGGTCCTATCCACGATCCTCTGGGAGGTGTACTCATGCCTCCTAGCTGCTCTCAAAACCGCATCGAACGTCTGGTGCTCGAACTGCTCAACTGCCAACAAGATCTCCAAATGCAGTCCCTGCTGGAACCGCTGGGCCCTATCAAACTCGGTTGTCACCAAGGTGGGGGCAAACCTACTAAGTCTAGAAAACTCAGATGCATAACTGTCGACCGTTCTGCCTCCTTGCTTCAAGTTGGTAAATCTCGTCTGTAGGTCGTACCGGGCTACAGCATCGAAATATTTCGTCTGGAATCTTTCTCTAAACACCGCCCAAGCAATGGGTGCCACCAATCCCATGGCTTGCGCTGCCCACCAACTGCGAGCCAAGTCCAGCAACTGTAGCCGTACCACGGCCACCTTCTCATTCTCAGGTGTTCTAGCTGCTTCCAGAATCACCTCGGTATCCTGAAGCCAAGCGTCTGCGACAATCGCATCTTCGCTGCCGTCGAAGAATGGAGGGTTCAAGCGCTTGAAGCTGTTGGCCACGCTGTTCTCTGGATGACCGTCTCTGGTCAAAGCATCTGCCACTGCCTGGTGCAAGGCGTCTCCTCTACGATCCTGGGAAGCTATCAAGGTCCTGATGAGACCTACCAAGGTGCCATCGTCAGGCTCTGCAGGCTGGACAGGCTGAACCGGGGGCTCTCCTCCGGGAGGTACAACTCTGGAGGCTACTCCGGAATGCTGGGCTTGATCTCCGGGTTGCTGGTCCCCGGGAAGTGCTCCACCTTGCTGATCGGCGGGGTCAGGTACAGTGCCGCTGAAGAAGACGACACAGGAAAAACAATAAGGAAGGACCAGGACAGATCAACGATACAAGCACATGATCAGGACAAGAATCTCAGGGATTTGAAAATACGAGCAGAGATCAAGGGCGAATACTGATTGAGACATCTATTCGGTAAACCCTCACATTTCTTGATTGACAAGACCTGCATGGGCCACCACTTAAACCATGTCACGCCCCAGAACCAGAATACTGGAGAGCGGGGGCGGACATAGCCAGCTACGTATATTGAAATAGAATCCACCTCGCTATACGGTCACGGCTGTCTAGATATGAGGGTTTACTACAAGCCAACGATCACTTAAGGTCAAGCCTATTGTCTCAATCTCAAGCAAGTAATATAGTTACAAGATGTTAGATCATCAAATATATAATAAGAGGCGTCCCAAATATTACATATTCAGCTGATCATGAAGCTAGTCATACAAAATGCGAGGACTAGCAAGAGCTAAGTCATACATGATCAACCCTAGGATTTGCTAATCATATTACAGCCCGTTGGAAGACAGTAAGTAGATGTGCATCGAGCTAACAGGTGCTCGCCGGCTAAACGCCTCAAAAGAATAATTTTACAATAGAGTGAGCGAAACAAAATAGAAAACCCACTCGTAGCCCGGGTTCCTTCTAGTCGCCACCATCGGGCTGGAGGTTCGGTAGATCCTCGGGTGCTGCTCCGAAATCTGGCCACACAAAACCACCTGGGTCAAACCCCAGAAAGAGCAAGTGCCACAAAGGAGGCCACGAAATAAGAACAAAGCCAGCATATCAGAACATAAGAAAATGGAAGAAAAGTACAGGTAATAAAAGTACAGCGGGGCAATAAACGACTAGGGACATGGAACCATTCCGGGAGCCAGGTTACAACCCGTAAACCCAATAAGGACCGGGGTCGTAACCCTTCGCCTGAATAGCACCTTGTCTCTACCCATTTATTGTTAAAGATAAGTAAAATAATCATGTTCAGGGGGGGACCAGGTACAGGAACTAGACGAGACTAGACACCATCCATTCACAAGCGGCCAAGCAATCACTACGGCTTACTACTTAACTAACTAGGGTTATCACAAGCCTAGTTACTAACAAGATGCAAATTGAGAATTTCCCAGTCCCAAGCCCTGCAGACTATCCAGTTATCTTTCCGCGGGTTGAGAGTATGATTGGATACATCGCCCAGGAGACGATATACCCTTAGGTGACTTAGAGGTGCAACACATGACAGTGTGCTGGAAATGTGTTCTACTCGTCGGCAAGCTACAAGTCCATTAAGGCGCCCAGATAACGAGATTGCTTGTGACTGAAAATTTTCCATGTTCTAGTTTGATCTAATCATTAGCCTAATCCATATTTAGTGTGAATCCCTGGCCGTGGTACCCAGGGAGTCACGTCCTAGACATGATGCAAGACAAGACAAGTAGATTTGCACAACGCAACAAGAAAGAACACCCACGGTGTCAGGGCAAGTCAAGTTAGTTAAGCTAGCTGTCATAACAGCATCGAGTTACCAGGTTATCAAGTCAAGTTAAGTCAGGAGTGCGCCACGGCGGGCCACTATCAAGTTATCAAGTAAATCAAGTTACAAGTTGCGGGTTACAAATTTTATCTCAGGTTATGGCCAGGATCAAGAAAGCTAACCACAAGTCAGTTCCTAGAAATTTTGTGTCAAGACGTGTCGGGTCAAGTCAAGTCGTGCTGTGGACAAGAAATCTCAGAAAACACAAATCAACATGAGAGGGTAAGGACCAGGGGAAAACCAAGGGACACCAGGACACAGGGTGTGCTAGGTCAAGAGGCAGCCCAAGGGCGTCGGGCAAGGGCTCGGGCTAAGGGGCGCAGGGGCGCCGCCACTAGGGTGCGCAGGGGCGCCGCCACTAGGGTGCGCAGGGGGCGCAGCCGCTAGGGCGCGCAAGGGGGCGCGGGGGACGCCGCCACTAGGGTGCGCAGTAGGGGGCGCAACCACTAGGGTGCGCAAGGGGGGCGCAGCCACTAGGGTGCGCAGGAGGGGGCACAGCCACTAGGGTGCGCACGCGCTGAACCGCCTGCGCCGCGCTCTTGAGCGCGCGCTGATCTCGCGCTGGCAACGCCTTGCGCGCAGCCCAGCCACCCGCTTGCGCAGCGCCTTGCGCACGCCTAGTGGCCACGCCCCTTGCGCAAAGGTGCGGCGCAAGCGGGTGGCTGGGCTGCGTGCAAGGCGTTGTCAGCGCGACATCAGCGCGCGCGCAAGAGCGCGGCGCAGGCGGGTTCAGCGCGTGCGCAAAGGCGCGGCACAGGCGGGTTCAGCGCGTGCGCAAAGGCGCGGCGCAGGCGGGTTCAGCGCGTGCGCAAAGGCGCGGCGCAGGCGGGTCTTCTTCTCCATTGCTGAGAAGGAGCTCCAATGGCTCCAAAAACTTCAAAATACCACAACTTGGTCATCACAACTCCAAATCCGGATTTGTGAAGTTCTATCTTGGGTGAAATTCGATTCTCTCCAACATAGGAACATCAAAACCCACAAAAATCCAACTTAAATAGATCAAAACCATGTAAATCCGAAAATAGGAAAAACTTAGATCTAGAACAATGGAGACCCCAAATCACAAAATGCCAAGTTCTAATGTTGTTTTCCATGGCCTAATCTAGCTAATGGACAAATAACATGTGGTGCTTATTTGGTGGCAAGGTGCACTTGCCTATGGGTGGAGTGTTGTGTGGAGGAAGGAAGAAGATGATGGAAATAAATGGAAGAGTAATGAGGAGAGAGAATGTTGGTGGAGATATTAATGAGGGTGGGTTGTGGTGGAATGAGGGTGGAGCATAGGCTAAAGTGTTCCATGGGGTTTAAAATCAAATCAAACCAAACCAGACCAACTAAAACCTAGCCGAGTCGAAACCCAAAACACGAGAAAATCCAAAATTTCACAAGTCGAGAAAAAATAAAAATACAGGCCAAAATCCGACTACGAGTATAATTACGAAATACGGAAAATGAGGGTGACAGGGGGTCCAGTTTTTCCTTTTTAAATAAAAAATATCGTACGTGTTGAAACCTTATCTGATACGTATCCAAAATTGAAAATAAAATAAAATAAAATACAAGATGCTTAAAACACGATGTGTTTTGTATCCGGACGTGTTGGATACGTATTGCATATCTTATACGCTCGGTTACAGATTCGTCACCATTTTAAAGTAACGGTGGTTCCTAGGTTCTATGTAACTTTACAGTGAAGTAAGGACATTAGTATGTAGTGGTTGGTTTGGAAGTAAGGGAGACTTGAATTGCTATGAAGATACTTAAAACATGTTTTGTATCCGGTCGTATCAGATACGTATTGTGTTTCTGATACATTCGGTTACGGATTCGTCACCATTTTAAAGAACGCGTGCTTCCGAGGTTCTATGTAACTTTACAGCGAAGTAAGGACATTGGTATGTACTGGTTGGTTTGGAAGTAGGGGAGACTTGAATTGCTATGAAGAACTGTGTATAACAGTATAAATGTAAAAGCTTAAAGTGAACCAAGACCATATGGAATGCAGGGAGTGATATGATACTTATTTTCTATGAAGCAGGGAAGAGAAAAATTGCAGAATTTTAGAAATATAAAGAACAATATCAAATAGAGTATTAACTATGAGAAATTAACATTTTTTTTTTCTAAACTATAGAGAATGATATCAAATGTGTGAGGTAAGATAAATGACTAAGATAATACAGAGAACTTTGAAAAGAAAGGAAAAAAAAATATTCTCAAGTTGAAGTCATTTATATTTGCCTCTCTTGTTTCTTTATTTTATGATCATTCGATCTGGTATTAACTGCTAACTATACTATATTTTTATCATGCCAACATGATCAAACTATCATTTTGGATAGTTGAATATAAATTACAGAAGAGAACAACAGTAAGAACAATGGCCACAAATGTCAGACAAAATTGTGTACAAGGTCTTTTTTCACTATCTTCTTTTATTAGAAGTTTATTTGTTTTAAACAAAGATTTATTTGGAGCAGAATATTTGTGTGTGTGTGTGAAAGAAATTCTGATTGGTTAATGATCACAAAATAATTTCGTTTTTTCTTTCATGACTTGAACAGTTCTTCTGCGAGGAATGGCAACTTCAGTGGATCGACTACTGGTTCAAGCACTGGTGAAGGCCCAGCTGATATGAGCAGTGCTTCTTCACTGCAGCTGAAGAGTTCTCTTTCAACTCTATCGATTGTGATCCTAAATATTATGGCTACTACTGCTTATAAGAGGCAGAAACTTTGGTGAATTTAGAGATTTTGCAACAAATTTGATTGTGTTGGGTGGAAATATGGGCAAAAAGTGTTGACAAAGCTCACCCTGGCTGTCTAATTATGTACATTGTTTCCACTACTGGATTGTTTGTTTCTTGTAGTCAAGGGAAGACGTTGTAAGGAGGTTATAAAGGAACTAGTTGTAATCCTAGTATTGCCCACGTAAAAAAAAATCTAATATTAAAATAGTTTAAATATTATTTGAATATATTTTAATTAGGATTTGTTATACATATGTTTTTATAAATTTGATTATGTGTTTAGTTAGATAATACCATCTAGTTAGTTTAAATATTATTAAATAAATTTTATTATTTGTGTTAGTCCCGAGGCTTGATCAAAGATGGAAAAACAGATGCAATCGAGATCTGAGATGTCCCACAAAACTTTGCAGAGAGCAAACTCAAGATCTACGATGGTATAAAAAATCAAATAGCCAAATTACAATCTGAAGGAGGGAAAAAGAGAAGAGAAGATCTCTCGTTCTTCCTTGCAAACGTGTTGCAATTGGGACAGAACGAGTTACAATAAAACTAGAGAGAGATGAGAAGAAGAACAATGCTGGGGTGTCAAAACACCGTTGCTCAAAGCAAGATTCGCCCCACACGATCTGCTTCCAGGAACCAGCAAGTTGAATAACTTGTGGAACGCTCGATGTCACCTCTGTTCTGACTCCTCGGATGGACTTGCAATGGCGGCAGCAGCTCTCTCTCTCTCTTTCTCCTTTTCTGACTTGTATTTTCGTAGTACCCACAAAGGAGGCCAGAAGAGAGTATATATAGAGAGAGGGTGGAAACCCTAGCCGCCTCTTCAGTTATGGAAAGATTGAATCAAATCACAAAAAGATATCAACGAATTAATTCTAATCCCACAAAGATAGGAACTGAATTAATTCAAATCCTACAAAGATAGGAACTGAATTAATTCTAATCCCACAAAGATAGGAACTGAATTAATTCAAATCCCACAAAGATAGTAACGAAATTAATTCAAATCCCACAAAGATAGGATCTGAATTAATCGCATTGATTCACCCTTTCCATAACCGATTTAAAATCTGCACAGTCAGCGTAGCCCTCCATGCGGCAGCAGCAGCAGCAGCCTGGCCGCATGGACCGCTTGGGCCGCATGGACCGCATGTGCCGCATGAGCCGCATGGACCGCATGTGCCGCTTGGGCCGCATGTGCCGCATGTGCCGCATGAGTCGCATGGACCGCATGAGCCGCATGAGCCGCATGGACCGCATGAGCCGCATGAGCCGCATGGACCGCATGAGCCGCATGGACCCGAGTCCGTGTCCGAGTCCGAGTCCGAGTCGCTAAGCCCCTTTGGGGCTTAGCTCCAAGTGGAATTAATCCAAGAGAATGACAAAAGCATTAATGCTTAATCCTTGGAGCCTTATTCTTACCTCCTAGTAAAATCACCCACATGGTTCCCTCCTTAGGGTCACCACCCCATGTACATCTCTCAACAACACACCCAAGTATATATGTTGAGATAACTCATGGTGCTTTTCTAATGTGGGACTAAAATTTTACAAGGCATGTTGAGAGCAAGCTCTCTCCATGTAAATAAAGCACCAACAATCCCCCACATATCACAACATATATATGTGTCCAGGGTTGAGCGTTCCCCACAGTAACTGTCCATTTTGCATTAGGATAGATGTCGCTGACGACTTGAATCTTCCCGCATGGGTTAAATAACAATATGATACAAGAATGGACTACGCCTTGAATTCTGCACCACAATTGTAATTCTTCCCACTCATAAAGTGTAGTTACGTGTGCTTCTGGCTGCACATTAAAGGCCATGTGCCAGCCTGGTTTCAGTGTATAATTTTGGGCGTCTACAAGTTTACCCTCAAGAGACGGCCTGATATCTTTTTTCATACACTATAGGTGAGTTCTTTATTAAAGAGATATGGCATGAAGCCTTGCGCTTCCTTGCGGTGCTACGCCGCTATGACATGGCCTGAAGCCGAGGCATTACCCCTACCTGGGAACCTCATCGTAGTGTCATACTACTGTAGCATGAGGTCACAAGCCTCTTTGTTGCCAAACTACCCAGCATGAAGCCTAAGGCTTCCTTGCGGTGTTACGCCGCAACGACATGGCTTGCAATGCCGAGGCTTTACCCCTACCTGGGTACCTCATCGTGGTGTCGTGCCACTGTAACATGGGGCCATCCTCCCCTTTGTAGTGCTGTCTATAACTCTTTAATTACGTCATACAGCATTAGGCTACCTGCCTATTTGCGGTGCTACGCCGCTATGACTTGGCTTGCAAAGCCGAGGCATTACCCCTACCTGGGAACCTCATGGTGGAGTCATCCCACTGTAGCATGGAGTTTCACTCCTTGTATTGCTGCTCTACCGTGCTTCCTGTAAAGCACACCAGACATTCACTCTGCCTGAGAACTCATTAAGGCGTTTAAGCCAACCTTCCACAGGATCTGTTTTTCTGCAGAAAAATACATAGTAGACAACAGTGGTTATGGGTCCGTATCCCTTCCATGTTCCAGAGAACAAGTACCCACTGTTACCTGATAGTTTCCCAGTCAGTGATCCTCCTTTGAACCAAAAGTTAGATGCCTAGTAGATTTCTCTTTGAACTAATAGCATAAAACTTTATGGTAGGATTACAAAGACACTATCAGAATGCCTTCAAGCCCATTTTACAAGCTGTGTCCTCGACCAACTGGCGCTTGAGGCCCTTTGTGAATGGATCTGCCAGGTTCTCCTGACTCCGAACATCAACCACTGCAATTACACATCTTTTGATAAGATCGTGTACTGCCTTGTGCTTCAACCGCACAGTCCTCTTCTTCCCGTTGAAGAGGTCATTTGATGCCACCGCCGCAGTCGCCTGGTTGTCACAGTATATCGGTATCGCCGGTATCTGAGCCCCAACCACTGGAAGATCATACATGAGCTCCCGAAGCCATTCTGCTTCATCTGCTACAGTTTTAAGTGCATAGAATTCAGATTCCATGGAGGAACGAGAGAGTATAGTCTGCTTCTTCGACTTCCACGATATAGCAGCTCCACCCAAGGAAAAGACATATCCACCTGTGGATCTCTCGCTTTCCACCTCTGAACACCAGCTAGCATCACTGAAGCCTTCCACTACTGTCGGATACCCGTTGTAGTGCAGTGCATATGTCTAAGTTTTCTTGAGATATCTCATCACCCGCTTCACAGCTTTCCAGTGCTCAACCCCTGGTTGCTTGTGAACCGACTCAGCATTCCTACGACGAAAGCTATGTCAGGCCTTGTGGCAGTAGTTGCGTACATCAGACTTTCGATAACGCTAGAATACTCCAGCTGCCTGACGCTTTCCCTCGAGTTTGGCTTCAGCTTCTGATCACACCTGTATGGTGTATCGATCCCTGGAAGATCCTTATACCCATAGCGTGTGAGCATCTTCTCAATGTAGTGAGATTGTGACAGCGCTACTCCAGTGTCTGTCCGGATGATCTTAATGCCCAAGATGACATCTGTATCCCCCAAGTCCTTTATACTGAACTTGGTTGAGAGGAACTTCTTTGTCTCTGTGACACAGCCTATATCCGTACCTAGGATTAGCATGTCGTCCACGTACAGACAAACGATGACTCCTCTTCCATCAGCGAACTTTGTGTAAACACATTTGTCCGTCTCGCTGACTCTGTAGCCATTTGACCTAATAACTTTGTCAAACTTCTCATGCCACATCTTGGGAGCTTGCTTCAAACCATATAATGATTTCACCAACTTGCAGACTTTGTCTTCAAGACCTTTGACGACAAATCCATCTGGCTGTTGCATGTAAATCTCTTCGGTCAGCTCCCCATTCAGGAATGCTGTCTTTACATCCATCTGATGTATCACCAACTTATGTATAGCTGCTAGAGCGATTAACATCCTGATGGTGGTCATCCGAGCTACTGGAGTGTACGTATCAAAGTAGTCTATCCCCTGTTTCTGAGAAAATCCCTTGGCGACCAGCCTGGCCTTGAACTTGTCAATAGTTCCATCTGCCTTCATCTTCTTCTTGAAGATCCATTTACATCCGATGGGCTTTTCTTCTTCAGGTAGATCTACCAACACCCATGTGTTATTGGAGGTAATAGAGTCAAACTCGTCATTCACTGCCTCCTTCCAGAAGATAGCATCTCTGGTCTTCATCGTCTCATCATAGGTAAGCGGATCTGCTTCTACATGATAGGTGACAAAGTCATCTCCGAAATCTTTCGGTCTCCTCGCTCGCTTAGCTGACGGCTCTGCGAGTTCTGGTACAAGAGTTGTTTCATCAACAACAGCTTCTTCTTGGACTACTGGCTCATATGAGATTTCAGTCTCATTTGCACCTACATCATTTTCCGGAATGTCCCAAAGAACAATATTTTTGTCTTTTGCAAACTTTTCTTCAAAGAATTCAGCATCGCAAGATTCGATGGTATGATTTGATTCAATATCAAGAAATCTCCGAGCATCACTCTTCTCGGCATACCCCAAGAAGATTGCCTTCGAAGTCCTTGTCCCTAGCTTCTGAATCTTCAGATCTGGAAGCTTCACATACGCCAGACACCCCCACACTCGAATGACATTCAAGTTGGGTCTGACTTTGAACCAGAGTTCATGAGGAGTTACGTCCGAAGTTGCATATGGCACTCTATTCAGAATGAAAGTGGCCGTTAATGCAGCTTCTCCCCAGTAGCATTTTGGAAGACCTGCAGTGAGCAGCATGGAATTTATTATTTCTGTTAATGTCCGGTTCTTCCTCTCTGCTACTCCGTTGGATTGAGGAGAATATGGAGCAGTAGTCTCGCATATGATTCCATGTTCTTTGCAGAACGATGCGAATTCATGAGACCTGTACTCCCCACCTCGATCACTTCTTAACCTCTTGAGTTGTTGTCCAGTCTACCGTTCAGCTTCGGCCCTGAACTCTCTGAACTTCTCGAAGGCTTCATCTTTAGACTTGAGCAAGTAGACGAACGCGTATTTTGAGAAGTCGTCGATGAAGGTTATGAAATACTTCATCCCGGCCTTCGTGGAGAAATGTTTGAAGTCACAGATATCGGAGTGCACCAACTCCAGAAGATCTGTGCTTCGATTGACCCGATGAAAGGGTTTCCTTGTGATCTTCGTCTGAGCACACACTTCACACTTCTCCACCTTACCCCCACATTAGGAGATAAGTCCTAGACTAGACATTTTGTTGATTCTTTTACTATGAACATGTCCTAGTCTCTTATGCCACAACTCAAGAGAATAATCAGAAAATGCAACTGCATTAATGTCATCAAACTGGTTGACAAGCTGAATTTTAAACATTCCTTCGGTTTGATAAGCCTTCCTGAAGTATGTTCCTTTCTTGGACATAACCATCTGACCAGCGTTGATGTCCATCCTCAAGCCTGCGTTGCCGAGCAGGCTCCCAGAGATTAGGTTCTTGGCAATCGCAGGAACATGCTTCACTCCTTGAAGCGTCAGAGTGTTCCCGGAAGTGAGTTTCAGCTCCACAGTCCCAATCCCCAGTACTTCAGCTTGGGCCTGGTTCGCCATGACAACTTTTTTAGATGTCGGCTGGTACGTGACGAACCATTCCTTGTCAGAACAGACATGACAAGTCGCACCAGTATCTATCCACCAGTCAGAGTCAACCCCCACAGTTGTGACCTGTCCGATCATAGCAACAATGTTAGAAACCAATGAAACCTTATTAGGCTCACCTTTCTCTGATTGTTTAGGCTTAGATCTGCATTCACTCTTGTAGTGGCCTTTCTTGCCACAATTGTAATAAGTCACGTGGGACTTAGTCTTCTGTTGCTTGAATGAAGGACCCTTCACTTTCAGATTAGTGAAGTCATTCTTCTTGGGATGAGAAGTCGCCTGCTTCCCCTTGGGATCCCTCGTCTGCACCAGATTAGCTTTAGCCAACTGTTTGGACAGAGTGTCCATCTTCTGTTGAGAACGCATCCCGTCCTCAACATGGATCTCTTGAAGTAGATCTCCCAAGCTAATGTCTAGCTTCTTTCTGTGCATCCTTGCATAGAAGGTACTGTCACGACCCGCACCCTAAAGTTAGGGCACGAGAACGTAACAACGCCCAGCCTACGCCGCAGTGTCGGCGGTAGAACGCTGTCCTAGGTCTCAATGTATATAACAGTATAAGACTAAACAGTTTCTACTCCCCGAATGGGGGTGACATAGCAGATACAGTCTCAATCACATCTAAGGTAGAGCATGATAAAGATAGATAAAACATGAAATCCAAAAGAGATACAGGAGATAGAAGTCTAAGTGTCTATGATACATAAACCCATAAATATATCTCAAAACTCAATACAGTATTCCACAAAGTAAAATACAACTCCAGACAAAATGAAATAACTACCTAAACAACCTCTAATGTGTCTCCTTTAGGCTAGCAGGCACCTCCAGGCTATCTGTAAAATTTATCAACAGGTCCAGTCAGGACGGAAGCGAGCACAAAACATCTCACGCAGTTCATATCGAGTTAGGAAATATAAAGCATGCAATAGAGTAAAGTACATGAAACGCTGAAAGAAGAATGTATAGAAAACAGTAGAGATTTAATAACAGGAAATATCTAAATATGATAAGTAAGAACTGTAAGGAACATGTGATTTAGAGTACAATCTGGTTATGTAAACGGGCTAGGAAAATGCAATGGTAACTCTATTGTACGTGGGTGTACAATAGACATATACAATAGTTATACAATGTTGTACAATAGGATTTGAGTACATAACCAATTCTACTCCCCCTCCCCAATCAATACACAAGGATCTACTCCAGTTACGTTATCTTATACAATAGTGTACAATTTTATACAATGGATGTACAATGTTATACAATAGTGTACAATGGTCTATCCCTGGGGCTCATGTGATAATGAGAGTACAATATGCATAATGAGTATACAAGGATATGGGTATTCAATAAATACAATATGGAAGTGAAACGCACGTCACAATATGTATTTAGTGAATACAAGGAGATAACATCTCAAAAGAAGATCCATATAGTACCAATCCGTGATAACAATCGTGTTAGCATCAAGTACAATAATCTAGAGCAAGAATGTAAATCCATACAAGTATGAAACGGTCAGAGAATGTACTCGCCTCGATAACCTGAACAGCTGATAAGTATAGGAGGTCCCACTGAAGCCACATAGTCCTATTTAAAGCAACACAGGTTACAAGGTGTTCAAGTTGTAAACAAATGAATCCACAAACAATCTATTTTTATCCTAGGTTCTTCTAAGTCAAAACAACTCTAGGTCGACTCCGGTCAACTGCACTTGTCAAACTAGGTCAAACTAGGTCATGTCCTAACCCAGCAAGTCTTACTAGGCCTAACCAAGACTATTCTAGCAAGCACACATTAATACAAGGCTATACAAGCCAACATACACCCGACTCTATATAGCATACAATTATTCAATACTCAAATAGGCAAGAATTCACATTCGATATACACTAGGTAATCTATTACTTTAAGCTATATATGTCTACACATATATACACATACATATATTGGTATTCAACATCAGGTCTATAATTATGGCATTTTAAATGGTTATATAAACTTATATATTACAACACAATATGCTAACATATATATAATATACATATATAGCTAAGTTAACTATATTCATAAATACTTATTTAAGAGGCTATGTGTGTGTATGTGAACATGGCAAAGGGGCAAGTGAGGGTTAAATGGGCATACATAGTGTATACATATCAAAGAGTGTCAAAGTGTAAGTGAACAATGTGTCAAGTGTGATAGTGTCAACATAGTGTAAGGGGGTACATGAGGTAATATAGGATTTGTGTTAACATAGAACATTACATCTCATTAACTTGTATATTGCATACATTATATCTATTATTACATTACATTCATGCTTTCATTCATTCATCATTCATTTATTCTTTTGCACTACTATATGTACCATACATTACATACTATGGAACCTACATATTCATTACAAGCCATACTTATACATGCTTATATTATCACCTCATACATCATTTATTTAACCATTTACTCATGCTTGTATTTTCTATTTAATTACATAATGTATATACATTAACATGGGTTAAAATCAAATAGAACATTATATTACACACAAGGGTGCACAAAATACATATGCCGAATAGTAACTCCTACTAATAATCAATACTGTACCATCTCAGCATGAATTAAACTCTATGATTAAATTATGTTATAGATCTATGTGTTAGCTTTTCGAAACTTTAAACGGATCGCGTTTTCGTTTCCGAAAACTCCCGGAATCGCGAAAACACCGAGAACGCGTTTGTTTTTCGTACAACTGACACTCAAATAATTCTCCAGAAAGTTACAGAAAGAATTAGGCCTATTAATACATGTTTTTGGAAAGCTAACTTCAATACGCTTCTTTTAAAAAAAACGGAAGATTAAACCGAGCTTTGAGCTAGAAGTTATGACTTTTCGAAGTTAGGGCTGAAATTAAAAACGTGGATAAAAATCATGACGGATTTAGATAGTTTGAGCCAAAAGAATACACAATATATATCCTAATTATCCACAACAATAATAGCAATAATAATATGAGGAACCACACTCACAAACTTGATTATATAATCATCATGAACCATTTATTACATATATAAATATAGATACACTCTCATTACAATATATATATATATGTAAATCTATATATGTAACATGAACACATCCACAACACAAAGGACACTCCTATGACCTCCAAATGGACACAAAATAGACACAAATAGAGATACAACCATGGGGGTCATTCCTATGGGTTCAAATAGACCTATATGCATGAGGAAATGAAAAGGAGAAGGGATTTATACCTCCCGGTAGATCGAATCGAAGAAAAACCTTCCCGGAGCGACACTGACACGTAGAGATTCCAAAAGGACACGAACGAGCTCCGAATTCTCCCAAACTTGGGTAGCTTCCTCCTTGACTAGAATGGAGAAGGAAAGAAGAAGATTTGGTGGTAAAATGGAAGGATTTGGTGGAGAAATGGAAGGATTTGGTGGAGAAATTGCTAGGGATTGCTCTCTAGGAATTTGGGGAAGAACAAGAGAGAGAAAAATAGATGGATAATGACAAATGGGAGGCTCAACCCTATCCTTATTGTGGCTGGTCATAAAGGTGGTTTTGTCCTATTAGGAAAAGTCCAAAAGCCCCTACTAACCTATTCTATGAGTATTAGGAAAGAGCTAATTGGTTGGGGCTAAATTAGCCATTCTAAAGTCTCTAATCACACTAACCTTATCCATAATAATTAGTCTAACCTCTAACTAAAATATTTCTATCATGTGGACTAAAATTAATATCATGTGGGCCATGCCTAACTAGTGTGTGGGTCCCACTAGAGTCAAACTACCCCCGGGTCCCCGTTTCAAGTCGGATTGAGTTGAAATTCGAACCCGACTCAAATAACCCCAAAACAATATCATAAATAATAAAATAATATCAAAATAATTCAAAGAGGTCAAATGCAAAAATATTCTTAGGCCAAAAATGACATTAAAATATCATAATCACATGGTTAGGCTCTAGGTCAAACAGTCTCTAGGGTTTCACTAGCAAAACGTCAAAACCACAAGTCATTGATTTAAATAATGTTAAAATAATTTAAAATCACCAAAAATCATATCATGAATTAAATATCATTATTAAAATAATTATAAACACGAAATTTTAAAATTACCCTCAATCAGAAAATTAAAATGAAATGAAAAAAATCAACCCAAAATTTAGGGTGCTCACAGGTACTCTATCCAGCAGGAAGTTTTGAGACGATCCCTCCGACGACAAACTTGTCGGGAAGGGGCATCTCTTCGTCTTCCAGTTTCTGACGCAGCTTCAGAAATTCTTTCACCTGTGGTAACATGGACTTTTCGTCCTCAAAGAGCAATTTGTGATATTTTTCAACCACAAACATTTTGCTCCTATTCTTGTCTTCTTCATACAAATTTTCCACAGACTCCCATATGTCTCTGGCAAGTTTCTTCTTCGAGTAGGATTCTGCCAGGGAATCCTCCATAGCATTTAGGATGAGAAGCCTGCAGATACTATTTTCCCTTCTCCATTTGGCCTGGAGTTTGGTAGCCGTGTTGATTATGGTAGTAGATCCAGTGTCTGGAACAGAGGGTTCTTCCTCCAACAGAACATGATCCACGTCTTTCAGTTGAAGAGTTAGGTAAACCTTTCTCTTCCAGACTTGATAGTGCTCTCCATCGAACTTTTCCAACTTGCAGAAGTCCGATTGGAGGAGCGAAGCATTAATGTTTTCCATCTATACGGATCTTGCTTTGAGATTGTTAGTCCCGGGGCTTGATCAAAGATGGAAAAACAGATGCAATCGAGATCTGAGATGTCCCACAAAACTTTGCAGAGAGCAAACTCAAGATCTACGATGGTATAAAAAATCAAATTGCCAAATTACAATCTGAAGGAGGGAAAAAGAGAAGAGAAGATCTCTCGTTCTTCCTTGCAAACGTGTTGCAATTGGGACAGAACGAGTTACAATAAAACTAGAGAGAGATGAGAAGAAGAACAATACTGGGGTGTCAAAACACCGTTGCTCAAAGCAAGATTCGCCCCACACGATCTGCTTCCAGGAACCAGCAAGTTGAATAACTTATGGAACGCTCGATGTCACCTCTGTTCTGACTCCTCGGCTGGACTTGCAATGGCGGCAGCAGCTCTCTCTCTCTTTCTCCTTTTCTGACTTGTATTTTCGTAGTACCCATAAAGGAGGCCAGAAGAGAGTATATATAGAGAGAGGGTGGAAACCCTAGCCGCCTCTTCAGTTATGGAAAGATTGAATCAAATCATAAAAAGATAGCAACGAATTAATTCTAATCCCACAAAGATAGGAAATGAATTAATTCAAATCCCACAAAGATAGGAACAGAATTAATTCTATTCCCACAAAGATAGGAACTGAATTAATTCTAATCCCACAAAGATAGTAACGAAATTAATTCAAATCCCACAAAGATAGGATCTGAATTAATCGCATTGATTCACCCTTTCCATAACCGATTTGAAATCTGCACAGTCAGCGTAGCCCTCCATGCGGCAGCAGCAGCAGCAGCCTGGCCGCATGGACCGCTTGGGCCGCATGGACCGCATGTGCCGCATGAGCCGCATGGACCGCATGTGCCGCTTGGGCCGCATGTGCCGCATGAGCCGCATGGACCGCATGAGCCGCATGAGCCGCATGGACCGCATGAGCCGCATGAGCCGCATGGACCCGAGTCCGAGTCCGAGTCGCTAAGCCCCTTTGGGGCTTAGCTCCAAGTGAAATTAATCCAAGAGAATGACAAAAGCATTAATGCTTAATCCTTGGAGCCTTATTCTTACCTCCTAGTAAAATCACCCACATGGTTCCCTCCTTAGGGTCACCACCCCATGTGCATCTCTCAACAATACACCCAAGTATATATGTTGAGATAACTCATGGTGCTTTTCCAATATGGGACTAAAATTTTACAAGGCATGTTGAGAGCAAGCTCTCTCCATGTAAATAAAGCACCAACAATTTGTTATAGATGTTTATATGAGTCTGGATATATATTCAAATACTTAAAAGAATTTTAGGTTTTGACATGCACGGTATTTAGAAAATTTTAGGATTTTTTTCCCATGAGGAGATAAATACTGTCACGAACTTAGTGTTTTAGGTTGTAAACCCTATTCCCGGATTTTTTAAAATTATTTTCTTATTTATATATTTTAATTATTGTGTTTAAAAGTAATTTTGATCGAAATTTTGTACAAGATATTTTGTGATTATTTATGTTATCAAAAACTAGTTTTAAATTAAATGATTTAAATATACTATTTAGTTTTATAAAAAGATATTTGTTCTCGAATATTATTTAAAATATAAAATATAAAATATGTTATTATCATTTTGGGTTTTTCAAAAATTTGTTTCTAAAAATGGTTTTAGAATCATAATTATTTTTGAAATAATAAAGGGAAAGGGTTTGTCCATTTATTTTAAATAAAGATTTGGATTTATAAAAAATATATTTACAATATTTGATGACATTGAATATTATTTTAAATTAATATGATAATCGGTTATTTGATTTATTTAAATTTATATGATTTAAATTATTTGATAACATTAAATATTATTCTAAAGTTATTATGTTGATCACTTATTTTATTTGGATTTGGATTCGTATGAATTGAATTATTTAATAATATAGAATAATACTTTAAATTATTATTATTGTAATCACGATTGGATTTCGATTTGATCGAATTGTTTTAAATTTTATATTTGATTTAAATTTTTGGGAAGATTTATCTATTAGAAATTCTAATCCTATTGGAATCATGTCTATTATTATTTAGATCATTTCTTAGTTGAACTAATCCTAATCCTATTCAAATTAGATAATCATAATCATATCCTTATTGATTGAATTCTAGTCATATCCTAATTAACTATTTGCAAGCCATTATATATATCTATCGAACCTATGAAATAAAATCATCTCTCATACATCCATTTCGAAGATTTCTCTCTTTTTCATCCTAACTTGCCCAAATTCATCATAAATTCAACCTCATTTTTAAAGGTTGTTTCAACTTCGAAGGACCATAACTCTCAACTCTGGATCCGTTTGACCTCCAGTTTTTTTTTCTTAAAAGTGTATCGAGGTTAGTTTTCCGAATATATAATTTTTTTCTAGAATTTTGTGTATGAATTTCTGGATAATTATTTGAGTTTCGGTTGTTCCAAAATCGATGCGTCGTATGATTTTTGAGATTCTGAGAGATTCCGAACTCCGATTTGTGATCCGTTTGAAGTTTTGGAAAACTGACACGAAGATCTACAACTTACTAAATTTGTAGAATTTAATATAATTATTTTGTATTCTGTTTAAATTATAGAACATATAGATGACTAGTGAACCGAATCGACGACTTTGGACTTTTTCTATATTGGGCTTGTCTGTGAATCATTAGATGTTATGGATCTTGACGTCATTATCTTTTCGGGCCAATTATGAATATAGCTTTTGATCTATTTTGTGTCGATACGCTCATGTCATAAACATCAACTCCAACAAATACAGGCAAGTATATTACACTGGTTACTTTCAATTCTTAATAGTTTCTATGATATATGTTTTAGGTATGCCTTACATGATATATGACTCTTGACACGTTGTTCACACGAGTATGGATTCATATGATTATGAGTTGTAACCCCTCTTCCCAAAATTTTAAAATATTTATTATTATTATTTATTTGAATTAAATGGTGATTTTTGGATTTTTTATAAATATTTAATTAATTAATTATTACGATAGAATGCTTTAGTCATGGTTAAAATTTGGAGTACAAGACGACTAGGAATTGTGACACGGAGAGGGTAGTCGAGTGCTTTGACTAGTGTTTTATCCATGGTAGGGAAGGCTGAGCCATGGCGGTGTCCTAACTAGGAAAACCAGGCCAAGTTGTGACTTGACCCATATAAATAAATAATTAGTTATTTATTAATATTATGACTTTTAAGAAATCCGGTTGTACCCAACTAGCCCGGTCTGGACCCGAACAGAGCCAAAGCCCATGTAGACAATTAGTGCATCCAAGGACCCATGTAGACATTTATGTATGTACAAGTATTGTGTATTTATTTTTTGGAATCGACAAATATTTACTAAATATTAGTTATACGTATAATATAGATATTATTAATATCAAAGGGAGTTTTAGGATATCTGTATGATTTTCTGGAGCCAAATAAAGAGTGTGCCTAATAAGTTCACCAAAATTATTATATCTACTATTGGTTTATTTTTAGTTGTTATCAGGATTTTTATTATTATTATTATTAATGTTGTTGTTGTTATTAAATAAAATTATTAATTATTATTGCTTATTTATTTCATTGTCAAATAAATTTATATACATATATATATATATATATATATATATATATATATATATTATATATGTCTATAAATAGATTCTATACTAGATAATTATAATATTAAGAATTTATTTAGATTTTATGGAGATTTATTATATATATAAACATATATATGTAGTGATATATATAAAAGAAAAAAATAGAAAAAGAAAAGAAAAAAATAGAAAACCCCAACCCAGTAAACCCCCTAAACCCGACTATTCTCGAGCCCAGCATCCGACCCTGCTCTATCTAACCCGCGAGAGAGAGAGAGAGAGAGAGAGAGAGAGAGAGAGAGAGAGAGAGAAGAGGGAAGAAAATGAGCAAAACCCTAAACCTATCTCTTGCTATACGACTCCAAGGACTTCCCCGACCCCTGGGCGGCCACCTCGACCATTGCGCACTGTCGGAGCACCGTCGGCGATCGGCCAAACCACGCAGACGGCAGCAGCCATCGCAACAGTTTCAACAGCGACCATCACTACTTCGTCGTCCGATTTCTTTGCGTACGACAGTTCATTTTACGAATCGTCTTCTCTAGTATGTTCACAACCTATAGGCCTATAAACCCTTTCAATTATTTAAAATTTAGAAGCTGCAGATTGCTCAAAATTTTGAGGTGAAGTCGAAGAAAATCTGTTAAAAATAGAGTATTTAAGCATTCCATGAGTCCCTGTTTACGGACAGATTCTCATCAACCTATTAAATATATTTAGAAAATTTTTGATAAACCTTTTAGATCACATATAGGGTATCAAAACCTTTCTGGAAGATTTATTTTTCAACTATTGAATAGAAAGATATACGTTGATGAAAATCAGGAAAAATCTAGTTTTTGAAAACTGAAAATTGGAAAATCTTCCCGATATGGCGTGCGCCCCAACAAACTGGACGACATGGTCACAGTCCATGAGCATCGAAAGACGCGTATGGACGCTGTCGACGTGTGGTATTCGACGTAACTCGATTTTTGTAACACTCAGTTTTCCAAATGAGGGTAATTTTAAACTTTTGTAATTATAATTATTATTTATTGATATTTATATTATATTATAATTTTTGGTGATTTTTAATCAATTTAAAATTATTTTAAGTCATAACTTGTGATTTTGATGTACTTCTAGTGAAACCCTAGAGACTGTTTGACCCAGAGCCTAACCATGTGATTGGAATATTTATTTATTATTTTCAGCCTAGGGGTACTCTGGTTATTTTGACTTATTGGAATTATTTGATTAATTATTGGAGTGGTGATTGTTATTTTTGACTTTGACTAGTTGAGACTTTGTAGGCTAACCTAGATATTGACTCTAGCTATGGTGACTTGGTTAACATGGTGAGACCCTAGTCTAACTTAAGTCAACCCAAGTTAGGTCACTTAGGATCAAGTTTGAAATAGGAGGATTAATGATTAGGTTCAATGACTTGAGACTCATGACTTGATTTCCATAACCATTTAAACTTGGCCCATAGCTCACTAGTGTAACCCTAACCCTAATTTTATCCTTTTATGAGCCACCTAGGGATTTCCCCCTATAAAATCTCTCTTATCTTGGTTCTTGCCTCTTTTGTATTGAATCAACACTTTTGAAAAGAAAGGTATGGTCATTCTTCCCCAATCCATAACTTTTCTATTTTAATTCCTTTTTGACTCTAGTTTCTTGCATTAGAGTATAATACTCCTCTATTTTTTTATTATGGAGAGTAATCCCAGCTTTTGAACAATTTGGGGATTTGAGCTAGCAAGGAGAAACACTCTATTTTGGGGCTTTCCTTGCCATTAGACACACAATAGGTAAACACCTTAAATTATGTTATTATTCTGATTTCTTTACATCCTAGCCTAGATCTAGGTGTCCCCTAGCTGTCCCTCAAATTTGGTTAGAAATCGTGTCCATTTGGTGTCCGTATCGGACATATGTCAATGTGTATGTGCAAGTGTTTGATGAAATGCCAAAGAGAAGCTTTTATGCATATTTTCCAAAACCATTTTAACAAATTTGTAGATCTAATTTTGTGTTTTGATTTTCGTGTGCACTAAGCTGGATATCGTGTCGTGTTCGTATCAAAACTGGACACGAACACGCACGCAGCACACAGTGCACTGTCCTCTGCTGTTCAGGCTTGACACAGGACACGACACGGCTTCTCGTGACACGATTTTTGGTGGACATGAGGGGGCAACCTCTGTCACCATCCTCCCAAAATTTGGGGTGGGTTGGTAGAGTATTCGAGGAGTTATCTCCCTCGCACTGAGTCACACTGTCACTGCACACACATGAAAACGTATCCTGATATGCACGTATAACTCACGACATGACTCAC
The DNA here is from genome assembly GCA_029216955.1 of Iris pallida. Lineage (NCBI taxonomy): Eukaryota > Viridiplantae > Streptophyta > Magnoliopsida > Asparagales > Iridaceae > Iris > Iris pallida. The sequence goes on along the minus strand of JANAVB010034320.1, from coordinate 288,784 downwards.
GTGGACACGGGAAAGACACTTGGTGTCACGACCCGCTACCCAAATTGTTGGGCCAGGTCAAGTCATGCCCAGCCTACGTTTGATATAAAACGTAGTAAGCTGTTCTAAAGACAACAGGATAAAACTAAATGTACTAACAGTTCTATAAGTGAATAAAAGTCATAAATGCTCCAAACACAAAAGTCGTCTCATATAGTAAAATGTCCAAAGTACAAGTCTGAAATGTAAAACTGGATACATGTCCAGTTACAAAAATACGTAGTCTAAATACATGACTACTCTCAAAAGTCTAAAAACAAAAGACAACTAGGCGAGGTTCCCCGCAGGAACATCCTCGTAAAGCAGAGCCGGGTCCTCGGCAGTAACTCCATAATATGTGTCGCAGAGTAACTCCTCCTCAGTAAGGACACCTACAACGTTATCCTGTCAAGACGGGAGCAAGTACTGAATCTAGCAAACTAGCATATGAAACATGGAAATGAACATACGAGGAAATAACTGGAAACATGGCATCACACAATCTATCATGGCAAGGACACATATGTCATAGAGACAGATGTATATGTAATGTTTAAAACTGTAGCAGGTACGTGATCGGTCAATAGATGTACAATATGCTGGGGCACATGTAAATAAAATGTACATACGTACAAGTGTACAGCATAGGTGTACATCCGTACAGAAATGCGGGATAAAGGCCTACGGCGCAGTAACATATAAAATGTAACTTTGCTCGGTACGATAAAGGGAGCATGATCACGTACTCTACTATCAGTTTCTCCATAACCCATATTCTAATCATGTGAGAGATACATAAAACTGTTCTAAGTATGGTAGTAATGGAAAGTACAACATGTGATATTTTAACTTGCTACCCCAAGGATCAGCATTTAACATGGTTGGATTAGCAGTTCATTTATGTAACAGTATGTAAAGTTTGTAGAAAGTACTTGCCTCTAGCAAAGCAAAGCAAAACAAGCTGCGATAAAAAATGCTATGGATGTCCGGTAACTCGTTGTAATACCCAGTTTTCCAGAAGAGGGTAATTTTAAAATTTTGGATTTATAGTTATTATTTAATAATATTTATTTTATATTATGATTTTTAGTGATTTTTATTATTTTTAAACTATTTAAATTCATGACTTGTGTTTATGGTATTTTGCTAGTGAACAGTAGAGACTGCCTACCCTAGAGACTAGCCATGTGATTAGGGTATTTAGACATTTTGGGGGTTAATTGATTTTATTATAATTTATTTGAATTTATAGGAATTTTTAGAATTTATTTTGAATTGTTTGGATGGGGGTTGACTAGGTTGACTTTGACTAGCAATGACCATGGTAGACTAACCCAGGAGCTAACCTTAGTTGAGTTTGGTCTTGATTAGGTCATGCCACCCTAGTTAGACTATAGTTGACTAATAGTATGGTTATTTGACTTAAGTAGAGTTTTAAGTCATAAGCCATGACTTGTGTTTAACCAATAAATCAATAGTTAGCCAAATAGGCTCAAAGCCCATTAACTAGTGCCTAACCCTAACCCTAACACTAATTGTCCAGCCACTACACCCTTTGGAAAACCCCCTCCTATAAATATTCTCCTCCATTTAGGGCTAGCCTCTTTAGGAAGGAGCAAGTTTAGAAAGAGGTATTTTTCCTACTTCAAAAATCCCTAGAAAATCCATTTTTCCTCCTTTTTAATCCAAACAAATTGCAATAGATTTTAATTATTATTTTCTTGCTGTTGGAATTGGTTGTTCTCAGTTTTCTATCAATTTGAAGAAGTTTGGTGGCTTTTGGGAATCCTTATTCAAAGGGGTTTTTGTGTTGGAGAACACCATAGGTAAAATCCTAATCCACCTATTTAAATTTGGTTTTAATTGCATGGATGCCTAGCCCTAAGTACCCTGACTTGTAGGAATAGGATTTGCAGGAATTTGTGTCCTGTACGTGTCCGTATCGGACACGTATCAGCGACAACCCTAGGTGTTTGACGAAATGTCTCAATGGACATTTCGTTCTATTTTTGCAAAACTTTTTGAATAAGAAAATGTGTTTTTGTGTCGCTTATCCATTTCTTTAGGTCTAAGCTTGCATCGAGTCTGTGTCGTGTCGATTGGACACGCGTGCACACGTTCTCGCGCGCGCGCGCGCACAACTACAGTTCTTCCCTGCTGTTCGGGTTTTCTACAGGACACGACACTGGCTGGTTTGACACAAAATTTTGTGGACACTAGGGGGCATGCACTGACATCATGCCCCCAAAATTTTACTAAGTTTCGTGGTCGGGTTGGAGAGAAATCAGTCGTGCACTGATATCTCACTATCCTGCGTACAGTGCAAATTAGCCACTGATACGGCCTTTATTCTTTGGACACGACACGCACTGACACGAATCAGGATGACATAAACCTAGGTCTACCCTAGGCACACCCACTGACACGTACACGTTGTCCAGTTTGCGTCGTGTCGCGTGCACGACACGCGTGCACCTGTGCACGACGCTTGGCTGTTAATACACTATTTTGGGTTCTTTTTTGACTGGACACGTTTGTGTCCACTTTTGTGGACATAAACACATCACATAACACAATTGCAATGTATTCTCACTTTACCAACCCTAAAATTTGTGTTTTAATTAAGTTTTCATTGTTTATTTGCATTTTCTCCTTTTTTTCTGAAATTCTCAATATCAGTCCTTTTCTGATTTTCCAGTTTTTGTAAAATCCGATTTCTAACATCATTTTAACCCCCTATCCACTGTTATTTACATCATATAAGACCCCTAACAGGTTCACCTACTTGAGTTCTACTAGTGTGACAAGTTTGGGTTCGATTTATTGTGTTTTAGGTTCAAAATCTGAAATTGGGATATAGGGACTGTTTAAATAATTTTGTGTGTTAGCATGAGTCTTTTGAACTGTCACATAACTTTAAGAATCTGAGTTTAACCCAAATTGAGAGATAGGGACTGTTCTAAGTAATTGTGTGTTATCATGGGCCTTTTTAAAACTGTCTTTTAACTCTAAAATCTGAGATTGAATGGTATTATTTGAACTATTTGTTTAATATTAAAATTTGAGATTGTGTGGGGACTATTGATTAAATTTTTATGTGTTATATGAGTTGTGTGAACTGCTGTTTAAATGTTTAATTTCTGAAATTGATGGACTGATTATAGGAGGAGGTTTTTCCTATTTAAAACTGAGTTTCTTTACTGTTTTTCACTCTCACTCACTGTTTTCTAGCCTAACACTCTATCACTCATACCCACATGGCACCACACTCTCACATATCATATGACACACACACACTTGTCCCTCACTCTCTTTCACACACATTGTTTACTCATGTGTTTTACCCCAAGGACAGCCCCTCCAAGCACACAAATTTGTCCCTTAATACCTTTCCTAGACAGCCACTTAGTTGGCCTCATATCAAGTCCCCTTGCTCTATGTTACTGCCCAATGTTGACAGTCCCCATAGCCATTTAAAGACCAGTCCAATATAGCCCCTAACATACCCCCTTCACTCCCTTCCTATGTATATATATATGCATTGTGATATATGTATATAAGTTTTCCCTATATATGAGTATATAAGTTTGTATATATATATATATATATATATATATATATATATATATATATATATATATATATATATATATATATATATATTAGTTATATATGGTGTATGGTGATATATATGATATAATGTATCATGATATAGAGTATGGGTAGAATTGTATAGTGACTGTAGGATAGATGTATTCTTAATAGACTATTAGACATAGTCATGCCATGTGTAGTGTAAACTCATAACTAGTGTTGATTTCTCTTTTCATGTACACCTCCATGTTCACACACACACATAGCTCTACATGTTAGCTTCCTTTCTCTTATGTATAATATTGAATGTGATGGCTTGTGTTTGGCTTGTATAGCCTTGTGATTGGTGTGTGATTGCTAGACTAGGCTTGGTTAGGCCTAGTGAGACTTATTAGACTTGGTTGGGTCAGTCTTGACCTAGTTGACCTAGTTTAACTAGTGTTGTTGACTAGAGTTGACCAAGTGTTGACTTTAGTCTAGTTTGACCTAGACAGCATGCAGATGCATTGTAGATTACTATTATCATCCCCTGTATACATCTTGACTTGTGTTGCTCTAACTAGGAGTCAGGTATCTCATCTAGGACAGTACATTTACTTTAGACACTCAGATACGAGGCGAGTACATTCTCTGATTATTTCATATCCTGCTTAAAATTATTTTCATGCTTTAAATTACTTTACTTGATACTGTCACGTTGGTCACACGGATTGGTACTATATAGATCTTTTCATGAGATGTTATCCCCCTCGGGAGCATCGGATACAGCATGTTTTGTGCGTTTCACGAATCATCACGTATCTCTATGCTTCCTCTGATTCACGAATCGCCTGTGACACATGTACTCTTATGTTTACAGAGCCTCCATGAATCACCTTCACGTATCACTCATTTTATGAGCCATGTGAAGTTTCACGAACCTTAACATAACTTGAACGGATCTTTGTGTATTGATTGGGGTTGGGGGAGTAGAAATAGACATGTGAATATTATCCAAGTAGCTGTAGTCATGAATCACTCTCTTAGCTGTAGTCATGAACCTCCTATGCCATTCACATGTTTATATTTTACTCTGACTCACTAGTCACTATTAGCTCTCTACTTATAGTAGATATTTCCATTACAGTTTTCTCTCTCTGTTTACATACTGCATTTCTTCAGTATCTATATCTTACTTTACTGCATGATTATATTTTCTAACCTGCTATGAACTATTGAGATGTACTGTACTCGCTCCTGTCCTGACTGGACCTGTTGAAAATATTACAGAGGACGAGGAGGAGGCCTGGGAGGATACCTTCTTCGGACAGCTCTAGCTGAGGACATCACCCCACTGCCTAGACTAGTTTAGTTAGGCCTTATCTTATTTTCATGTTGTCTTGAGACTGTTTAGCTGGATTTTACTTCTGTTCAGAGATGTTGAGTTGTATATATTCTTTCTTATTCAGTAGCTGAGATATGTACTCTGGGTGTTTGCTGGGATATTACCTTAGACTTTTCTATCTTCAGTATTTTCTTGAGTTTTATATCATATCGTGTTTTCTTCCTCCTTAGTTGTGATTGAGTTCATTTACTACTTAGTATTATATTACTAGATGTATGTTGACCTAGGACAGCGTTCTACCGCCGACACTGCGGCGTAGGCTGGGCGTTGTGACGTTCTCGTACCCTCACAGTGGGTGCGGGTCGTGACATATTTTTAGTGGTGGCCCATGCAGGTCTAGTTTATGTAGTGGTACTCGAACTAGAGTATCACTACAGCCTGCAGTAGGATTAGGATACATATTTTGAAGGACTCAATCACTGTTAGGATTTCTTGAAAGATTCCTGGGACGACCCTTTAGAATCATATTAAACTTCAATTTGAATCATTTCCCTTGCTTTGTTGCTCTCACTCCTTGATTATTGAATTTGATTTTGTTGGATCGTTGTTGATTTAATTTTTCCTATCGAGATGAATTTTTATGGCCTGAGTTACGATATTTTTCTGATAACATATGTCGATGGGAATACAGGGATGGTAAAAACGTCTACTTGGTTATGGAACCTGGAGTTTATCGTAGCTAGATTAGCTGGCGTGGCGGAAACATAGAGACCTGATTTCGGATGTACGTATCTTGGTTATGAGATTTGGAATTCCTCGCAGCTATACTAGTCGGCATAGCGAGAATTCCAGACGACATGATTATAGAGGTGCATGCCCCTGTTATGGACTCTACCATTTATCGCAGCCTTACTTACTAGCGTGGCGAGGATTCTGAGTATCATGATTTTTGGACAGACGCATATGATTATCAGATTGTATCTTGGAAAGGTTCTTAAATATATCATCTCTATCTTCATTCCAGTTATCAAAATTTTTTTTTTCTATCATCAAATAATTTAGGAGTAGAGATCTTCTTAGCTTTATAGAGCTTATGCATATGTAGTTCTTTCTTAGTGTGATGATTTGATGACTTGTGATTAGGCCCTTGTCTTAGGAATGATAGTATAGCCTGGCTTTGAATAGTAATCCTTGTAGCTAGTTCTCCTTTGTTGATATTTACTAGTTTTTCAGCCTTGATGATTGATTTATATTTTATTTCCTTTCTCTTTCTTTTAGTATGGCACCTATGACCCGAGCCCGTCGCCTGAGAGCAGCTGCAGCTACTGAGAGTGTGCCTCCACCTTCTACCATTCAGGAGGTAGTTATCCCTCTATCTGATCATGGGGTGGTGGCACCTCCTGCCATTGAGGAGATGGTGGTAGCCTCGCCAGAGAGTCTTCCTTTATCTCCTGTCGTTTAGGAAAGAGCTGCGGATTTGCCTGAGACCGAGAGCCCTTCCCTACCCTCTGCACTCCATACTGTACCACTCGGGGGTTTGCTACTTGATGCAGCCCAGGTGTTTGTATTTTTTCAAGAAAGGTTGATAGAGTCACAGAGAGCTCATGAGGAGGCCATGAGGGAGCAAATCCAGAGGTTGCTACGTCTGCGGGACTCTGTGCTTATAGGAGGAGAGCCTAGCTCCAAGAGGGCGAGAAGCAGTACCCAGTCCTACCCAGAGTCTGAGGAGTACCCATTTATCCAGCCTATATCACCATACCCAGCCCAGTCTCCTGTCCAGCAGAGGCCAGCTGAGCCGGAGGCTATCTGTGCCTACTGCAAGAAGTCTGGACACAAGTGGAACAACTGTAGAAAGAGACTAGGTTTGTACCTAATCTGTGGTTCAGCTGCACACTAGATGCAGCACTGCCCTGCTATACCTGCCCCAACCAGGGCCCTGCTTCCAGGAGGGAGTTCTGGTTCTCAGACCTAGCTGGAGGTGAGTTTGACCTAACCTTAGTATTCCTTTTTGAGAATTTTGATGCATCCCTTGCTTGTATATTTTGATACCTTGTGATTGCCTAGTACTGTAGCATAGTTGGTATAACTAGAAGAGATCACAGACTGATATTGCATGCCATGACCCCATAGGTTACACTTTTCAACTGTATGATTTAAGATAGATTTCTGAGACTTTGATTGATGGGGGCTTAACCTAGAAGGGGTGCGACCATCTTAATTTTGAGGACGAAATTTTTATAAGGTGGGTAGGATTGTAACACCCAGTTTTCCAGAAGAGGGTAATTTTGAAATTTTGGATTTATAGTTATTATTTAATGATATTTATTTCATATCATGATTTTTAGTGATTTTTATTATTTTTAAACTATTTAAATTCATGACTTGTGTTTATGGTGTTTTGCTAGTGAACAGTAGAGACTGTCTACCCTAGAGACTAGCTATGTGATTAGGGTATTTAGAAATTTTGGGGGTTAATTGATTTTATTATAATTTATTTGAATTTATAGGAATTTTTAGAATTTATTTTGAATTGTTTGGATGGGGGTTGACTAGGTTGACTTTGACTAGCAATGACCATGGTAGACTAACCCAGGAGCTAACCCTAGTTGAGTTTGGTCTTGATTAGGTCATGCCACCCTAGTTAGACTATAGTTGACTAATAGTATGGTTATTTGACTTAAGTAGAGTTTTAAGTCATAAGCCATGACTTGTGTTTAACCAATAAATCAATAGTTAGCCAAATAGGCCCAAAGCCCATTAACTAGTGCCTAACCCTAACCCTAACACTAATTGTCCAGCCACTACACCCTTTGGAAAACCCTCTCCTATAAATATTCTCCTCCAATTAGGGCTAGCCTCTTTAGGAAGGAGCAAGTTTAGAAAGAGGTATTTTTTCTACTTCAAAAATCCCTAGAAAATCCATTTTTCCTCCTTTTTAATCCAAACAAATTGCAATAGGTTTTAATTATTGTTTTCTTGCTGTTGGAATTGGTTGTTCTCAGTTTTCTATCAATTTGAAGAAGTTTGGTAGCTTTTGGGAATCCTCATTCAAAGGAGTTTTTGTGTTGGAGAACACCATAGGTAAAATCCTAATCCACCTATTTAAATTTGGTTTTAATTGCATGGATGCCTAGCCCTAAGTACCCTGACTTGTAGGAATAGGATTTGCAGGAATTTGTGTCCTGTACGTGTCCGTATCGGACACGTATCAGCGATAGCCCTAGGTGTTTGACGAAATGTCTCAATGGACATTTCGTTCTATTTAATATTAAAATCTGAGATTGTGTGGGGACTATTGATTAAATTTTTATGTGTTATATGAGTTGTGTGAACTGCTGTTTAAATGTTTAATTTTTGAAATTGATGGACTGATTATAGGAGGAGGTTTTTCCTATTTAAAACTGAGTTTCTTCACTGTTTTTCACTCTCACTCACTGTTTTCTAGCCTAACACTCTATCACTCATACCCACATGGCACCACACTCTCACATATCATATGACACACACACTTGTCCCTCACTCTCTTTCACACACATTGTTTACTCATGTGTTTTACCCCAAGGACAGCCCCTCCAAGCACACAAATCTGTCCCTTAATACCTTTCCTAGACAGCCACTTAGTTGGCCTCATATCAAGTCCCCTTGCTCCATGTTACTGCCCAATGTTGACAGTCCCCATAGCCATTTAAAGACCAGTCCAATACAGCCCCTAACATACCCCCTTCACTCCTTCTTATGTATATATATATTGCATTGTGATATATATGTATATAAGTTTTCCCTATATATGAGTATATAAGTTTGTATATATATATTAGTTATATATGGTGTATGGTGATATATATGATATAATTTATCATGATAGAGTATGGGTAGAATTGTATAGTGACTGTAGGATAGATGTATTCTTAATAGACTATTAGACATAGTCATGCCATGTGTAGTGTAAACTCATAACTAGTGTTGATTTCTCTTTTCATGTATACCTCCATGTTCACACACACACATAGCTCTACATGTTAGCTTCCTTTCTCTTATGTATAATATTGAATATGATGGCTTGTGTTTGGCTTGTATAGCCTTGTGATTGGTGTGTGATTGCTAGACTAGGCTTGGTTAGGCCTAGTGAGACTTATTAGACTTGGTTGGGTCAGTCTTGACCTAGTTGACCTAGTTTAACTAGTGTGGTTGACTAGAGTTGACCAAGTGTTGACTTTAGTCTAGTTTGACCTAGACAGCATACAGATGCATTGTAGATTACTATTATCATCCCCTGTATACATCTTGACTTGTGTTGCTCTAACTAGGAGTCAGGTATCTCATCTCGGACAGTACATTTACTTCAGACACTCAGATACGAGGCGAGTACATTCTCTGATCATTTCATATCCTGCTTAGAATTATTTTCCTGCTTTAAATTACTTTACTTGATACTATCACGTTGGTCATACGGATTGGTACTATATAGATCTTTTCATGAGATGTTATCCCCCTCGGGAGCATCGGATACAGCATGTTTTGTGCGTTTCATGAATCATCACGTATCTCTATGCTTCCTCTGATTCACGAATCGCCTGTGACACATGTACTCTCATGTTCACAGAGCCTCCATGAATCACCTTTACGTATCACTCATTTTATGAGCCATATGAAGTTTTACGAACCTTAACATAATTTGAACGGATCTTTGTGTATTGATTGGGGTTGGGGGAGTAGAAATAGACATGTGAATATTATCCAAGTAGCTGTAGTCATGAATCACTCTCTTAGCTGTAGTCATGAACCTCCTATGCCATTCACATGTTTATATTTTACTCTGACTCACTAGTCACTATTAGCTCTCTACTTATAGTAGATATTTCTATTACAGTTTTCTCTCTCTGTTTACATACTGCATTTCTTCAGTATCTATATCTTACTTTACTGCATGATTATATTTTCTAACCTGCTATGAACTGTTGAGATGTACTGTACTCGCTCCTGTCCTGACTGGACCTGTTGAAAATATTACAAAGGACGAGGAGGAGGCCTGGGAGGATACCTTCTTCGGACAGCTCTAGCTGAGGACATCACCCCACTGCCTAGACTAGTTTAGTTAGGCCTTATCTTATTTTCATGTTGTCTTGAGACTGTTTAGCTGGATTTTACTTCTGTTCAGAGATGTTGAGTTGTATATATTCTTTCTTATTCAGTAGCTAAGATATGTACTCTGGGTGTTTGCTGGGATATTACCTTAGATTTTTCTATCTTCAGTATTTTCTTGAGTTCTATATCATATCGTGTTTTCTTCCTCCTTAGTTGTGATTGAGTTCATTTACTGCTTAGTATTATATTACTAGATGTATGTTGACCTAGGACAGCGTTCTACCGCCGACACTGCAGCGTAGGCTGGGCATTGTAACGTTCTCGTACCCTCACAGTGGGTGTGGGTCGTGACACTCGTCACTGTAGAAATAAATGCAATAACTTAGTTTTTACACTAAGCTAAAACTCTAAGACACTAATTTGTGAAACACGACTTGTGACTGGACACCTAACCAAAATAATGATTTTAGCATAGGGGACCAATGTGGGATGACACTCTACTTTAACTAACTTTCTAGGGTCTTTACACTAGTGAGGGGTGGGGTTCAACACGGCTAAAACTCAAAATAACACAAAAAGTTACAAGTCGTAATTAATCAATAAATAAATCAAATGATCATTGTGTTTTAACAATTTTTGAGATAAACAAAAAGCTTAATTTTACATAAAATAAAGTACCAAAATGATCCTTGTTAATTATAGAAATTTGTTATAATTTTTTTCTGGAATTTATTAACCAGTACAAGTATTTTATAAAAATCAGTTTTCCTAAGTATACAGAAAATGAGTTTTGGTTCCATATGCCAAACTAGTGGCAAAACTATAATTTAAATACTATAAAAATTATACTAAATTAGCTAAATTAACATAGTATCTAAATACTATTTTTCCAGAATTTTAACAGTACTTTAAGTATTTTTAGAAATCCAAAAACAGCATTACACACAATTAAAATTAAAATAATTAATTACCTGCGTATTTTGTCCATGTATTTAATTTGAACCAAAGTTCAAATACAGGACCCAAGGTCGTGAATCAAGTCCAATATGACTTGTACAGGTCTTGAATGTGTGAAAACACATTTGGGCCCAAAAACCCATGCTAGGCTTGGACACCAAATGGTTGCAGTAATTTAAATACACTAAATACAAATTGGTAAAAGTGCAAAATAAATATTAATATTTTAATAAGGTAAAGTTTATACAAAGTGAATATATATATACCTATGTTAAAAGTACATATGTATATATATATAAGAAAATACTTAATTATAAAGTATATATACATATACAAATATTGTATACATATATATATATATATATTGATATATATATAATAATATATACACATGGAAATATATACATATATATATTTATATATAAATACAAATATATATATATAAAAGTTTACTAACTATAAAATTATATATACATATATAAAATACTGCCAAATATACAGTATATACATATATATATACTAATATATATATATACATATATATAAAAATATATATATAGAAAACAGAAAAAGAAAAAGAAAAAGAAACAGCAGTAAAGGGGGGCTCGAACCCGAGCCAGAGTACTGGAGGGGGGGGGGGGGGTTTAAGTCGGGTCGGGCTGGCCAGGGGGTCAGCCCACGGCTTGTGTTAGGGTTAGGATTTTAGTTAGATTTAATTAGGTTTGAATTAATTAACACATAAAAAAAAATAAACTCGATCCTGTGTCCGGACAGTTAGGGACACAGGATTCTACGTGTCCGTGCTATGCACGACACGCACGAATACTAATTCACGTGTCCAACTACTGGACGAGCGTCCCCGTGTCCTGGCAAGCCACGTACGTAGATTTGGGACACGGACGACACGAAATGAGCCTTGGTACTCACGTGTCCGGCGTCGAAGGGGGGTTTCGATAGCTCTGGACGGCGGAGGAGGCGTCGGCGAGGCGGCGCTCGGGTGGCACTGGGGTCGTCTCGTCGAGGCGCGTCGGAGGATGGTGGTTGCGGGCGGTGGCGCTCGTCGTGGGGGATGGACGAGCGTTCGCCGGAGTTAGGTTTAGGGTTTGGAGTTTGGGGCTGTGGGCGAGGTGGTCGGGGTGGCTGGGTGATGATTTAGGATTAGGGTTTGGTCTGGGGAAGGACAGGGGTTTAAATAGAGGGTCGAGTCGGTCGGGGGCAGCCGAAAATGGCGGGAGAAAGGTGGGCGGTGGCCGTCGGGCAGTCGGGGCAGCCGGGTCATCGGGGGAGTGGGTAGATTAGAGTTTTGCAATTTGGCCCCCATAGTTTAGGAATTTACACAATGGCCCCTAACGGTAGCTAAATGCAAAATACAATTTGTATTCCATACCTTAAAACATTTTAATAATTGCAAACTGATATAAAAACAATTTTAAAAATTACAAAACCATATTAAAACAATTTTAATATTTACAAAATGATATTTAAAAAATCTAATTAATTACAAAAGTCAATTAAAACATTTTAAAAAATTACAAATTGATATTTTTAATATATATAAAACTCATTTAAAAATCATCTAAAAATTCTAAAAAAATTCCTAAAAATCCTAATAGTCATTTTAAGGCTAAAAATGACATTAATAATTAATTAACATTTAATTAACTAAAATTTGAAAAACAGGGGCTTACAAGTCTTTCCTCTTTGAAAAATTTCGTCCTCAAAATTCACAAGGATTGAAGATCCTACAATAATCTAACATAGCAAGCAATGCTACAAAATGACTAAGGCTGCGATCGAAACTAACCTCTAAGGTATCAAGCGGGAACGGGTGGTTCCCTCGCAGCGGTTGGATCGAACAAGTAAGGGTATCTCTCCCTCATGTCCGACTCCCTCTCCCAAGTAGATTCACTTGGAGAGTGACGGCTCCAAGCTACTCATACTAGGGGTATAACCTTGTTCCTCAGCCTCTTCTCTCTCCTGTCTAATATTTCCACTGGCTGCTCAGAAACTGTAAGGCTCGGTCCGACCTCCAACTCTGTATGATCTAGCACATGACTGGGGTCTGGAACATATCTCCTCAGCTGAGATACGTGAAAGACGTCGTGAACTCCTACTAGGTTGGGTGGAAGTGCAACCCTGTAAGCTACCTCTCCGATCCTGCCAAGTACCTCGAACGGCCCGATGTATCTGGGGCTCAGCTTCCCTCCTCGTCCGAACCGGATCGTCCCTCTAGTAGGTGATATCTTCACTAGCACCATATCACCGTCTGCGAACTCCATCGGCCTGCGACTAGCATCAGCCCAGTATTTCTGCCTATCCTGAGCTACTCTGAGCCTGTCTCTGATCATCCCGACTTTCTCTGCTGCATCCGTGATCATCTCTGGCCCAAGCATAACTCGGTCTCCAATATCATCCCAAAAGAGCGGTGTGCGGCATCGTCATCCATAAAGCGCCTCGAAAGGAGACATACCAATACTGGCGTGGTAGCTGTTGTTGTATGAAAACTCTACCAAGTACCGATGGCTCTCCCATGATCCTCTGAAGTCTAGCACGCAGGTCCTCACCATATCCTCCAGTGTCTGTATTGTCCTTTCGGACTGCCCATCTGTCTGCGGGTGGTACGCCGTACTGAACTTGAGCCTACTGCCCAACTCCTCCTGCAAGCTCCTCCAGTAGTGGGATGTGAATCTGTTGTCTCTGTCTGACACGATGCTCACCGGCACTCCGTGTAGGCGAACTATCTGCTGCATGTATAGCTCCGCCAATTTCTCGGTGGAAAGCCCCACCTTGAAGGGTATAAAGTGCGCACACTTCGTCAGCCTGTCCACGATGACCCAAATGGCATCCTTCCCTCCTTGGGAACGAGGAAGCCCTGAGACGAAGCCCATCGTAATATGTTCCCACTTCCACTCGGGAATGGGTAACGGCTGCAACAAACCAGCTGGCCTCTGGCGCTCCGCCTTGACCTGCTAGCAAACTAGGCATCTCGAGATAAAACGTAATACATTCCTCTTCATCCCGTGCCACCAAAGATGTTTTCGCAAGTCACAGTACATCTTGTTAGCACCAGGGTAAATAAAATATCTCGATCGGTGCGCCTCCTGCAAGACTGCCTCTACCAGCTCTCCTTTCGGTATGCACAATCGGCTGCCATGCCTCAAAGATCCATCCTCTGCTATAGTAAAGTCATCCAGCAATCCAGCTAACGCCTGGGCTCGAAGTCTGCGAAGGCTCTCATCTGTAGTCTGTGCCTTCCTGATCTGCTCCATCAAACCTGACTGAATGTCAAGTGCCATCATCTGTATCACTGATCCTGGCCGAACTAGCTCGATGCCGAGCTTCTCCAGATCCTCCCGCAAATGCCGATCAATCATCAGGTACTATGCCATCGGATGCCTGCTCAGCGCATCCGCCACCACATTTGCCTTCCCGGGGTGATACTGTAAATCGATGTCGAAGTCTTTCATCAACTCCAACCATCATCTTTGCCTCATGTTCAGCTCCTTCTACGTGAACACATACTTCAAGCTCTTATGGTCAGTAAAGATCTCCACACGCTCTCCGTATAAGTAATGTTTCCATAACTTGAGTGCAAAGATCACCGCAGCTAACTCTAGGTCGTGGGTAGGATAATTCCTCTCATGAGTCCGCAATTGCCTAGATACATAAGCAATCACTTTCCCATGCTGCTGTAGGACACATCCTAGCCCCTTCCCAGAAGCATCGCTATATATGGTGAACCCTCAAGAACCTGAAGGTAAAGTCAGAACTGGAGCGGTCGTCAGCCTTCTCTTCAGCTCCTCAAACGCTGCCTGGCAGTCCTCTGACCAGATGTACTCTGCGTCCTTCCGTATCAGCTTCGTCATAGGTTCAGCTATCCTAGCAAAGTCCTGGACGAACTTTCTATAATAGCCTGCTAAACCCAAAAAGCTCCTGATCTCTGAAACTGACGTCGGAGCCTTCCATGTCTCAACTGCAGCAATCTTCCTGGGATCCACTGAGATTCCCTCTCCAGTGACTACATGGCCGAGAAACTCCACTCGGTCTAAAAAGAACTCGCACTTCGACAATTTGGCAAACAATCTCTCCTGCCTCAGAATCTCCAAAACTATCCGCAAGTACTCTGTATGCTCCTCTGGCGTCTTCGAGTATATCAGGATGTCGTCGATAAACACTACGACGAACTTATCCAGATACTGGTGAAATATCTTATTCATCAAGTTTATAAAGACAGCTGGCACATTTGTGAGACCAAATAGCATCACCAGAAACTCGTACTGCCCGTACTTCGTGTTGAACGTCGTCTTCTGGATGTCTGCTGCCCTAACCTTTACCTGGTGGTACCCGGATCTCAAGTCCATCCTGGAAAACACCTTCGCCCCGCTCAACTGGTCGAACAAATCATCTATCATGGGCAGAGGATATTTGTTCTTGATGGTGATGGCATTCAAGGCCCGATAGTCTATACACAACCGGACTGTACCATCCTTTTTAGGCACAAAAAGCATTGGCGCTCCCCATGGAGAAGCACTGGATCGAATGAAACCCTTTTTCAACAGGTCATCAATCTGCTCTTTCATCTCTACTGCCTCCTTGGGATTCACTCTATAGCAAGCCCAGGATACTGGTGATGAACCCGGCACTAAATCTATGGTGAACTCCATATCTCTGTCAGGCGGAAGCCCTGGAAGATCCTCCGGGAATACATCTATAAACTCCCTGATGATAGGGTGTGGCGGTGCTACGTCCCCAACTGTCGCACAACAGTTCGGCTCTAGGCTGATCTCCGGCCCTGTCCTCCTGACACTGAATGGTGTTGTGCCTGGGGGACTGAACAAAATATTACCCTCATGACAGTCTATAGATGTATGGGCATAGCTAAGCCAGTCCATCCCCAATATGATATCATAACCGGGGAGTGGCATCACAAAGAATCGTCCTCTGAACTCTCTCCCGGCTATAAAAATAGAACATCTATAGATAGATCTAATAGGCACTGGTCCTCCTCCCGTCATCACTCTACTAATCTTCGCAGTAGGTATAGCTACTAGATGGTGTTTATGCATAAACTCTAATGATAGGAAGCTATGAGATGTACCAGAATCAAACAAACATACAGCTAGAAAAGTATGCAAATAAACATGACATGTGATGACGTCAGCTAAGTAATCTGGCTCTGAAACCTGCTCCGGCTTCGGCTCAAGGGCTCTGAAACCTGCTCCGGCTATAAACCTTCTCCTGAGGTCCCTTCTGCTGCTGCAGATGCTGCCCAAACCTCTGTTGCTGAGTCGAAAGCGGTCCTCTAGTCTTCGCTACTGGGCACTCTCGAAGCTGATGGGTGGCAGACCCACAAACTAAGTACTGCCCCAACCTCTTCCTGCAGATGGCAAAATTATACCCTGGCCTCCTACAAAATAAACACACACCTCCCTTCGGTTGCTGCTGCTGATGTCGGGGTCCCGGGGCTCTAACTGGCGGGGTCTGATGATGTGGTGTAGGGGGACGGTAAGTCTGCTGGGGTGGCGTCGGTGCTCTTTGCTGGAAAGCCTGACGCTTGGACGGTCCCTTATGATGTACAGAAGCCGTCCTCTTGCTAGACAGAAGACGCTCCTCGATGCTCCGGGCCAACTCTAGGCTCTGGTAGTAGTCAGTCGTACCGTTCGCCACTATAAGGATGCCAATGTCTGGAACTAGACCATGGCAAAACCTACGGGTCATCTCCTCTGGATCTGCAACCAGACTAGGAGCGAAACGGCTCAGGCGACTAAACTCTGCCGCATACTCGTCCACAGAACGGTTCCCCTGCTGGATGTTCTGGAATCGTAGCCCCATGGCTACTCTAGCAGTGGTCGAGAAGAATTTCTTCTTGAACTGGGTCTTGAACTGATCCCAAGTGGCTCTCCCTCTCGCAAATAACGGCTCATTCCGGAACCAGACTCCTGCCAAGTCTATCAGCAGAAATCCCGCTGCCTCGACCTGGAGGTCACCCGGCATCCTGACTCCTAGGAGCTTTCTCTCTACCGAATCTAGCCAGTCATCTGCTACTACGATGCCCTCAGTCCCTGAAAACTCCTTGGGATTCAGACCCATGAAGTCCTTGATCGTCCCCGCTCTCTGTCGTGGCTCTACATGTGGTGGGACCACGGGACATTCCTCAGAATGCTCCATGCTCTGGCGGAGTAGGGTAGTCTGCTCCTGATGGGTTGTTAGGAACCCCTGGATCATAGTGAGCAGCTGGTTCCCATCGAGTGTGACGGAAGCCTGGGTAGGTATGATGATAGGGGATGGTGGAAGTATCGGGGCCTGCTGGGACTGGGATGTGGAAGATGGTGGAGGCATCTGGGTCTGTGGATCTGTGGAGTGGGGGAGTGTGGTAGGTGGAGGTGGGGGTATATCAGTCAACTGGTCAGCTGACTGGATAGGGTGTGCACCATTCTCAGGTGTAATATACTGGGACGAACGAGTAAGCACCATCTAATAAAAAAATAAAAATGACTTATAAGGACTTGTTTAAAGTAAGCAATCATAGGCAAGAAAATCTAATTATAATAGCAAGCATGTGATGTTTTCCTATGTTGCAATCCTAGCATTCCTCTAGGTGTTCTAAGCGTCATTCCTAATATTGTCTAATTACCTTAAGTTCCTAATTGCAGGCATGCTTGGTACAATAACGTAACCAAACAATTTAGTCAGGACCTGCATGGGCCACCACTAAAAACATGTCACGACCCGCTACCCAAATTGTTGGGCCAGGCCGAGTCATGCCCAGCCTACGTTTGATATAAAATGTAGTAAGCTGTTCTAAAGACAACATGATAAGACTAAATGTACTAACAGTTCTATAAGTGAATAAAAGTCATAAATGCTCCAAACACAAAAGTCGTCTCATATAGTAAAATGTCCAAAGTACAAGTCTGAAATATAAAACTGGATACATGTCCAGTTACAAAAATACGTAGTCTAAATACATGACTACTCTCAAAAGTCTAAAAACAAAAGACAACTAGGCGAGATTTCCCGCAGGAACATCCTCGTAAAGCAGAGCCGGGTCCTCGGCAGTAACTCCATAATATGTGTCGCAGAGTAACTCCTCCTCAGTAAGGACACCTACAATGTTATCCTGTCAGGACGGGAGCAAGTACTGAATCTAGCAAACTAGCATATGAAACATGGAAATGAACATACGAGGAAATAACTGGAAACATGGCATCACACAATCTATCATGGCAAGGACACATATGTCATAGAGACAGATGTATATGTAATGTTTAAAACTGTAGCATGTACGTGATCGGTCAATAGATGTACAATGTGCTGGGGCACATGTAAATGAAATATACATACGTACAAGTATACAACATAGGTGTACATCCGTACAGAAATACGAGATAAAGGCCTACGGCACAGTAACATATAAAATATGACTTTGCTCGGTACGATAAAGGGGACATGATCATGTACTCTACTATCAGTTTCCCCATAACCCGTATTCTAATCATGTGAGAGATACATAAAACTGTTCTAAGCATGGTAGTAATGGAAAGTACAGCATATGATATTTTAACTTGCTACCCCAAGGATTAGCATTTAACATGGTTGGATTAGTAGTTCATTTATGTAACAGTATGTAAAGTTTGTAGAAAGTACTTGCCTCTAGCAAAGCAAAGCAAAACAAGCTGCGATAAAAGTGCTATGGATGTCCGGTAACTCGTCACTGTAGAAATAAATGCAATAACTTAGTTTTTACACTAAGTTAAAACGCTAAGACACTAATTTGTGAAACACGACTTATGACTGGACACCTAGCCAAAATGATGATTTTAGCATAGGGGACCAATGTGGGGTGACAGTCTACTTAACTAACTTTCTAGGATCTTTACACTAGTGAGGGGTGGGGTTCAACACGGCTAAAACTCAAAATAACACAAAAAGTTACAAGTCGTAATTAATCAATAAATAAATTGAATAATCATTGTGTTTTAACAATTTTTGAGATAGACAAAAAGCTTAATTTTACATAAAATAAAGTACCAAAATGATCCTTGTTAATTATAGAAATTTATTATAATTTTTTTGGAATTTATTAGCCAGTACAAGTATTTTATAAAAATCAGTTTTCCTAAGTATACAGAAAATAAGTTTTGGTTCCATATGCCAAACTAGTGGCAAAACTATAATTTAAATGCTATAAAAATTATACTAAATTAGCTAAATTAACATAGTTTCTAAATACTATTTTTATAGAATTTTAACAGTACTTTAAGTATTTTTAGAAATCCAAAAACAGCATTACACACAATTAAAATTAAAATAATTAATTACCTGCGTATTTTGTCCATGTATTTAATTTGAACCAAAGTTCAAATACAGGACCCAAGGCCATGAATCAAGTCCAATATGACTTGTACAGGTCTTGAATGTGTGAAAACACATTTGGGTCCAAAAATCCATGCTAGGCTTGGACACCAAATGGTTGCAGTAATTTAAATACACTAAAATACAAATTGGTAAAAGTGCAAAATAAATATTAATATTTTAATAAGGTAAAGTTTATACAAAGTGAATATATATACCTATGTTAAAAGTACATAGGTATATATATATAAGAAAATACTTAATTATAAAGTATATATACATATACAAATATTGTATACATATATATATTAATATATATATAATAATATATACACATGAAAATATATACATATATATATATAAATACAAAAATATATATATATAAAAGTTTACTAACTATAAAATTATATATACATATATAAAATACTGCCAAATATACAGTATATACATATATATATACTAATATATATATATATATATATATATACATATATATATAAATATATATATATAAAAAAACAGAAAAAGAAAAAGGAAAAGAAAAAGAAAAAGAAACAGTAGTAAAGGGGGGCTCGAACCCGAGCCAGAGTGCTGGGGGGGGGGGGGGTTAAGTCGGGTCGGGCTGGCCAGGAGGTCAGCCCACGGCTTGTGTTAGGGTTAGGATTTTAGTTAGATTTAATTAGGTTTGAATTAATTAACACATAAAAAAAATAATAAACTCAATCCTGTGTCCGGACAGTTAGGGACACAGGATTCTACGTGTCCGTGCTATGCACGACACGCACGAACACTAATTCACGTATCCAACTACTGGACGAGCGTCCCCGTGTCCTGGCGAACCACGCACGTGGATTTGGGACACGGACGACACGAAATGAGCTTTGGTACTTACGTGTCCGACGTCGAAGGGGGTTTCGATAGCTCTGGACGGCAGAGAAGGCGTCGGCGAGGCGGCGCTCGGGTGGCGCTGGGGTCGTCTCGTCGAGGCGCGTCGGAGGATGGTGGTTGCGGGCGGTGGCGCTCGTCGTGGGGGATGGACGAGCGTTCGCCGGAGTTAGGTTTAGGGTTTGGAGTTTGGGGCTGTGGGCGAGGTGGTCGGAGTAGCTGGGTGATGATTTAGGGTTAGGGTTTGGTCTGGGGAAGGAGAGGGGTTTAAATAGAGGGTCGAGTCGGTCGGGGGCAGCCGGAAATGGCGGGGGAAAGGTGGGCGGTGGCCGTCGGGCAGTCGGGGCAGCCGGGTCATCGGAGGAGTGGGTAGATTAGGGTTTTGCAATTTGGCCCCCATAGTTTAGGAATTTACACAATGGCCCCTAACAGTAGCTAAATGCAAAATACAATTTGCATTCCATACTTTAAAACATTTTAATAATTGCAAACTGATATAAAAACAATTTTAAAAATTACAAAACCATATTAAAATAATTTTAATATTTACAAATGATATTTAAACAATCTAATTAATTACAAAAGTCAATTAAAACATTTTAGAAAATTGTAAATTGATATTTTAATATATAAAACTCATTTAAAAATCATTTAAAAATTCTGCAAAAATTCCTAAAAATCCTAATAGTCATTTTAAGGCTAAAATGACATTAATAATTAATTAACATTTAATTAACTAAAATTTAAAAAACAGGGGCTTACACTTGGACACGTTCCCCTAGCCTTGACGAGCACATGGGCACGAGCACGAGTCATGTCGTGCCCTGTGTCGCATGCACGAGGCTGTATCTTCGCCGCACGAGGCTGCCTGTACTGTTTTCTGATACTCTGTATAATTCGTGTTTTGGATACATCTTGTCCACTTTTGTGGACACAACACGACCTGTATAACACCCTAACATGTGTACGACACTTTCTTGTTCATTAATTTGCTGTTTGCTGCTAATTCGAATCCTAATTCTAGGGTTTTCTATATTTTTCCCTGATACGAAGTTATGTTCTGTTAGGTTTTTATTTCAGAGTTTATTTTGATGATTCATTGTTAATTCCTGTAAATTAATGGTCCATTTGATAATTTGAAACTTATATGCATGTCTGGATTCGAGTTTGCATGATTAGCTATATGTAAATGCATGAATTCAAGGTTAACCCATATCCCTGATACATGGGTTCGAACTAGGTAAAATTTTGAGTTTTTTCCAGAGTTATTTACATTTTTGAATTGATAATTAGTGTAGATTCATGATGTATAATATGTTTACAATGACTGAGACACATTTTACATAACTGGGTTATTGGAAAGCATATTTTGGGCTGAATATGGGTTTTCGAATGCATGTTCTGATACTAAGTATAATCTGAGTTTAATTGGTTAATTCGAATAATTAATGCATTGTAATGTCTGAACATGTATGCATGTGTGATTACCTCTGTCCCTGGGTTCTTAACTGAGTTAGGATTTATATTTTTTCCTGAGATGTAATCATGTTGGCAACTGGAATGATTGTTGATGAATACTAGGAATGGCTTGCTGAAATTTGAGAATAAACTGTGCATGTTTAACTACGGTTCAAGATGCATTATACATATATGTGTCGATGCTTATATACCATGCTAATCTGAATTTTAGCTTAGGTTATAACTTGGTATATGATGTGGTTATTGTCTAAATTGTACTGTGACTGAACCTGGGAGCTTGAAACACACCCTATTATATTTCACACTATATATACACATGACAGTACAGTCATTTCTTATACTATACCACTTGTACACCTTAGCACTTTTGTATACTCTATATGACCCCCTACATGTTGAACTTAAGCAAACCCCCCTTTCACTTGACCCCTCTTGCTGATTTCAGAACACACACACACATACTTGAATACATACACTACCATAACACCTCCCCCTTTGCTTCATGTTTCCCTATTTCCATCTATGTATATACCTATCTATATACCTATGTGGGTATGTGCCTACATATATATATATATATATATATATATATATATATATATATATATATATATATATATATATATATATATATATATATATATATGCATCTATGTATATACCTATCTATATACCTATGTGGGTATGTGCCTACCTATATATCTATGTATGAATGCATAAATGTATGTATCTATATATATATAAAATATGGATGTAAGGTAGCTGCCTTCATATATATGCATATATTGTGATGAATATATGCATATAGGCAATAAAATGCAATGGAACATGGTGTAATATATATATATATATATATATATATATATATATATATATATATATATATATATATATATATATATATATATATATGCATCTATGTATATACCTATCTATATACCAATGTGGGTATGTGCCTACCTATATATCTATGTATGAATGCATAAATGTATGTATCTATGTATATATGAAATATGGTGTAAGGTAGATGCCTTCATATATATGCATATATTATGATGAATATATGCATATAGGCAATAAAATGCAATAGAACATGGTGTAATGTAAAAGTGTATGATGCAAGGTAGATACAATGTTATATGCATGATTATATCCAAACAAATGCAAGCATTTATGTGTGAAATATGAATGCATGTATGAATATATACTTCTAGATATGGTATGTGTGTTCTCTGTGACTTGTGAGTGTGCTTGGTTGTTAGCCTAGGCTTGGTTAGGCCTAGTGAGACTTGACTGGACTAGAATTGACCTAGTTTGACTAAATGTTGACTTGGGTTGACCCGGAGTTGACCAAGTTTGACTTGACCTAGATTGACCTAGAAATTATGTAGATTGTATCATAAACTTCATTTACCTTATTTTAAACATATTATAACCTGTACTGTTCTATTTAGGACATTATGACTCCGGTGCAGACATCTGATATTATACTACTCTTTTTAGAGTATCAGGCGAGTACATTCTCTGATAGTTCTCTCAATTATTTGTCAATTACTGTACTTCAGTTCTAGTTAGTTTTATGTGATTCTTTATTACAACATGTATGGATATTTCTGAATTCATGTATGCGACACACATACCATATTTCTGGCATCTATTACTGGACTCATTGCTAGTATCATCATGTTTGGCTGGACTCATCTCGATTCTCGTGTCGGATTCTGGATTCACTTGTACTTGCTGGGAGGGGAAATACTTGAATAAGATATGTAGACATACCCCAAATCTGGAATCACCCAAATGCTGGAATCAAACTGAAATGATAGCCATCTCACACCCGGCCAGGTGTGTGATGTGCCGGATTACCTATAGCCGTTTATATGTCGACCTCGATATTTTAAAAACACACTGTTAAAGTATAGGCTGGACTCACCTTGGAATCATTGATCACTATGACTGAAATCGTCTCGTACTGGATTCATCTTGTATTAGATTCATCTTGTACTGGACTTACATTGGAGTTATACTTGTCTACATTTACTGTCTGGACTTATACCATGTTACTCTAGTTCAGCTAGATTCTACTTTACAGTCTTTATTGCCATGATTCTTCTCTTATTTTAGTTACCTTACTTTTTTTGTACCTTAACTGTTTCTCTATACCATCACCTGAATATAAACTGCTATGTTCATCAATACAACTGTTTATAACTGCTTTATAGTTCTCTGTTATTTACTTGGGTTTTCTAGAGGAGATGTGCTCGTTCCTGTCCTGACTGGACCTGTTGAAAATTTTACAGATGGTTACCCTGAGGACACTTGCCCTACTTATTATGGACCAGGAGATATTTTAGCTACCTTTGGCCTCGATACTCAGAGTGATCGGAAGACTAGCTAGTTGACTTGGTTTAGTTTCATGTTTTAGAACTTGAATTGTAAATAAGTTGAGATATATTTTGTTTTGAGATTGTTTGAGATTATTATTATTTAGTAGTTGGTTTTATTGTTGTTATTTAGTCTTAGTTATAAACTTCTGTGTTATCATATCGTGCTTAGACTGTGATTGAGATTTCATTATATCTATACTTGTCCTCCGTTCGGAGTTGAGATTCTGACAAGTACATTATATAACTACGTGAGTTGTTGGTTAGATAGTGACCTAGAACAACATTCTACCGTCGACACTGCGACGTAGGCTGGGCACTGTTATGTATTCGTACCCTCACAGTGGGTGCGGGTCGTGACAATTTTGCTGTGTGCCCGCGACGAAATTAATGCATATCCGTCGAGATACCCCGTATTGGCCTCTTTGTAAACTAATCCATAACTTTGTGTATGTTTGTCATATTGAGATAAAACTTGCGCCAACATGACCGTATCAGTTTTTTGGTCCTGTATGCCAAGTTTGGTCTGATTATGAGAAGGTCGACCGAAACGCTATTTTGGCGGGCCGCAATCCGACCCAACGGACGAATTTGTGCACGGCCTACCAAAATCCAACTTTGGACATACCATTGGGTTCATATCATCAAATCGGATCCGTAGACATATAGTTTGCTGACTTTAGAGATCGTAGATGTTAGCACACTTTTCGGTGCAAAGTGGATCCAATGACGGACATCATTTTGAGCCGAAATTACTATTTTGCTCTTGTGTCTAGAATTGGACTTATGGATAACCTATCCTAGCTATTTGGCTTATTTTGGTAATGTTGGCAATGTCTGTTTCAACATCCGGAGGCGTTTGCGGGAGTTTAAATTTTGTGACTCTTTGATTTGACGAGTTATTTGTGGGACATTTTTGCTACCACCAGACAAGTATACCATGCCTTCCTCTACAGTTTATTTACATGCTTATGTTTCTTTCTCTTTGATATATGTATTATCTGGTTTCTTTGACTGATCGTTGATATGAGTTTTCCTTCATATTATGCATACTAGTTTACTAGTCTTTTCATATACCGTCATGGTTTGACATTATAGTTCATATTGGATATGTTCTCACATGTACCTTGACTGAGTCGTATCATGTCGTAGGACGAGTAAGTCATAACTGAACTGCTATACCTTGTTTTCAATTTCTCAACCTGCGAGTCCACACTAGGGGCAAGGGTTGATTTTTTGAAGCTAACGTGCGAGTCCACACTAGGGCGAGGGTTAATTATTTGTCCGTACCTGCGAGTCCACATTAGGGGCGAGGGTGATTCTTGAAGCTAACATGCGAGTCCACACTAGGGACGAGGGTTAGTAGTTGTTCAAACCTGCGAGTCCACACTAGGGGCGAGGGTTTGGTTATCCGTTGATCTCTTGTCATGTGTTCATGTTTCATTTCCAGTAGTTCATTTATGCGTAGTTGTTCTCGCATCTATGTTCATAGTCACTTGTCATTTTGTCTCTTTTCTGCTTATTTCTTATGCATGTAAACTGTTAGATAGACATGTTTTATGTATCTTGTTAGTCCCCTGAGGACCTGATGATCTTTACAGGTGGCTGATTGCACGGAGTCAGTTAGCTGATCAGGATGATAGTATATTACATCTGCAGGATCCATGTATTGGCTAGTGAGATTACTTTATTTTCCTCTCGTGCTTTATATTCCTTATCATGATATATTATGCTTGTTAGCCTAGTTTTATAGACTCATGTTATTTCTTTGGAGTATAATCGGACATATATGCTAGTGGGCTGCAGACCATAAACCATAATGTTCATTCTTGTTTTATAATCTTCTTGTGGACTGAGATATAGTTTAACTACCATATTAGACGTGATACCCTATTCTGGACAGCATATACGTATTCGAGTTGGGCTGGAGTCCGCTTGATACGTAGCTGGCTTGCGCACGCATTCGCATCCCGAAAAGTGGGTGCGGGTCGTGACAAATTTTTATTGGTGGCCTGTACAGGTCAGAGCATATCGTTTTTTACGTTACTGTACCAAGCGAGCCTGCATAAGGATTAAACTTGATAGGAATCTCAATCCACAACTATTTTGAAAACTCTTATTGAATTCAATTTTCTCCTTTGGCCTTCATATTTGTATTCACTTATTCTTCCTTGTCTTTCCGTACTATTAATTTTTGTCCCTTCCTATTTCGGGGGTGATGAATGATTGTGATATCTAAAATTTATCAGAAATTCTTAAGTTATAGTGTAGATTAGATTGATTATTGGATTTTGGTCGCTTGATAGATAGGAGGGGATTAGAGATGCCATTTGCCATAGATATCCATTGGTAGTAATTTTTGCAACTAGTGTGCAAGTTATAAAATGTTATGACATCATGTATTTGAAGGAGTAGTGTAACCAAAGGTGGGTAGAGATTCTAGCGAACTTATTCTTGGTGGTTAGTTAATTGTGAAGAACATTGATGAAGTTTACTATATTTGGTATTAAAAAAACCTTTAGAAGATAAAATCTATTGAGAATTTGAAGTTTTGATGGAGTAGTGTGAGTTAGGGTGGGTATATGCTCTCAAATCACCTATTTGGTTCTTGGTGATCAAAAAAAAATTATGATTGATTATATATCGAAAAATTTAATTAAAGGAATATGAGCTATAATATATTGAAGAAATCCCACTTAGTATGTTCATGTGTCATATGGGTTGATTCAAAGGTGGGTAGAAGTCCTCGAGGATTTGTAGTTATGAAATGACGATGAGAATAATTGATAGCTAGTGGGACCCTATCTTCTACCATCACTGATGGAGTTTTTTTTCTTAAATTTCGAGGACGAAATTCTTTTAATGTGGGTAGATTTGTAAAACCTCTTTCCAAAATTTTGAAATATTTATTATTATTATTTATTTGAATTAAATGGTGATTTTTAGATTTTTTATAAATATTTAATTAATTAATTATTACGATAGAATGCTTTAGTCATGGTTAAGATTTGGAGTACAAGATGACTAGGAATTGTGGCACGGAGAGGGTAGTCGAGTGCTTTGACTAGTATTTTAGCCATGGTAGGGAATGTTGGCCCATTGCCTAATAGTCACACATGATTTTGATAATCAACGACGACTTAGGTCGATACACAAAATATATGAACTGCTAATATTTTAGGCAGTGAAATCAATATCAAAGGACATACTGCATCTACAAATAGCATTCAAAGTCATCATCCAAAAGCTAATTGTTACGGAATCCTGATCGAGTTATTTTTTACATTTCTTCTATATATTTATCTTTGTTGAGTCTATGATATGAAATGTAAAATCGATCGGATATTACTGGCCTAGGTTAACTCAAGTCCACCTTTCCAAATAGCCTACCTAAATCATAAAACCTTATATATCCAAAAAACCCTAAATACCTATGCAATTTGGCCACTTAATTTGAGTTCTGAAATGACAGAACTCTGGCAGAACTCTGACCGAGTACGGTCCGAGTTCTGACCGAGTTCAGTCAACCCAAGTTTGAATTTCAGTTGCCTCCAAATCTGTATCCAATGTTCGTTTGCAAGATCTTAGCATCCGAACTCTGCCCGAGTTCTGTCAGGAAAAACAACTATAAATAGAGAAAGATTTTTCAATTCTAACCACTCATTCACTCTTCTCTTTATCTATCCTTCAAAGTGTTTTTCAGTGATCTAAATCTTTCACATTCTACCTATACATCTCTTAGTCAAAGCTAGTAATATCGTGTTCGATTTAGAGTCTTTGGTCTACAAAGTTGTAAAGAGGTTACAAGTTCAGAAAATATCTCTGTTTTCAGAGTCGATCGTACGCTCGTCACCAAGCACGGTGTTGTGAAGTTGGCCGTGCATTTGTCACCAAGCACGGTGTTGTAAAGAGACAACAGCTCTCATTTAGCTTATGAATAGTGGATTAACAGCGGACAAGAGTACTCACGACTAGATTAGTCCTCTAAGTGGGAAACCACTATATATCGCGGTGTTCACTGAGTTTGATATTCTATCTCTTACTGCATTTATATTATTATCTCTTTATTTCTGCCATAGATTATAACGGTTAAATTTTTTATTGGTGATTATTTTCACTGCACTCACACACACTCTATATACCCCCCTTTAGAGGTGCTCAATGGTCCTACAATTGGTATTAGAGCAGGTTATATTCTAATATAACAACCCTAGAGAGTATATGGTAGCCGTGAAATCAATTTTCAACGGTGAGGGGCAATCTACAAATAGAACCCCACTATTTGATGGAACAAACTATACATATTGGAAAACACGAATGACTTTCTTTCTAAACTCTCTTAACTTTGATCTTTGGTCTATAGTAGTTAACAGTTATAAGAAACCAGCACCTGTAGTGATTGAAGGTAAACTTGTAGACAAACTACATAACAAATACACAGACGAAAAAAAGTCAAAGGCTAGTCGAGATGTACGTGCCATCAATGTACTATTCTGTACAATTGACAAAACGGAGTTCAATCGAGTTTCTATCTGTACTACGTCTCATAATATTTGGAGACTTCTTGAGGTAACCCATGAAGGGACTTCCCAAGTAAAAGAATCCAAACTCAGCAGACTAACACAAGAATATGAATCTTTTAAGATGAAACCCGGCAAGTTAATTACACAGATGTTTACTCGTTTCCTAGATATTACTAATCCTTTGCAATCTCTTAATAAAGATTACAGTAACCATGAGAAGATCAGGAAAGTGCTACGGGCTCTAACCAAGAAATAGAACCCGAAGGCTACTGCAATCATTGAGGGAAACGATCTCACCACCATGACTCTGGAGACACTCATGGGCAAGCTAATGACCCACGAGCTGGACCTACAAGAATTTGAAGAAGCAAATCCTAAAGAAAAATCCATCGCCTTCAAAGTGCAAGCCAAAAGAGTTGCATATAAAGATTCTGACGAAGAATCATCTAGTGGTGATGGGCAAGCCTTGCTAGTAAAGAACTTCAGAAAATTTCTAAAGTTTGAGAGATCAAACCGAAGGAAGAAAGATTTCCACGAAAGCAATGAAGAAGAAACAATATGCTTTGGATGCAAGAAGTCAGGGCATATGAAGAAGGATTATCCACTGTAAAAAATAAGCAGTCTATATGATAGATCAAGATCAAACAAAAAAGTTACAACTGGTCGAAAGTATGCAAATACGAGCATCTGGCACGAAAGTGATGCCAGTAAATCAGAAGAAAAGGACAGACCTTGCAGCACTGCTAATGTCTGTCTTATGGCATTCGATAAGGTATCAGCTAACCCTCTATATGATGACTTTACTTTCGATGAGTTAGAAAATGCTTTTAGCGAACTACTTGAAGAACACGGAAATGTGTTAGATAATTATAAGCAAGCTCGCAAAGATGTTAAGGCATGCACAACCGAACTAGCAAGATTGACTAGTCTTCTTGAAGATATTAGAGAGACATCTACTACCGGTAACACAGATGAGATAGCCAAGCTCATGGTAGACTATCATGAGGCTATCCTCACCATTGAAAAGAAAGAAAGAGACTATATCAAGATACAAGAGCTTTATGACATATAGAAGAAGAAGCACTTAGTCACAGAGCAAAGACTCGCTGATATGACTACTAAATATGAGGAGTCTTGTGCGGTCTCTAAAAAGTTAGAGATCAAGTTACGCAAGCAGGCCATTCCTGTGACACAACATAAGGTTAGTCCTAATGCTAAGCATACAACTAAGAGGACTAAACCACAGAAAGCACACAAATAACACGTTAATCACAATCATGCTTTCACTTATAGGTTTTCAAAAAAGACACAAATGCATGTGAACACAGAAATAAATAACACTTTTTCAAAACTCACTTGTACGTACTGTGGTACTCACGGGCACATATCACAGTATTGTCTAGTAAGAAAGCTTGTTGACAATCAAACACTTGTTTGGAGACCTAAGACTAATCAAAATAGACCCTTTAAGAAATGGGTACCAAAGGATTCATCTACTCGTGTTGTAGGTGGACCCTCAACCCTCTTATGCTAGAAGCAAATGGATCCTCAATAGCGGATGTTCGCGGCACATGAATGGTGATGCATCTTTGTTCGCTACACTATCGATGAAGAAAGAAAGATACGCCTCCTTCGAAAATAACTTGAGAGGTGACATAATTGGAAATGGCACTGTTGGTATGTCTCTTTATCCAGTAATAAAAGACATTTGTCTAGTTACGGAGTTGAAACATAACCTACTGAGAATAAGTTATTTGGCAGATAATGGTTATGGAATCAACTTGGTAAAAGGCAAATGTACTATATATGAAATGTTATATAGTAATCCCATATATGAAGGGATTAGAGAAGACAATATTTATGTTTTTCGTCATGACTCGTATCCGCTTTTCGGGACGCGAGCGCGTGAGCATGCCAGCTACGTATCGAGCAGACTCCAGCCCAACTCGAATATGTAAACGCTGTCTGGACTAGGGTAATATGCCTAATCAAGGCAAGGCAAAACTATATCTCAAATCCACAAGAGTAATATAAACACGAATGAACACTATGGGTCATGGTGTGCAGTCCACTAGCATATATGTCCGATAAGACTCCAAAAAAAAATAATGTGAGTCTATAAACTAGGCTAACAAGCAGGATATCTCATGATAAGGAATGATAGCACAAGAAGACAATAAACGTAATATCAATACCTGAATCTTGTAAGTATATCGTAATCATCCACCATCCTGCTCTGCTAACTAACTCTATGCAATGCTAAACCTGAAGAGATCATCAGGTCCTCAGGGGACATAGCAAGATACATAAAAACATACCTATCTAACAGTTTATCATGCAATAAAGAAAATATAGGATATAAACAGAAAAAGACCAATCAACACAAAAATATGACTATACACGACTAGGAGAACCACTAGGCATAAACGAACTGCTGGAGGAGAACAAGAGAACACAATGTCACGATGTCAACGGATATCCAATCGAATACTCAAACCCTCACCCCTAGTGTTGACTCACAGGTTTGAACAACTATTAACCCTCGCCCCTGGTGTGGACTCGCATGTTAGCTTCAAGAATCACCCTCGCCCCTAATATGGACTCACAGGTGTAGACAGATAACTACTAACCCTCGCCCCTAGTGTGGACTCGCAGGTTAGCTTCAGGAATCAAGGTACAGATAACTACTAACCTTCGCCCCTAATGTGGACTCGCAGGTTAGCTTCAAGAATCAAGGTACAACAGTTCCGTTATGACTTACTCATTCTATAACACGATACAACTCAATCGAAGTAGAGGTGATGACACGACATGACTCGGTCAAGATACACGGGAGAACAAATCCAATATGAACCACAAACTAACTATGAACAAGGACTATATATATACTATAATATGAAATACCAAGCTAACTATAAACAAGGACTGTATATATATACTAGCATGCATGATGTACAAATCATATGTCAATAATCAACTAGTAAAACTAGATAATAATAAGAATATGCATGTAAATAAACTGTAGAGGGAGGCAAGGTACATTTGCCTGGTGGTAGCACGAAGAACCAACAATATACCATCAACTGGAAAGCCATAAAGTCCAAATCTCATAACTATCTTCGAAAGCTGAAATAGACATTGCCAACATTTTCAGAATAGTCAAATTAGCTAGGATTGCCTGTCCTTAAGTCCAATTCTAGACACAGGAGTAAAATGGTCATTTTGGGCCAAAATGATATCCGCCGTTGGACCCGCTTTGCACCGAAATACGTGCAAGAGTCAATGGTCTCCAAAGTCATCAAACTATATGTATACGGATTTGTTTTGATGATACGAACCCAATCGCATGTCCAAAGTTGGATTTCGGCGGGCCGTGCACAAAATCGCTCGTTCAGTCGGATCGTGGAGCCCACAAAACGGTGATCCGATCAACTGTCTCAAAATTGGACCAAACTTGCCATACAGGACCATAAAAATGATACGGTCCTGTTGGCACAAGTTTTGTCTCGATCTGACGAACGTGCACAAAGTAATTAGAAAATTTGTAAAGGCACCGTTACGGTAAATTTCGACGGATACACATCAAATTCGTCGTGCACATGTAACCAATTTGAATTCTGTCAAAACCCACACGTTTGCGAAGTCGATACGCACCTTTCAATGCTTTCGGTTTGCGACCACGTCGCCCGGTTTGGCGGGACGCACGTTGTATCGGAGACTTTTCTAGTTTTTTGAAAACAATTATCATGTTTATTTCTCAATTTTCAACCCTATTTATCTTACTGTATAAACCATTAGAAATACAACTAATGATGGTGTTTCCATCTCGGTTAGGTTTTCTACGACTCTGTTCAAACACAATTTTGAAACAGAGGAAGGATCGGCGATAAATCCCCTTCCAAAACCGATTTTGGGACTGGATTCATATTCTATTTTTGAACAGATTTCATCGAACTTTTAGTCGATCTTTTGGCCAATATAAAGCATATAAATTCGATCTAATTGAAAGAAAATAAACTAGTATGGGTTGGGGACATATCCGAGAAAACGGCTCGCAAAACGATCGAGCGATCGTCGAGAGCCAATGCCGCGAAGTAGGCCTATTCACTGCCGCTCACTGTTACTGTGCTGTGGCTGCTATCACAACCCGCGCACGCATGGCCTTTCTGGCCAGCGGCGGCTGCCCCTCGACGGTGTGCGGGGTCAGGGTAGCCGCCCATGGAGAGGGGATGGCGTGGCAGCAGGTTTTCGTTTAGGGTTTGAGGAGTTCCTCTCTCGGTTTTCCTATATATTTTCGTGCATAGCATCGGGTTTAAGGGGGGGTCGGGGAGAGAGCTCGGCTGGGCTTGGGCCATTTGGCCTGGGCTTGGCTGTTTGTATTTCCTTTTTGTTTTGCTTTATTTTCTTTCTTCTTTTCTTTTCATTTATTATATATATATATATATATATATATATAGGTCTAATTAACAACTTAATATTATATATTACTAGTATAGGGCCTTTCTATAGGAATATGTATATATATAGCTAAACTCATTTAAAATAATAATAAATGATTTTATTTACTGTAAAAACAATAACCTTAATATTAATCAAAATCATAAGAACAAAAAAAATATAAACCAAGAGTGGTTTTGGTGAACCTAACTTGCATACTCTTTATCTGGCTTAGAAAATCATACAAATATTGTAAAACACTAATTAGTAATAATAATACCAATTTTGTACAAATAATCAAGTATTTAGAAAATATACTTCAAGTCCTAAATTAATTAAGAAATATTTGTACACACACAAAATATGCCTACATGGTCGTCTTTGGATGCACTGCATCACTACAAGGGCTTGTGCTTGGCTTGGGTCCAATCCGGACTGAATTGGCACAATCGGGCCTTCTAAAATTCAAAATATTAATAAATAACTAAATAAATTGTTTATGGAGGTCATGTCACAACTTGGTCTGGTTTGTGTAGTTAGAACACACTTATGGCTTGACATTCCCCTACCATGGCTATACACTAGTCAAAGCATGCCACTGCACTACCCGTGTAAAATCTCTAAATTTTGACTATTTTTTTTATAAATTTAGTACTGATTTTTTTATTTATACGTCGCGTAGTTGCATTGTACGTCGCGCACGAAATTTCGTTTTTCGTAATTTCTCGATGAGTGCGAATATGTGCGAGCGTACATGTTTTTAGAAAAATATTTTTTTTCTATTTTTTTATAGTTTCAAAATAATATATGTAATAATTATTTTAGTTATCATACCAACATTCCAAGTCCGTTATTTTATTTATAAAAAGTCTTTCATAAAAACAGTTGTTAATAATAAAAAATATTCTTCGTGTATACATATATTTCATAAATATTTTATTTAGTTTATTTTTAAATAATAATGTATTTTCTAAATTATTATTATAGTATTTTAGGAAAACATATTTTGAAATTATTGTGGCAATTTAAATCTTGATTTGATTTAAATAGTAAATATATATTTGAAATTTGATTATCTTATTTGATTTTAAACTAAAAGATAAAATGTAATCATATTTAAATTAATTTAAATTTGGATTTGAAATTTTTGAATGGATTTAATTAATAATTGAATTATCTACTTGGGTTTAAATAAATACTAATCCTTATCCTAATGGGATTCCCACCTCCTATAAAAGGAGAGGTACTTGTCCTATTTTTTTCCTAAATTCTCCACAACCATCTCCACAAAATCCTCCACCATCCGCAATAGTGCGTGCATCGTGTCTGTGTCCATCCAAGGTCTTATTCGAACTTTTACAATTGCATCAATTCCCGTGCCGGATACACCCCGACACGATTCATCTAAAATCCTACCCTAAACCCTAACTGCCCTGTCGGCCCGGTCGCCGCCATCGGCGACCGCAACACCCCCGACTCCCTGGCTATCCTTCCCGACCTCCTCTCACCCCCGACTCATAACCACCACCATCATACGCTTGTCTCCAGCACGCTCACCCTGTCCTAGTCTCGACTCCTGGCCACCCGAAACCAACACCTAAGACCCGTCACCAAGGCCAGCAGCACCACCTCCCGACGTCTGTCGACCATCACAGCGACCACCTCGCCATTCCGACAACCGCCTCCACCACAAGCCCCTACACCACCGTGACCGCCGCCACTCCGGCAAAAGCCTGTCACCACCGTTGCCACTAGCGACACACCTCGCTCACCGCCATACCAGCGGCCAACGGAACAACCACCACCGTTGTCGAAGGCCTATCCCCCCATTGCCACCTAGCCACCATCTTCCAATCGACCCCGACCCAGAAATTACCTCCACCATAGCCATCATCACGGCCATCCCCACTGTCAGCACCACCACCACCATCCCAGTCACCGCCACAAACCACCACCGACTACCACCGTTGACCATCCAAAACCTCCAACGCCTACACCCAAACCCTTCCCAAAAACCAAAACACACCACCACCACCACTACTAACCTGACCGCCGGCTGCCTAGTCCCTTCGCCGCGGCAGCCCGACCGTCGACTGCAGAACCACCGGTGTCCCCTCTCCCGAGCAACTCACCTCCCCGGCCGTACGTCCTCCACCGCCGACCAGAATCCTATCAAACCCCAGATCTGCGCCCTCTTACCACGCTTCCCTCCGACGTCGCCTGACCGGGTACCCAGGGAGCCGATTCCCTCCCGGAACTCGTCGCAGTGCCTAGGAGCCGGATCCAGTTGTGAGCGCCTTCGACTCGCTCCTCCGTGCGTCCCCTGGTGCTCCACCGCTATGGCCGAAGTATCCACCCATATTCGCCGCCCCTTTTCACTTCCCGCCGTACAGCCTTCGTGAACCTGCCGGACCGCCGATCCCCTCTGTTCACTTCTCCCCTTTCCTCAGCTTCCATCTCCTCTTCCCCATTTCTTTTTTTGAGATTCACTCTCGTGGAGTAAACTGAGATATGGTATAGATGGGCTTGAGTCGGGCCTCCAAGCCCAGAGGGCTGTTTTGTAAAAAAAAATTTATTAATTAAATTTTGGGCTATATATTGTAATACAAATGTGTGCATAAAATAGTAGTAGCATTTTGCTATTATCGACAGTATTACTATTTTATTTATTTTTAATGTTATTATATATATATATATATTTTTTATTATATATATATATATATATATATATATATATATATATATATATATATATATATATATATATATATATATATATACGCAGGTTATGGAGGGCCCTACCTCCAAGCTGCAGCGGGCGGCCTATCCAACGCTCCGCTCTTTTAAGCAGCAGCTAGCGGGACCCTCCACAACCCTCTATTTTACGCTGCGCCAGGTGACCCCTCCCAACCAGCGCATCTCTACACGCCCTTCCCCCACGCTCCTCATCTCTACGCCAATCCCCATCCCACCAACTCTACGCTTCCCCTCTATCCGCCTTACTCCTCTTCGCAGATCACCGCTCCCCAGCATTCATCTTCGATGATCACTCGAGCACCTCCTCCCCCCTACGGGGACCAGGGACTCTAGCTCCCCTCTTCCCAGATCCCACTTGAGCCTTCCCGCGAGGAAGCAGCTCCCCTGGCTCTAGCCCCCCGACTCTCCAGCTTTCCGCAGCTATCATACCCGCTTTCCCGTTACCCCGGCTCCAAGGACGTCCTCTGAGGCAGCCCTGGGAGCACCATCCCCTCCCGCTCTGGTTAAGGTTGGTTCACAGTAGGAGCTCTCCTGGTGCAGGCAGCGACCACATCCTCCGTCCCCGTAGCAGATTCGGTACAACCACCCCCGTCAGGCAGCATTTCTCCGCCTGACCCCTCTACCACCTCTTCCACCCTTGTTCAGTACCCCCTCGTACCGCCCCTGCCTCCCCAAGGGGGGACCCAGGACCCTCCGGCTTCAGGAGCTTCGCCGCTTTCTTACGCTGCCAAGCTGCGCCCGGACTTAGCGACTGCTAAAGGTCCCCTACTCCCCGACGTCATCCTCCCGGATATTGTTTACTCTCAGGACTCCTCAGTTCCTATGGTTCCCTTCTCTGACAAGGAACTATCTTCGTTGTCATCTTCCTTCCCCTGCACATTCGTCCTCAAATTCTCAAATGGTTGTCCCAAGCTATCCAAAGTGCAAGAGGCAATAGCCAGTTGGAGACTCTCAAAGGACTATCGAGTGGCACCACTAGACTCCAAAAATATCCTCCTACACCTCTCCTCTGACAGCGACCACAGGGCAGTGTGGGCCAAGGGCACTTGCAGGATCGACTCCCACCAAATGAAGATCATCAAGTGGTCTCCAGGCTACAACACAAAAGTCGACTCCGCGTTGGTCGCAGCATGGGTGACACTGCCAAACCAGCCCCTTATTTGCTTTGTCCTAGCAGTACTCAAGCGTATAGCCAATTCCTTCGGGACGTATGTGGCTACGGCGCCGGAGACTAGTAACCTCACCAAAGCTCACTATGCCAAAATCTGTGTGGAACTCGACCTCAACTTTGAACCACCAAAGCACATTACCATCGAGCTGGGCAACCAGACCCACACCCAACAAATCCTCTATGACAACCACATAATGTTCTGCAACCACTGTCAGCTAAGAGGCCACCTTCCAAATTACTGCCACCGTCTCCACCCAGAACTCAAGAAGAGACCTGTCCAGAAAGACCCCGTGCAGACAGAGGGGAGGACTCCCAAACCACCCCTTCTACCTCTTCGGAACTTGCACACCCAATTCAAGTCCAGCAATGAACAGGCAGTCACTAGCGAGAACCCCAACAGAGCTCTGACTCCCTTTATCACCCAACATCTCGCCCTCTCCAACCAATTCGACATCCTCGAGTCGAGTGACACAGAAGTATCACCGGAAACCACCTGCCCACTTGCGATCTCAGTCATCCCCGAGCTAGCGCATAACCTCCCTACCTTGGAAGGGGTAGAGGCACTTCTTGATACCAGTATGGCAGACCAACAACTCACCATCGAGGACACCAGCGAAGGAACACTTTCTATCCTACCCAGCGATGCTGATCAACCACACATCTCGGTCGAAAAATCTCTCACTATCCTCGGGACAGGCCAAGCAAGGAGAGGACTACAGGTCTTAGCCGCGGGTTACCCCCTCCAACAAGCTATTCTTCAAATTGGGAGCGCTAGCGACTCACTAGTCATTCCCTCCGAAGACTTATCATTTGACTTCGCTGGGGAACGGATAGCCCCTCCCCCCACGGATCCTATCGAGCAAACCCCAAGTATTCCCACCACCAAGGCTAAGGAGGAAGCGTCTACATCGAGCATGAAATTTGCAAAGATTGGAGACGACAAATCTACAATCATCCAAACCAGATCCGCCACCAAGCGGAACAAACCCCCCCATAATCTCATAAATGATTAACATCCTATCCTGGAATGTCCGCGGTCTGGCGAATAAATCGACATTTAGGAGAATATCCAGCCTACGTAAAATGTACAGAATCGACATCCTCATTATAATAGAACCCAAAATTTCCCCTAAAAGATTGAAAACTATCCAGCTGCAACTTGGCCTCCCCTCGGCCATTGCAGGCAGACACGATATTTGGATCCTCGGCACGAAGGACGTCAACTTCGGAGTTATACAAGACTCCCGACAAGCTATCTCATGCTAGATAGAACACCCCTAGCTTCCAGAGCGTAACATTCTCTCAGCGTTCCACGGTAGCTGCAATATCGCTGAACGGAAACACCTATGGAAAGATCTTCTTGACATAAATATCCACAACACCAACTCCCCTTGGCTTTGCATTGGGGACTTCAATACCATCACCCGCAGAGATGAGAAAATCGGAGGTCGGCCACCTCCCATATCAGCCATGCAAGACTTCAACAATTTCATCTTCAATGCTCATCTCTCCCCTCTCCAGTTCAACGGCAACGCGTTCACATGGTACAACATGCAAGAAGGCGATCACCGTCAATACTCCCGCCTGGACAGAGCCCTCACAAATGCCCCTGACACGGAATGGGGATTAACATTAAATATCCTACCTAAACTCCTCCGAATTCGACCACGCCCTCCTGCTAGTTGAAATCAAAAGCAATACCAATCCATATAAAATAAACTTCCAATTCTTCGACTTCTGGATCGAGCACCCCCAATTTTTGGGCATCGTCGAGGAAGCTTGGACGCAGGAAGACCCCCCCCAACCCCCTTATAAGGGTGAGCAACAAGCTCAAAGCCACGAGAAAAGCTCTCTCCAATTGGAGCAAAAATGCTTACGGGGATATTTTTCAAGCCGTAAGGGTAGCGGAAGACGACGTCACTCGGGCCGAAGCTATCTTCGCAGCGGACCAGTCCCCTGCAGCCAGGACAGCCCTAAACCTCACCAAGGCCATGCTCAAATTCAGGCTCAAAGTGGAGACAGACTTCTGGAAGCAGAAAGCGAGGTTGAAATGGGATAATGAGGGGGATAAAAACTCGAAATATTTCTACGCCTGCGTCAACGGCCGCAGAAACAAAATTACTATCCACCACACCGTTGACGAGAATGGGAACTCCATTATAGACTACAAGAGCATCCAAGCGGCCGCGGCGGACTTCTTTTCCAAATTATTCTCCAAAAAGACGGTTCCCAAAGATGGTCCCTTCCTGGACCAAATCCCCACCCTCATTAACGATAACGACAACGCCCAGTTGGAGCGTCCCTTGTCCGAACAGGAAGTGAAAGACGCAGTTTGGGCCCTTAACGAGCACAGTACCCCCGGCCCGGACAGCTTTTCGGGGGTCTTCTTTCGCACATGCTGGGATATCATCAAACAAGACATCATAGAAGCGGCAGTCGCTTTCCTCTAAGGAGCCACTTACCCCAAAGCTATCTCCAGCGCCAAGCTGATCCTCATTACGAAGAAAGAGAACCCAAAATCCTTTCGCGACTTCCGACCCATAAGTCTTTGCACTTTCACCAACAAAATTATATCCAAGATCTTTGCCACCAGGATGGCAGGCACTCTTCCCAAAATAATCTCGGAGGAACAGAGCGGCTTTGTTCAAGGGAGGAACATCCAGGACAATATTATGCTAGCTCAAGAGTTAATCACCTGCATGAAGTTCCCAGCTAGAGGGGGCAATATTGCCATCAAAATCGACATGGAGAAAGCTTATGATAAACTGGATTGGCAATTCATGATCTAGATTTTCAGAGCTTTTGGATCTCAAAAAATTGGACCAACACCGTCTGGAGATCCATCAGCAACTCATGGTTCTCCACAGTTATCAATGGCCAATCCGAGGGGTTCTTCAAATCAAGTCGCGGAGTGAGACAGGACGACCCTCTATCCTCCACTGTCTTCATCATAGCTGCCGATGCATAGAGCAGAAACCTCAACAACATGATCAGTATTCCGAACTTCCGATACTTCCACTCATCCAGTGGCTTCCCGATCATCACCCACCTGGCCTTCGCCGAAGATTTACTTATTTTCTCCTCCGGGGACGTGGGAGCGATGGAGGCAGTACATAATTCCCTGACGAGGTACTCCAGATGCTCCGGGCAGAAGATCAATCAATCCAAAAGCGTTATCTGCGCTCACCACAGCATCAAAAAAGAGCATGCAATCAATCTCCAACCTCACATCCTTCACTATTGTCCATCTCCCGTTCAACTATCTCGGCTGCCCCATTGTGTACGGGAAATCGAACGCCGGCATCTTTGAGAACTTAATCACCAGAATCATAAATAAACTCGATGGCTGGCATAACGCCACCTTATCCCCAGGAGGCAAAATGATCCTCATCAAACATGTGCTCACCTATATCCCAATCCATACTCTGGCCGCATGCTCCCCGCCATTGAAAGTTCTTTTATCGATTGAGCAGATATTTTGTAATTTCTTCTTGGGGCACAACAATGGTCAAGACAAACATCACTGGGCTAGCTGGGACTCTATGGCTCACCCCACTGAGGAAGGGGGCCTGAGAATTACCAAACTCACCCACATCGTTAAAGCTTTCTCGATAAAATTATAGTGGAAACTTCGTACGAGTAAGAATTTATGGACCAGGTTTATGAAAGCCAGGTACTTCAAACACATCCACCCCTCATTGGCCATATCCAACAGCAGATCCACAGTAGCTTGGCCTCGGATTCTTATCGGGCGAGACCTCGCTGAGCCGACGATTAGACTTCAGCTGAGTGGCGGCGAGTCGGACCTCTTCCTTGAGAGATAGATCGGGGACAGCTTGATCCCGAGTATCGCGGAGACCCCCAACAATGGCAGGATCAGAGACCTTTGGTGCTCCATCAACAACGACTGGAACTGGGATAAGATCCGTGAATGGTCCGGTGTCGAAGTGGTCGACAGCATCCGCCAACTCGGACTTTGCCTGGGTAGCGAAGCCGACGAGCTACGGTGGTCGCTTGAGGCATCCGGGACATTCTCGGTAAGGTCGACGAGATTAGCTATTCGAGGGAACGGCCAGCCGCAACCGACAATTGCTTGATACTGGCAAGCCTGTATCCCGAAGAAGTAGTCCTTCCTCATATGGAGAATCATTACTAAGAAACTGCCGACCGATGAGATCTTTAACTCCATTGGGATTAGCTTAGCTTCAGCCTGCAATTGCGGCTCAGACCGTCAAGCGGAGACTATCGACCATATTTTCCGGAAAGGGAATCTGTCGGACAGGATATGGAGGACCCTTAGCCGCCACTACAAGATTGCCCCAGAGAGAGGACGCTTCTACGATCTGGCGGACCAATGGAGTTCTGGTTCCCACGGTCACCAGATCGTTACAGCGGCCGCTACATGGGTAATTTGGAAGAATCGCAACAAGGCGAGATATGAAGGCAACCAATACTCGGCCGACCAACTCATTAAGAAAATCTTCAGGCAATGCCGTAAACGGAGTACCTTTTGTTCCCATATCCCGAATGTATTTTGGTCCTAGACCCCCACAGCTCTGGGGTGTCGGACTTCCTTTCCCCTATTTTGTTTTTCTGGTATACTTGTATAGGCTTCCCTTTTGCGCCTTGTATACGTGGCCGGGCTTCAGCTTTTTCTGCCTTGGTTAATAAAAGGAGGGGTTTCTTTTAAATATATATATATATATAATATATATATATATATATATATATATATATATATTATTTGGGGTATGTAATGGGTTAGAAGCTTACCAATATTTTTTTTGTACAAATATTTATTTTATAAAAACCCTTATCTAGGATTTCGAAGTTATAAGTATATTTAATGAACATGCCTAGCCATAGAATTTTAAAATTTGTATTATTCCAAAATTCTTTCTAGATCTCATGTATTTTCTAAATATAATTTAAATTGTATATAGTATTTTACCTAAAAATCACATTTTTACAAAATTAGCATTTTTGCCTAAAAGCTATTTTTAATTTTCTAGTATTTGTCTCAAGGCATATAGAATGTATTTTTAAGTAATATAAATACTTTCCTAAAAAAATATTATATGTATTATTCCTCAAAAATTTCTTCTATTATTAATCCATGTCCGTGACTAAGCCTACTATTTCTCATTCCTTTGCCAATTCTTTCCTTCCACCTATTGACCCTAACTAATTTGATCATTCTGGACCCAATGGAACTGTCTGTGCCACCATCAGAGGTCACATTGTGTAGTTGTTACCCGAAGTCGCAATTTGTGCCACATCGATCATTGCAGCACATCAGGCGTCCTACCGGCAAGACACCTTGCCTTTACTATTTTACTTTCTTGCTCAATATCATGCATATTTTATTTCTTATAAGTTGTTCTTTCAAAACCATATGTAGTTGCAAATTACTATACTTTATTTTTCTTTATGCATTTGGCTTAGACTTAAGGGACCACCTTTGTTTGTGCCGTATTCATTGGCTGACACCTGTGTGCCACGATGTCACGTGTCTCATATAGATTCGGACTTGCGTACCGACTGTACATCGGTGCGTACAGCCGTACAGGATGAGCGTTAGGATATAACTGCTAATATAATTACCTAGAAGACTTAGCGGTTATTAGAAATATCGTGGTATGGATTCAGCACGAGTAGTGCATGGGGAGGGGGAAGACAGTTATTAGGCACATGGGCTTTCACACATTTACTTTTCTCTAGCTGCCATTTGTGACTCAGTCGAGAGCTAGTGCACCGTGCACTTATTTTATTTTCCTCTAGATGCCACTAGTGCCTCGGTTGAAACACAAATGTGCCGTACATTTACTTTCCTCTAGCTGTCGTTAGTGACTCACCCGAGAGACTAGTGTGTCATGCATTTATTTATTTTTCCTCTAGATGCCACTAGTGCCTCGGTTGAAATGCTAACGCGCCGTATTTCTAGTCTCGGGAGCCCTTGTGTGGAACGTTGTCTTCAAAATGCATTTTCACATAGAATGGTTAAGGACTTTTATTTGTGTAGTTACATATACTTTTCTGTTGAGCTTTATTTATTCAGTTATTGGCATGATATTATGTGTCTTGTTACCTCCCTCTGAGGACCTGGTTATCTCCCCAGGTGTGTGCTCTTTTCTTTCGCAGGTATTCTAGCCATGGACATCTCTGTTTCTTCGAGAATGATTGCAATTGCATCGTCTTCGCTTCGCTCGCCAAACTTATTTCATTTTCCATATATTTCGTCCCTTGCTTGTTGGTAGTGGATTTGTCTCCGCCCAACATATTGTACAAATACATTTCCATAGATGATTATATAAATTCTTTATTTTCTTTTATTTTGTGGATGAGATTAGTCGTTATGGTTTCTACTGCATATTACAGCTTATGTATGCGTACGAGATTTCCATATATTGGAGTATACTTCGTATGTATACAGCTGGCATGTCTACGTTCCTAGTCCTACGTATTTTGGGACTGGGACGTTACATGTTTTTGTGGTGGCCCATGCAGGTCTAGATAAATTATTTGGTTACTTTACCGTACCAAGCAAGCCTGCGTATAGGATTAGAGTCTAGGATCTCATCCACATACTTGACCGGCTTCTCGCTTGACTCCTCGAGTTGCATCTTGCTTGATCCCTTCTATCGTGATTTGTGCCCTTATTTTGTGCTTAATAGAGATTAATAAGGTAACCCATACTAGGTGGATATGACCCATTGTCCCATCACCCTACTAGTTTAATTCTTGTAAGTTGGGTAGAATGCCTTACGACCTAACCCACCTTGTGACCTTAACCAAGTCTTAGACAAGTAGACGGTAGGACTACTGTATAGGTATCAACATAGAACATGACCTAGATTTTAAGGACTTGACCAAACTCTACTTTATTTTAATCATAATCTCACGTGCCTATATTTTTACCATCTAGACTAATGATGCTAATGTAGCCTAGTTTTTGCAAGCTCAATTCTTTATCAAGCTTGTTCATGACATATGCTATTGAGCGCTCCCTAGCATATTGTCTAATTAGAACCGGTGCATGATGGTCTGATCAACCAAGTGCACTTTGGTTCGCTTTTATTTATCGTTCTACGTGGATGGAGACATAGCTAAACTTGTCCTCCAGAGTCCCACGACTGCCTTAAAAAATTCTTTTAGAAAATATTCGGTCGCCTTTGAACCACGTGTTCGTATTCGATAATATCATCTTTGAACTCTATATCGCTTTCGCTTTCACCTAATTTAGAAGGGCGAAGACGCTGATACGTGAATTCCCTCTAGCTGTCCTATCACTTATGTCCATTACCACTCAATGTGACTTTATCTTCGTCTTAAACTACTCGTTCCTTCCTCGACCCAAACCCTATTATTGTGACCTCCTAATCACTTGGGTGATTCCGATCATCCTTTTATTTGTGCTCCCAACCTAGATGACTAGCACACCGTTTCCCTCCTATGACCCATATCTCCCAAGCCCTAAATTATTCTCTTTATTCATTACTATTCTCAAATTCGTGTTATTGTGATTTTATTGCCTTAACTAGCGACCCTCCATATCCATGATTTATCTTCGAAAACGCAATTTTCTAAAGCATGCTTGTGTTGAACGTCGTTCCTTTACCTCGCTC
Organism: Iris pallida; assembly: GCA_029216955.1. Lineage (NCBI taxonomy): Eukaryota > Viridiplantae > Streptophyta > Magnoliopsida > Asparagales > Iridaceae > Iris > Iris pallida. The sequence continues at coordinate 244,190 of JANAVB010034320.1, read as the reverse complement.
AATGATTCGACTATGTTGCCTTATCAATATACCCATGTACCTTTTCGACCCCCAGTTATTCTTAATTTCGAGGACAAAATTCTTGTAAGTTGGGTAGGATGTAAAATCCCTAAATTTTGACTATTTTTTTATATAAATTTAGTACTGATTTTTTTATTTATACGTCGCGTAGTTGCATTGTACGTTGCGCGCAAAATTTCATTTTTCGTAATTTCTCGATGAGTGCGAATATGTGCGAGCGTACATATTTTTAGAAATTTATTTTCTATTTTTTTATAGTTTCAAAATAATATATGTAATAATTATTTTAATTATCATACCAACATTCCAAGTCCGTTATTTTATTTATTTTAATTATAAAAAGTCTTTCGTAAAAGCAGTTGTTAATAAAAATAATATTCTTCGTGCATACATATATTTCATAAATATTTTATTTTGTTCATTTTTAAATAATAATGTATTTTCAAAATTATTATTATAGTATTTTTGGAAAACATATTTTTAAATTATTGTGGCAATTTAAATCTTGATTTGATTTTATGGATTGATTTAAATAGTAAATTAATATCTATATTTGAAATTTAATTATCTTATTTGATTTTAAACTAAAAGATAAAATATAATTATATTTAAATTGATTTAAATTTGGATTTGAAATTTTTGAATGGATTTAATTAATAATTGAATTATCTACTTAGGTTTAAATAAATCCTAATCCTTATCCTAATGGGATTTCCACCTCCTATAAAAGGAGAGGTACTTGCCCTATTTTTTTTTCTAAATTCTCCACAACCATCTCCACAAAATCCTCCACCATCCGCAATAGTGCATGCATCGTGTCTGTGTCCATCCAAGGTCTTATTCTAACTTTTACAATTATATCAATTCCCGTGCAGGACACACCCCGACACGATTCATCTAAAACCCTACCCTAAACCCTAACTTCCCTGTCCTGGTCGCCGCCATTGGCGACCGCATCACCCCCGACTCCCTGGCTATCCTTCCCGACCTCCTCTCACCTCCGACTCATAACCACCACCATCATACGCCTGTCTCCACCACGCTCACCCTGTCCCAGTCTTGACTCCTGGCCACCCCAAACCAACACCCAAGACCCATCACCAAGGCTAGCAGCACCACCTCCCAGTGTCTGTCGACTATCACAGCCACCACCTCGCCGTTCCGACCATCGCCTCCTACACCACCTGACCGCCGTCACTCCGGCCAAAGCCCGTCACCACTGTTGCTACCAGCGACACACCTCGCTCACCGCCATACCAGCGGCCAACGGAATAACCACCACCGTTGTCGAAGGCCTCTCCCCCCATCGCCACCTAGCCACCATCTTCCAACCGACCCCGACCCAGAAATCACCTCCACTACAGCCATCATCATGGCCATCCCCACTGTCAGCACCACCACCACCATCCCAGTCACCGCCACAAACCACCACCGACTACTACCGTCGGCCATCCAAAACCCCCAATGCCTACACCCAAACCCTTCCTAAAAACCAAAACACACCACCACCACCACTACTAACCTGACCGTCGGCTGCCTAGTCCCTCCACCGCGGCAGCCCGACCGTCGACTCCAGAACCACCGGCATCCCCTCTTCCGCGCCACTCACCTCTCCGGCCGTACGTCCTCCACCGCCGACCAAAATCCCATCAAACCCCAAATATGCGCCCTCTCACCATGCTTTCCTCCGACGTCGCCTGACCGGGTACCCAGGGAGCCGATTCCCTCCCGAAACTCGTTGCAGCGCCTAGGAGCCGGATCCAGTTGTGAGCGCCTTCGACTCACTCCTCCGTGCATCCCCTGGTGCTCTACCGCCATGGCCGGAGTCTCCACCCCTATCCGCCGCCCCTCTTTACTTCCCGCCGCACAGCCTCCGTGAACCCGCCGGACCGCCGATCCCCTCCGTTCACTTCTCCCCTCTCCTCAGCTTCCATTCCCTCTTCCCCGTTTCTTTTTTGAGATTCACTCTCGTAGAGTAAACTGAGATATGGCATAGATGGGCTTGAGTCGGGCCTCCAAGCCTAGAGGGCTGTTTTGTAAAAAAAAAATTATTAATTAAATTTTGGGCTATATATTGTAATACAAATGTGTGCATAAAATAGTAGTAGCATTTTGCTATTATCGACAGTATTACTATTTTATTTATTTTTAATGTTTTTATTATATATATATATATATATATATAAACCCTTATCTAGGAATTTATAAAAACCCTTATCTAGGATTTCGAAGTTATAAGTATATTTAATGAACAGGCCTAGCCATAGAATTTTAAAAAATTTATTATTCCTAAATTCTTTCTAGATCTCATGTATTTTCTAAATATAATTTAAATTGTATATACTATTTTACCTAAAAATCACATTTTTACAAAATAAGCATTTTTGCCTAAAAGCTATTTTTAATTTTCTAGTATTTGTCTCAAGGCATATAGAATGTATTTTTAAGTAATATAAATACTTTCCTAAAAAAATATATTATATGTATTATTTCTCAAAAATTTCTTCTATTATTAATCCATGTCCGTGACTAAGCCCACTATTTCTCATTCCTTTGCCAATTCTTTCCTTCCACCTATTGACCCTAACTAATTTGACCCTTCTGGACCCAATGGAACTGTCCGTGCCACCATCAGAGGTCACCTTGTGTAGTTGTTACCTGAAGTCGCAGTTCGTGCCACATCGATCATTACAGCACATCAGGCGTCCTACCAGGCAAGACACCTTGCCTTTACTGTTTAATTTCTTGCTCAATATCATGCATGTTTTATTTCTTATAAGTTGTTCTTGCAAAACCATATGTAGTTGCAAATTACTATACTTTATTTTTTTTATGCATTTGGCTTAGAGTTAAGGGACCACCTTTATTTGTGTCGCATTCATTGGCCGACACCTGTGTGCCACGATGTCACGTGTCTTATATAGATTTGGACATGCGTATCGACCGTACATCGGTACGTACAGGGCGAGCGTTAGGATATAACTGCTAATATAATTGCCTAAAAGACTTAGCGGTTATTAGTAATATCGTGGTGTGGATTCAGCACGAGTAGTGCATGGGGAGGAGGAAGACAGTTATTAGGCGCAGGGGCTTTCACATGTTTACTTTTCTCTAGCTGCCATTTGTGACTTAGCCGAGAGCTAGTGCGCCGTGCACTTATTTTATTTTCCTCTAGATGCCACTAGTGCCTCGGTTGAAACACAAATGTGCCGTGTATTTACTTTCCTTTAGCTGCCGTTAGTGACTCATCCAAGAGACTAGTGTGCCGTGCATTTATTTATTTTCCTTTAGATGCCACTAGTGCCTCGGTTGAAATGCTAACGCACCGTATTTCTAGTCTCGGGAGCCCTTGTGTGGAACGTTGTCTTCAAAATATATTTTTACATAGAATGGTTAAGGACCTTTATTTGTGTAGTCACATATACTTTTCTGTTGAGCTTTATTTATTCAGTTATTGGCAAGATATTATGTGTCTTGTTACCTCCCTCTGAGGACCTGGTTATCTCTCCAGGTGTGTGCTCTTGTCTTTCGCATGTATTCTAGCCATGGACATCTCTGTTTCTCCGAGGATGATTGCAATTGGATCGTCTTTGCTTCGCTCGCCAAACTTATTTTATTTTCCATGTATTTCATCCCTTGCTTGTTGTTAGTAGATTTGTCTCCGCCCAACATATTGTACAAATACATTTCCATAGATGATTATATGAATTCTTTATTTTCCTTTATTTTGTGGATGAGATTAGTCGTTATGGTTTCTACTGCATATTACAGCTTATGTATGCATACGAGATTTCCATATATTGGAGTATACTTCGTATGTATACAGCTGGCATATCTACGTTCCTAGTCCTACGTATTTTTGGACTGGGGCGTTACAACCCGTGCCACGATTTCTCGTCACCTTGTACTCCAAACTCAACCATGACTTAAAGCATTCCACCGTAATAACTATTTAATTAAAGTTTATATAATTCCACAAATTTACCATTTTAATTCAAAGAATTAAATTAAAACTATTTTTCCAAAATTTTGGGAAGAGGGGTTACAGTTTTCGTTCTAGAAAGTAATAACAAACTGGAAGATGCCTAGTAGCAAATCAAGATGAAAGCTGGCTATGGCACATGAGGCTAGAACATGCTAATATAGATACTATCTCACGACTATGCACCAAAAATTTGGTAAAAGAACTCCCTGAGATCACATTCAAGAGAGACGTGGTATATGCTGACTGTAAAAAGGACAAGGCAACTAGGTCTACTTTTAAATCTATTAATGCTGTAAGTACCTCTAGACCCTTGCAGTCAATTCATATAGATTTATTTGGTCCTAGTAGAGTCACTAGTCTTGGCGGTAAACTATACGCCTTTGTTATTATTGACTATTTCTCTCGTTTTACATGGGTTTATTTTTTATCAAACAAAAGTGATGTAATTTTTGAATTTCAGATATTTTGTAAAAAGGTACAAAACGAAAAAGGCTTCATAATTACTCCTATCCGAAGTTATTATGGTGGCAAATTCGTAAATGTTGATTTCAAAAAGTTTTTTGATGATAGTGGATTTTACCACGAGTTTTCTTGTCCTAGAACTCTCCAACAAAATGGTGTTGTGGAGCGGAAGAACTGTACTCTAAGCGAGATGGCTAGAGTCATGCTAAATCAGCATAATCTTCCTAAATATTTTTTGGAAGAAGCTGTTAGTACAGCCTGTCATGTTTTAAATAGGGTGTTAATTCGACCTATGTCAAAAAAATACCATATGAGCTTTGGTTTGAAAGGATTCCAAATATTTCTTATTTTAAAGATTTTGGATGTCGTTGTTTTATCTTGAACACCAAGGACAACTTGGGAAAGTTTGACTCTAAAGCAGATGAAGGAATATTTCTCGGATATGCTGCTAAGAGTAACGTATATAGAGTTTTTAATAAAACATCTATGATTGTTGAAGAATCCATTAATGTTACTTTTGATGAGCTCAATAGTCACAGATCTAGCGACAGTGACGATGAAGATGCACATGCTAGATCCAAGTCATCCAAAAATACTGCTACCAGAGAGAGCCCCATGGAAGATATAACAGAAAGATTCAAATCTTGGAGATTCTTGCCAGATCATCCAGAGATGCTTATCATATGTGATGTATCAAAAGGTGTAAGCACACGTTCTTCTAATAAAGACACTGATATAGCAGCTAATATAGCTTTTATATCGCAAGAAGAACCTAAGACGTAGCAGATAATTTTAATGGTAAATTTTGGATTGATGCCATACAGGAGGAACTTAATCAATTTGAGAGAAATCAAGTTTGGGAAACTTGTTCCTGAACCTATTGGTCAATCGATAATTGGTAAACTAAGTGAGGATGGGCAAGTTCTACACAACAAAGCACATTTAGTGGCACAAGGTTATAATCAAGAAGAATGTATTGATATGACGAAACATATGCTCATGTCGCTAGATTAGAAGCTATCCGCATATTTTGTGCATTTGCATATTTTTACAATTTCAAATTATTTCAAGTGGACGTGAAAAGTTTATTTTTAAATGGATTTTTGAAAGAAAAAGTTTTTGTGAAATAACCCCCCGGTTTTGAAGATTTTCAAAAATCTGATCACGTCTTCAAAGTTAGAAAAGCACTTTATGGAATCAAACAAGCACCTCGTGCTTGGTATGAACGCCTAAGTGCCTTTCTACTTGAAAATAATTTATCACAAGGAAGAGTTGATACTACTTTATTTATCAAATCTTTATATGATGAAATTCTTCTTGTGCAAATTTATGTAGATGACATAATATTCGGTTATACTAATGAAATTTTTTGTCAAAAGTTTGCTAAGTGTATGCAGAGTGAATTTGAGATGAGTATGATGGGAGAACTGAACTACTTCCTAGGACTTCAGATCAAACAACACTCACAGGAAACATTCATCAACCAAGCTAAGTATACGAAAGATTTACATAAGAAGTATGACTTTGACAACGTAAAGCCTATCGGAACTCCAATAGCTATATCTACCCAGCTTGACATTGATGAGAGTGGCAAACCAGTCGACCAGCGTAAGTATCGAGGTATGATTGGTAGTTTATTATATTTAACTGCTAGTCACCCTGATATCATGTTTAGCATTTGTATCTGTACAAGATATCAAGCTAACCATAAGGAATCACACCTATGTGCCGTTAAGCATATCTTCCGATACCTTAAGGGAACTTCTACAGTCGGCTTGTGGTATCCCAAAACCACATCTTTTGACCTAATCGGTTATTCTGATGCAAATTTTGTAGGATGCAAATTAGACTGTAAAAGTACCAGCAGTACGTGTCATTTCCTAGGTAAAGCTTTAGTCTCCTGGTTTAGCAATAAGCAAAATTCTGTAGCGCTATCAATGACTGAGGCTGAGTATATTGTCGCAGGACGCCGTTGTGCTCAAATTTTGTGGATGAAGCAGACCCTATAAGACTATAATCTGCACTACATGAAGATTCCCATATTCTGTGATAACACTAGCACAATTAACTTGACTAAGAACCTTGTTTGTCACTCATGCATAAAGCATATAGAGATTCGTCATCACTTTCTATGTGATCACCAAAAATACGAGAATATTTACGTAGAGTTCATTGACACAAATCATCAACTAGCAGATATTTTTATAAAACCACTGGCTGAAGACCGTTTTAACTATCTGCATCGTGAGCTAGACATACTTGAATTTTCAGATTCATGATGCATTATGATTAATAAAAACTCTTATGACTTAAAACTTTGATATTTATTAATTGAAGTTATTTTGGGTACAAGCTGAAAGGGTCCTTCTGTTATACAGGCGTAAATAGCCTAAAGCGATACGGTGTACTAGTCTTCGGACTACCGTTAGCTGGGATCCGGCCCCTACAGCCAACCCAAAGTAATAAACATTATTAACTGAAGAAGTTTAAAAGTTATTAAGTTTATTTATCATTCGTTATGCATAAATGAACTGAAAATACAAGTGGCCAAACTCTGGCAGAACTCGGACCGAGTTCGGATCGAGTTCGGGTCGAGTTCGGTCGACGCTGGTTCAATTTTTAGAATCGCTGCTGCCGGCCCTCGCTCTTTATAAACATTATCTTCTCCATATTTCTTCTCCATCTTTCATCCGAGAACCCCCCAAAAACTCTTGTTCCCAAAGGTTGAAGCTCTCCTCCTCCCTAATTCTTGGATCTAAGAAGCTCAGAGGTGACTCTCTCCTTCCATATCTCCTTCTATTGAGGTATCTCTTTCTCTTCTCTGTTTTCCATGGCTTCTAAACAATTCCCCAAGAGAAAGAAAGTTTTCTCCACACAGGGTTCATCTTCAACCTCGGAGTATGAACCTGTGAATGCTTTTAGTCCTGCTCGTCCCTCCGATGAAGAGGACTTTGACGCTTCACTTTTTCCAACTGTGGAATTCCCAAATTCTTGGTTTGATTCTTTTTCTCTTTGGAAAATATGTCCCGGGAGAGCTGTCAACTTTACTATTTTTTTTTTCTGAATATGCAAACACTTTCGATAGACTTAGGGTCCGTTTGGATATGATTTCTAAATTTTTTATCTGAAAACAGTTTTTTAAAAGTAAGTTATAAAGTTATTTTCTGAGTGTAAATTTTTTGAATTTGCGTTTGGTTACTTTCATCTGAAAAATATTTTTATAAAATAAAACTTTCAAATTCTGTTTGGTAAAATATTTTGGGGACATAATTTTTAATAAAGAAAAAAATCTATTTGGTAGATTATTTTCAGAATTATGAATGTCCTGTGTCAATAATTATTTTGTATCCGACACGATCACAACAATCCCGAGTCTTGCCATCCTCCCGAAGATCTTCCTGTCTCGGTCAACGTCGAACACACCGAAGGTGTCCTTGAGCTCTAACCCTTCGGCGGGGCCCGACCCAATGGCGCCAAGCTCGTCGAGGTTGATAGAGGAGATCTCGTCTTCGGTGAGCGGCTCCGGGCCGAGGCAAAATGAGAGGTTTCGAGTCCATTCTTGTCTCTGTGTCTGACCCTGAAATTCGTGGCGGTTGGAGGTGGACACTTGGTCCGCAATCGGTATGTCGTCGTGGGAGGTGGACACTTGGTTCGCGGTCGGAATATAGTCGAAGAAGGGGCCCGGATCCGAAGGAGTGTCGGTGCCTCAGGCATGGGAGGGGACTGATCCGACGCGTGGGAGGTGGACACTTGGTCCGCGGTCGTGATGTCATCGGATCCGACGGTGTGGGAGGTGGACTCCAGATCCGACGGAGCGACGGTCCCATGAGAAGGACCATGAGCTCGTCGGAGACGTGGAGATTTTTATGGGTCTTCTCGACCATGCTGCTGTGAGGAGGGCGGTGGAGGAAGGAGGAAGGGGGAGGGTTTTGTTTGAGAAAAGAAAGGAGGAGGAGAGAGAAGAAAGGGGAAGTGAGAGTGTGGAAGAGAGAAATGTGGAGGAGACCTGCTGCTCTAAGGGAGTGTGAGAAATGTTTTTGTAAAAACAACTTTTCCTTGCTCCCAGAAAAGAACGTTTAAAAGTAACTTTTGGAAAAAAATTCAAAAACAAAAAATGTAGTGGTGACAGCCAAACGTAGTTTTGTAAAACCCCTAAAATTTTTACTATATTTTTAGTTCTGATTTTTTTTTTGTATTTATACGTTGCATCGTCGTATGGTACGTCGTACGAGAATTTACGTTTTTCGTATTTACTCGTCTAGTATGGACGAGGTACATATGTTTTGTTTTTATAAATGATTTTTTATTTTCAGTGACGACTTCAAAATAATATATATATAGTAATTATTTTTATTAATTAGTTGTGAAAAATATCTATCAAAGTTACCAAAACATATTATTTAATTTATTTTAATAAAGGTAATTTAGGAAACTATTTTTATGCAAATCTTCCTTGCATATGAGGTACGTTAATTTAGATTTATATATAATTCCATTTTCGAAATTATTTAATATTAATATTTTATATAAAAAAAGATATTTAAAAATATTTATTTATTTTCGAAATTATTTTTATTTAATTATAAAAAGGTATTTTAGTTTAGTTATTAAACTTTAAATTATGGTTAGATTTATTGGTTTGATTTAAATAGTTGATTTAAGGATGGAGATTTATCATTTGAATTTATTTGGATTTAAACTAGATTGAGATTGGATTTGATTGATTTAAATTATTTTAAATTAATTGGTATTATCTATTGGGGTTTTAAACTGGGAATTTCCACATCCTATAAATAGGCAGGTACTCCTCCATTATTTCTCCACAAGCTAAAATTACTCCATAAATTCCATCAATACCACAAACAGCCTACGTACGTGTATCGTGTCCGTGTTCCACCATCAAATTCTTATTCCAATTCTTTTTACAACTACATTATCCATCTTCTCCGTGTCGGACAAACCCCGACACTTACAAATCCCAAATCCATGACCAAATCCCTAAACCTAATCCTAACCCTAACCCATCCCAGCCACCACCTCCATCCGTTGTCCCGACCACCACCGTGGCCGCCCACCATCACCACACCACTTCCCAGGTCACCCAAACCACCCAGCCACGTCGACCCCGATCCAAGTCGCGGGTGCCGCGTTTCCTACGGACGCCTCCGCAGCAACCCATACCGGCCATCTTTCCCTGGCCAACCAACCAACCACCAACCAAAAGAACCACCACCACCGTCGCCAATACCACCACCACCCTCGACGGAACCACACATCACCTTCACAACCGTAGTCGACTCCACCCCCGGCCACCTTGGCCGAGGAGCCCAAAACCCCCAAAATAATGACAAAAGAAAACAAATAACAAAACCGCAGCCGCCGCTTACCTATCCTCCGGCCGCCCTGGCGACCGCCGCCGTCCTCCAGCCGCGACCTCGGCCAACTCCGTCGAAGACCGTCCCAGCGCCACTGCCCTCATCTCCTCCCTCTGTCGCCGAACTTATCGCGCTCGGCCACCACGAGCGGCGTCCACGCCCAGCGCCACCACCGCATCCGGCAACGCCCCACCGGAAACCCCCTTGCTCTTCCGCTCCTCCACCGCCTGGAGCCCATCCCCCGCAGGCGCCGTCGACTCTGCGGAGGAGCACCCGGCCAAACCCTCTTCTCCCGACGTCTCCGCCTCCGCGAGCCCAGCGCCGCCGCCGACTTCCTCCTTCCTCTTCCTCCTCCTCACAGACCCGTCCGCAAGACCGCCGCCGTCCCCGCGTTGGCCTCCTCTTCGCCGGCGAGCGCGTTCCTCCGCCGCCCCCTCTACTCTCTCGACCGCGCCACCCAAAAACCCCTCCGCGTGACCTCTCTGCCCCGCTCGCCATCCGCCCTAGCTTCATCCGCGCCACCGTCCCTTTCTCCCGTCTTCTCCCCCTCACTCTTCCCCGACTACTCCTCTCCGCCCCCTTTCTTTCCTACTCCTCTTCTTCTTCTTCTGATCCCACTTCTTTTTGTGTTTTGTTTGACTTTTTTTTTTGGAAAGATTGTTTTGTTTCGATTTTAAGAAGAGCAGTAGGTACAGTAAAGTAGTTTTATTATTATTATTATTATTTTTGTTATCATTATTATTATTATTTTTGTTATCATTTTTCCTAATTTATTAATAGTATTATTGTATACTAGTATTCTTATTATTATTATTATTACTATGTTATTATTTATTAATATTCTTATTTAAGTTATTTTTATTAGTAAGTATTATTTTAAATATTAAATAAACATAGTAGCAATTTTTTATATTATATTGTAACAAAAATAAGATTGTACTAGGCTTACCTTACATTTATTTTCAAAACTAGATTTCGAACCCTAAAAATATTATTTCTTATATCTACTAAAAAGTACTTGACAAAGGTAGGTTCCCTATAAAAATAGTTCTAGAATATTATGTTAAGTATATATTTTCTTTATTTAATGAAATATCGTTTCTGTCAAACATCACAAATTCTATGAAACTTAGTGTTTTAGCCAAAAACGACTTTCTTGACTTTAAGTTAGTACTTGAGTATAATAAATAGTTTTAATTCGCATATATTATCAAACTTCTTCGATGATCTTCCTCTTCTACAATCTAGTCCTATTCTTAATCCCTTGCCAATTCAAGTCTACCTTATGTCGAACCTAACTAAATTGACCCTTCTGGACCCAATGGAACCGACCGTATCACCATCCATGGTCACCTTGTACAGTTGTTGCACCGGAGTCACAGATCGTGCCACCTGGATCATTGCAGCACACCAGGCGTCCTACCAGGCAAGATACCTTGCCATCTTGTACTTACATTTGATTCATGATATTTGATATGTTGCTAGTGTTTTTACATTAATAAGAGTATGTCCAAGTATGACTTGGGTGCCATCGATATGTATATCGATGTTTGTGTGTGTGCGTGTGTGTGTGTGTGTCGACCATATATGGTAGCGGACTTTCCCGGTGTGTTGAAGTTATGCTTCATAACTTCTTTGACTTGTTGACACGTCTCATACACGACACATGAGTGAGGATCATTGAGTCGACACGAACCTACGTATTCGACTTGCTACCGATACGGGCGGTTCGTGTGTCGGTTCATTTATGGATTAGCGGAGTCTAGATAGTGACTTGCATAGAGATATGGATCGCCAAGACATGGATATGACTTGTGTGATACATGGGCGGGAAAAACTACTGGGACGTATGAGCTAGCCCAAAGCCTTCTAGATTGCCCGGTTATGGGTTCATGGTTTCCCTGTTATGGGTGTGTCGCTAGAGGATATATCCATTGCACGGCCCTGACCACGACGTCAGATACGGTCAGGAGGTATGCTAGCGATGCAAAGTATGAACTAGGGGATATATCCATTGCACGGCCCTGACCACGTCGTCAGATACGGTCAGAGACGTATACTAGTTCATGCGAAAGCCTCTAGTGGATGCTATGCTTTATTCCTACCCACTTATACGTTCCAGTATAGTTTTCGACTTGCATTACACCTAGATGGTTAGGTTCCATTGTGTTAGAGAATGTGGTCTTTTTCTTTATCATGTATCATTTACAGTTCATCATGGTATTATTTTTATGTGTCTTGTTACGTCCCTCTGAGGACCTGGTTTTTCCCCAGGTGTGTGTTCATGTCTTTCACAGGTATTTCAGCCAAGGCCGTGGTCTTCTCCATTCCTTCGAAGACGATTGCGCTTGGTTCGTCTTGCCATTTTTTATCGCTCGATTTCTTGTACATTTCTTTCATTGAGATAGTTGGTAGTGGACTTTGTCTCCGCCCAACGATTGTATCATAAATATTCGAGTTGATATTTATATTATTATTCCTTTCATTGTGGATGAGATTTAGTTTTTCATGGATTACTGCATTTTACAGCTTATGTATTCATACGAGACCTACGTACTTCGTATGAATACAGCTGGCATGTCTACGTACTTGGTCCTACGTATTTTGGGACTGGGGTGTTACATGTTTTTGTGGTGGCCCATGCAGGTCGAGATAAAATTGTTTGGTAACTTTACCGTACCAAGCAATCCTGCGTATAGGATTAGAGTCTAGGATCTCATCCACACACTTGACTGCCTTCTCGCTTGACTCCTCGATTTACATCTTGCTTTATTCCTTCTACCGTTAATTCTTATCCTTCTTTCGTGCTTGATGTTGGTTAGAAAGGTAATCCATACTAGGTAGACTTGTCCCATTGTCCCATCACCCTACTAGTTTAACTCTTGTAAGTTGGGTAGAATGCCTTATGACCTAGCAAATCCCTTTGTCCTTGTGACCTATATTAGCAAGTTCACTTAGGTTCTAAGATTTAGAAGACCCTAACCCATCTAGTCAACCAAAGACTTGGACAGAAGAGACCATAGGACGACTGTATAGAGACCAACATAGGATATAACTTAGAGTTTTAAGGAGTTTTGAACTAATTCTACTCTATTTCAATCTAAATCTCACGTGCCTATATTTTATTATCTAGACTAGTGATGCTAATATAGCCTAGTATTTGCAAGCTAATTCTTTATCGAGCTTGATCAAGTCATATGCTATGGAGTGGCCACTCACTAGTATATTGTCTTATTAGAACCGGTGCATGATGGTCTGATCAACCAAGTGCACTTTGGTTCGCTTTTATTTATCGTTCTACGTGGATAGGAACATAGCTAAACTTGTCCTCTAGAGTTCTATCCACGACAGTCTTGGCAATTCTTTTGAAATTACTCGCTCGCCTTGAACCACGTATTGACATTCGAAAACTACTTCTTTGGACTCATATTGGTTTTCATCTTTCACTTATTTAGACGAAGACTCGCGCCTAATAGATAGACCCAAGGTATCACCTTTAGTTATCCCCCATCTATTGCCAAAATAGTTGGCCACCGACCAACCGATGGGACTATATCCTCATCTCGAGTTGCTAGTCCTCTCCCTTACTCTAGATTCATTATCGCGACCATCATTCACCCCCTAAATTAAATTCGTGATTTATTTTTCGTAGTTATCAAAGTCACGATTTTCTAACGCACATTTTGAACGTCGTGATTTGATTGCTCCTTATTGACATTCCCTTGTACCTTCTCAACCCCCTACTCATTTTTAATTTCGAGGACGAAATTCTTGTAAGTTAGGTAGGATGTAAAACCCCTAAAATTTTTACTATATTTTTAGTACTGATTTTTTTTGTATTTATACGTTGCATCGTCGTATGGTACGTCGTACGAGAATTTACATTTTCGTATTTACTCGTCTAGTATGGACGAGGTACATATGTTTTGTTATTATAAATGATTTTTTATTTTCAGCGACGACTTCAAAATAATATATATATAGTAATTATTTTTATTAATTAGTTTTGAAAAATATCTATCAAAGTTACCAAAATATATTATTTAATTTATTTTAATAAAGGTAATTTAGGAAACTATTTTTATGCAAATCTTCCTTGCATATCAGGTACGTTAGATTTATATATAATTCCATTTTCGAAATTATTTAATATTAATATTTTATATTCAAAAAGATATTTAAAAATATTTATTTATTTTTGAAATTATTTTTATTTAATTATAAAAAGGTATTTTATTTTAGTTATTAAACTTTAAATTATGGTTAGATTTATTGGTTTGATTTAAATAGTTGATTTAAGGATGGAGATTTATCATTTGAATTTATTTGGATTTAAACTAGATTGAGATTGGATTTGATTGATTTAAATTATTTTAAATTAATTGGTATTATCTATTGGGGTTTTAAACTGGAAATTCCCACATCCTATAAATAGGCAGGTACTCCTCCATTATTTCTCCACAAGCCAAAATTACTCCACAAATTCCATCAATACCACAAACAGCCTACGTACGTGTATCGTGTCCGTGTTCCACCATCAAATTCTTATTCCAATTCTTTTTACAACTACATTATCCATCTTCTCCGTGTCGGACAAACCCCGACACTTACAAATCCCAAATCTATGACCAAATCCCTAAACCTAATCCTAACCCTAACCCATCCCGGCCACCACCTCCATCCGTTGTCCCGACCACCACCGTGGCCGCCCACCATCACCACACCACTTCCCAGGTCACCCAAACCACCCAGCCACGCCGACCCCGATCCAAGTCGCGGGTACCGCGTTTCCTACGGACGCCTCCACAGCAACCCATCCCGGCCATCTTCCCCTGGCCAACCAACCAATCACCAACCAAAAGAACCACCACTACCGTCGCCAATACCACCACCACCCTCGACGGAACCACACATCACCTTCACAACCGTAGTCGACTCCACCCCCGGCCACCTTGGCCGAGAAGCCCAAAACCCCCAAAATAATGACAAAAGAAACCAAATAACAAAACCGCAGCCGCCGCTTACCTATCCTCCGGCCGCCCTGGCGACCGCCGCCGTCCTCCAGCCGCGACCTCGGCCAACTCCGTCGAAGACCGTCCCAGCGCCACTGCCCTCATCTCCTCCCTCTGTCGCCGAACTTCTCGCGCTCGGCCACCACGAGCGGCGTCCACGCCCAGCGCCACCACCGCATCCGGCAACGCCCCACCGGAAACCCCCTTGCTCTCCCGCTCCTCCACCGCCTGGAGCCCATCCCCCGCAGGCGCCGTCGACTCTGCGGAGGAGCACCCGGCCAAACCCTCTTCTCCCGACTCGATCCCGACGTCTTCGCCTCCGTGAGCCCAGCGCCGCCGCCGACTTCCTCCTTCCTCCTCCTCACAGACCCGTCCGCAAGACCGCCGCCGTCCCCGCGTTGGCCTCCTCTTCGCCGGCGAGCGCGTTCCTCCGCCGCCCCCCTCTACTCTCTCGACCGCGCCACCCAAAAACCCCTCCGCGTGACCTCTCTGCCCCGCTCGCCGTCCGCCCTAGCTTCATCCGCGCCACCTTTCCTTTCTCCTGTCTTCTCCCCCTCACTCTTCCCCGACTACTCCTCTCCGCCCCCTTTCTTTCCCACTCCGCTTCTTCTTCTTCTGATCCCACTTCTTTTTGTGTTTTGTTTGACTTTTTTTTTTGGAAAGATTGTTTTGTTTCGATTTTAAGAAGAGAAGTAGGTACAGTAAAGTAGTTTTATTATTATTATTATTATTATTATTTTGTTATCATTATTATTATTATTTTTGTTATCATTTTTTCTAATTTATTAATAGTATTATTGTATACTAGTATTCTTATTCTTATTATTATTACTATGTTATTATTTATTAATATTCTTATTTAAGTTATTTTTATTAGTAAGTATTATTTTAAATATTAAATAAACATAGTTGCAATTTCTCATATTATATTGTAACAAAAATAAGATTGTACTAGGCTTACCTTACATTTATTTTCAAAACTAGATTTCGAACCCTAAAAATATTATTTCTTATATCTACTAAAAAGTACTTGACAAAGGTAGGTTCCCTATAAAAATAGTTCTAGAATATTATGTTAAGTATATATTTTCTTTATTTAATGAAATATCGTTTCTGTCAAACATCACAAATTCTATGAAACTTAGTGTTTTAGCCAAAAACGACTTTCTTGACTTTAAGTTAGTACTTGAGTATAATAAATAGTTTTAATTCGTATATATTATCAAACTTCTTCGATGATCTTCCTCTTCTACAATCAAGTCCTATTTTTAATCCCTTGCCAATTCAAGTCTACCTTATGTCGAACCTAACTAAATTGACCCTTCTGGACCCAATGGAACCGACCGTATCACCATCCATGGTCACCTTGTACAGTTGTTGCACCGGAGTCACAGATCGTGCCACCTGGATCATTACAGCACACCAGGCGTCCTACCAGGCAAGATACCTTGCCATCTTGTACTTACATTTGATTCATGATATTTTATATGTTGCTAGTGTTTTTACATTAATAAGAGTATGTCCAAGTATGACTTGGGTGCCATCGATATGTATATCGATGTTTGTGTGTGTGCGTGTGTGTGTGTGTGTGGACCATATGTGGTAGCGGACTTTTCCGGTGTGTTGAAGTTATGCTTCATAACTTCTTTGACTTGTTGACACGTCTCATACACGACACATGAGTGAGGATCATTGAGTCGACACGAACCTACGTATTCGACTTGCTACCGATACGGGCGGTTCGTGTGTCGGTTCATTTATGGATTAGCGGAGTCTAGATAGCGACTTGCATAGAGATATGGATCGCCAAGACATGGATATGACTTGTGTGATACATGGGCGAGGAAAACTACTGGGACGTATGAGCTAGCCCAAAGCCTTCTAGATTGCCCGGTTATGGGTTCATGGTTTTCCTGTTATGGGTGTGTCGCTAGAGGATATATCCATTGCACGGCCCTGACCACGACGTCAGATACGGTCAGGAGGTATGCTAGCGATGCAAAGTATGAACTAGGGGATATATCCATTGTACGGCCTTGACCACGTCGTCAGATACGGTCAGAGACGTATACTAGTTCATGCGAAAGCCTCTAGTGATGCTATGCTTTATTCCTACCCACTTATACGTTCCAGTATAGTTTTCAACTTGCATTACACCTAGATGGTTAGGTTCCATTGTGTTAGAGAATGTGGTCTTTTTCTTTATCATGTATCATTTACAGTTCATTATGGTATTATTTTATGTATCTTGTTACGTCCCTCTGAGGACCTGGTTTTTCCCCAGGTGTGTGTTCATGTCTTTCGCAGGTATTTCAGCCAAGGCCATGGTCTTCTCCATTCCTTCGAAGACGATTGCACTTGGTTCGTCTTGCCATTTTTTATCGCTCGATTTCTTGTACATTTCTTTCATTGAGATAGTTGGTAGTGGACTTTGTCTCCGCCCAACGATTGTATCATAAATATTCGAGTTGATATTTATATTATTATTCCTTTCATTGTGGATGAGATTTAGTTTTTCATGGATTACTGCATTTCACAGCTTATGTATTCATACGAGACCTACGTACTTCGTATAAATACAGCTGGCATGTCTACGTACTTGGTCCTACGTATTTTGGGACTGGGGCGTTACAAGTTTGAGTACGTTTTGAAGTTTAAACTCAAAACATGACCAAATGATGGATAACCAAACAGGGCCTTAGTCTTCGGGACTTCTTTTCTACTGCTGATAATATCTATGATAATGCTATTAGGATGTTCTATTGTAACATATAAGTGAAACCTGACGGTAGTATCTACTCTTGTGTTGCTGGACATAAAATTGAGTTTAACTCGACTGGCGTCAGTAAATATTTTCATATGTCTGATGTTGGCGAGGCGTTAGTTGATATTCACAAAGTCCAGTTTCCCGAAGACATGACCCTCGACTTTCTCAAAGTCTAGATGTCTCATCCTAACCCTGTCCCTCGCAGTGGTAGGATATTTGCAAAACACCTAAACTAAATTTTTTTATGAATTACATCGCTTTGTTTTCTCTGCATTGCTTCCCAAGATGGGATCTTTTGACGAGATCACGTTCTTTAAGATATCTGTGATGTATCATCTGTATTTTGGTGTTCCATTTTCTGTTCCCAAGACCTTTATGGCTTGGATGATCGGTTGCAGAAGGGTGGGGCGTAACCTTTTATACCCCATGCATCTGGCAACCATTTTCAAGAGATTTCAGATCAACCTTTTTTTCTGTCCTTTTTCTTCGTCATCTTCTAAGCTGACTAGATCTAGGAAGTATCCTCTGCCTCTACCTCCTCCAGGTGCTGCTCCTGTTGAGCCTCAGGCCTATCCAGATGCTTCTGCTCCTGCTCCGGGCTTCGATCCCCAGTTCTACTAGCACTTCGATGACTTTGTCACCGTCTTCGGGCAACGTCATTAGAGTTATGTAGATGCTGAGTTCCGACATACCTATCAGGCTCAGGTACTAAGGAACATCATTTCTGATCTAACTGGAGTCTGGCACAACACCCCACTGCTATCGTTCCGATGATCCATCATCCAGCATTCGATGGACCGAGGTTCGACGACCCGACTACTTTCGAACACTTTGATCAGCCCACAGCTTATTTCGACCCTCAGCCACCTGCTCCAGATGATGATGATGATGATGCTCATATGTGAGACGAGCATTCAGTTAGTGTTTTGAGTTTTTTTTCTAGTGATGATGATCTATGTAGCTGGATTATATATCAGTCCAAACTTTTTTAGTTTGACATTTTTATTAGTAGTTTTTCTTTTAGCAGTCATAAACTCTTCTAGTTATGACGTTTATGGACTTATGATGTACTTTCTTCAGTTTTAGTTTATCAGCTTATTAGTTGGATTTATCAATTTTATCCACTGCAACTGCTAGTTCTACTATCTTCATACTCGTATCTTGTGACTTATATATTGGATGTTACTCTTTTTCTTTCCGTGTCTACATTATTGGCCTTACACATTATGGGGGAGCTACTCATTTTGTACATGACAAAGGGGGAGAAGAGCAATACCAAAATAAAATTTCAAATGAACAAGTCAGGCATATCATTTCAAAGTTATATTTTAGCTATATTTTGGTATAGACTCAAGTTTGTCAATTATCAAATTGAGGAAGATTGTTGCCCATTGCCTAATGGTCACACCTAATTTTGATAATCAACGACAACTTAGGTCGATACACAAAATATACGAACTACTAACATTTCAGGTCAGTGAAATCAATATCAAATGACGTACTGCATCTACAACTAGCATTCAAAGTCATCATCCAAAAGCTAATTGTTACAGAATCATGATCGAGTTATTTTTTTACATTTCTTCTATATTTTTATCTTTATGGAGTCTAGGATATAAAATATAAAATCGATCGGATATTACTGGCTTAGGTTAACTCAAGTCCACATTTCCAAATAGGCTACCTAAATCTCAAAACCTTACATATCCAAAAAGCCCTAAATACCTATGCAATTTGGCCATTCAATTTGAGTTCCGAAATGATAGAACTCTGGCAGAACACTGACCGAGTTCGGTTCGAGTTCTGACCGAGTTCGGTCAACCTAAGTTTGAATTTTAGTTGCCTCCAAATCTGTATCCAACGTTCGTTTGCGAGATCTTAGCATTTGAATCTGCCCGAACTCTGCACAAGTTCGGTCAGAAAAAATACCTATAAATAGAGAAGGAAATTTCAATTCTAATCACTCATTCACTCTTCTCTCTATCTATCATTCAAAGTATTTTTCAATGATCTAAAGCTTTTACATTCTACCTATACATCTCTTAGCCAAAGCCAGTAACATCGTATTCGATTTATAGTCTTTGGTCTGCAGAGTTGTAAAGAGGTTACAAGTTCAGAAAACATCTCAGTTTTCGGAGTTGGTCGTGCGCTCGTCACCAAGCACGGTGTTGTGAAGTTGGTCGTGCACTTGTCACCAAGCACGGTATTGTAAAGAGACGACAAGCTCTCATTTAGCTTATGAATAGTAGATTAACAGCGGGCAAGAGTACTCGTGACTGGATTAGTCATCTCAGAGGGAAATCAGTATATATCGCCGAGTTCACTGAGTTTGATATTCTCTCTCTTACTGCATTTATATTATTGTCCTTTTATTCCTTCCGTAGATTATAACGTTTAAATTTTTAATTGATGATTATTTTTGCTGCACTCACACACACACTATTCACCCCCCTCTAGAGTTGCTCAACGGTCCTACAGGGAAGGCCGAGCCATAGCGGTATCCTAATTAGAAAAACCAGGCCAAGTTGTGACTTGACCCCTATAAATAATTAATTACTTATTTTTTAATATTATGAATTTTAAGAAATTTGGTTGAACCCAACTAGCCCGGACTGGACCCGAACCAAGCTAAAGCCCGTATAGGCAATTAGTGCATCCAAGGACCCATGTAGAGATATTTATGTATATACAAGTATTGTGTATTTATTTTTAGGAATCGACAAATATTTACTAAATATTAGTTATACGTATAATATAGATAATATTAACATCAAAGGGAGTTTTAGGATATTTGTATGATTTTCTTGAGCCAAATAAAGAGTGTGCATGATAAGTTCACCAAAATTATTATATCTACTATTGGTTTATTTTTAGTTGTTATCAGGATTATTATTATTATTATTAATGTTGTTGTTATTACAATTTTTTATTATTATTGATGGTTATTTATTTTATTGTTAAATAAATTTACATATATATATATATATATATATATTTTTTTTATATATATATATATATACGTACGTGTATCTATAAATAGATTCTATACTAGATAATTATAATATTGAGAATTTATTTAGATTTTATGGAGATTTATTATATATATAAACATATGTATGTTGTGATATATATAAAAGAAAAAAGAAATAAATAAAAAAAGAAAGAAAAAAAGAAAAAAAAAACCCCAGCCCAACTAAACCCGACTGTTCCCGAGCCCAGCATCTGACCCTGCTCTATATAACCCGCGAGAGAGAGAGAGAAAGAGAGAGAGAGAGAGAGAGAGAGAGAGAAGAGGGAAGAAAACAAGCAAAACCCTAAACCTATATCTGGCTATACGACCCCAAGGCCTTCCCCGACCCCTGGGCGGCCACCTCGACCATTGCGCGCTGCCGGAGCACCGCTGGCGATCAGCCAAACCGTGCGGACGGCAGCAGCCATCGCAGCAGTTTCAACAGCGGCCATCACTACTTCGTCGTCCGATTTCTCCGCGTACGATAATTCGTTTTACGGACCATCTTCTCTGGTACGTTCACAACCTATGGTCTATAAACCCTTTCAATTAGTTTGAATTTAGAGGCTGTGGATCGCTCGAAATTTTGAGGCAAATTCGAAGAAAAATCTGTTAAAAATAGAGTATTTAAGCAGTCCATGAACCCCTGTTTACGTACAGATTCTCATCAACCTATTAACGATATTTGGAAAATATTTGAAGAACCTTTTAGATCACATATAGGTATCAAAATCTTTATGGTAGATTTATTTTTCAACTATTGAACAGAAAGATATACGTTGTTGAAAATCAGGAAAAACCTAGTTTTCAAAAACTGAAAATTGGAAAATCTTTCCGATACGGCGTGCGCCCTGAAAAAACGGACGATGTGGTCGCAGCTAATAAGCATCGAAAGACGCGTATGGACGTTGTCGACATGTAGGATTTGACGGAACTCAATTTCGCTGTGTGTGTACGACGAAATCGAGACATAACCGTCGAGATACCCCATATCGACCTTTTTGAAAACTAGCCCATAAATTTGTGTACATTCGTCATCTAGAGACAAAACTTATGCCAACAGGATCGTTTCATTTTTCTGCTCATGTATGCCAAGTTTGGTCCAATTCTGAGAAGGTCGACCGGATCGCTATTTTGGCGGGTCGTGACCCGATCCAACGGACGAATTTGTGCACGGCCCACTGGAATCCAACTTTGGACATACCATTGGGTTTATATCATCAAACCAGACCTGTAGACATATAGCTTGATGATTTTAGAGACCATAGATGTTGGCACACTTTTTGATGCGAAACGGGCCAACGATGGACATCGTTTTGACCCAAAATTACTATTTTGCCCCTGTATCCAGAATTGGTCTTATGGGTATCCTATCCTAGCTATTTTGCTTATTTCAAAAATATTGGCTATGTCTGTTTCAGCATCTGGAGGCGTTTGCTCGAGTTTAGATTTTGTGACTCTTTGATTTGACGAGTTGTTTGCGAGACATTTTGCTACCACCAGGCAAGTATAAGTTGCCTTCCTCTACAGTTTATTTACATGCTTATGTTTCTTTCTCTTTGATATATCTATTATCTAGTTACTTTGACTGACCGTTGATATGAGTTTTCTTTCATATTATGCACACTAGTTTACTGGTCTTTTCATATGCCGTCATGGCTTGACATTATAGTTCATATTGGATATGTTCTCACCTGTACCTTGACTGAGTCGTATCATGTTATAGGATGAGTAAGTCATAACTGAACTTCTATACTTTGTTTTTGATTTCTCAATCTGGGAGTCCACATTAGGAACGAGGGTTGATTTCTTGAAGTTAACCTGCGAGTCCACACTAGGGGCAAGGGTTAGTTATTTTTCAGCACCATCGAGTCCATACTGGGGGCGATGGTGATTCTTGAAGCTAACCTGTTAGTCCACACCAAGGGCAATAGAGCCTAAAAATCAAGTTGTTCTATGTATTTGCTACACAGCAATCAAGTTGCGCCCAAGAAATCAAGTTGCGCCACTGTTATAAAGCTCAGGGATCAAACTGCGCCATTGATCAGGTTGCACCAATATTAAACTGCGCCCAATCACATTGTGCCAAAGCCTACATGGCGCCTGACAATAATTGCCATCATTGTCTGATAGCACTGACAACTGACAGTACGGTAAATAAAGAAAATCTCTTCGAATCCCGCAAAGCGTGGCGCTCGAGACGATTTCATTGACAGCTGTTCTGCGGACTCTGTGAGTTGCGCCTAGGCGCAATCTGAACAAATTCTTCTCATACATTCAAATTCTTCTCATACATTCAAATGCACGGCCGCTGGCCGCTACTGCTGCAGCGTACTGCACTGCTGCTACTGCTGCGCGGCCTGCTGCTGCTGCTGCGATATCGCCCAGGCGCACGCGTGCGGCGGTCGCCGGCGGTGGCTGAGGCACGACGGCACGGGGGCCAGGCGGTTGGCCGGAGGTTTGGGTGATGGTGGTGGTGGTTAAGTTGTGATGGTGGTGGTGGTGTTGCTTGATGATGATGGTGTGAGTGGTGGTGTTGGTGTTAATGGTAGTGGTGGTGATGATAATAATGGTGATGATAATAATGGTGATAGTGGTGTTGGCATGAAGAAGAGTGGAGGAGGGAGAAGGAAGGAGGAAGGTGGTGTTCGGCTGTAAGGGGTGGGGTGGTGTGTGTGTGTGTTGTGTTTAGAGGAGAGAGAGGGATATATTTGTGTATGGGTGTGTATGTAATATATATAGAAAGAGAGAGGGCGAGAATAGAGAGTGAGAGAGATATTTGAGAGGAGAGAGGGAGGTCGGCTAGAGATAGGGGGTGTGCTGTGATGGGAAGGGGGTGTGGTGGTGCGTGTGAGTAATAGGAGAGAGAGAGAGAGAGTGTGATATTTATATATATGTGTATATATATAAATATATGGGATATTTGTAAAGTAGAAAGAGGGGGTTATTTTTAAATAGAAAAAAGAGAAATAATGTGTGGGGTATTCGTGTAGTCATGAGAGGACAACATGGAGCTTGGGTTTGGGTTCGGTTGAGCCGGGTCGGGTCAAAATTGGACATAGTGCAATAATTGAATTTAAATAGGTATTTATGATCATGGGTAAATAAGTAACATGTGGGGACTCAAATAAATGGGACACGAGTGTCATGTGGGTAGTAGGCTTCATGTGGGCCATGTCCCTACTTTGGCTCGACTAGGTTGGATCGATGTCGGCTCCCGAAATTAAATTGGAAATTAAATCAGGTTTTACGGTAGATAATTAATTGGCCTAAATTGACCCGAAAGTTGTACGAATCAAATAAAGCACAAAATGCAGTGTCTGAGTGGGACACGAAGGTCATGGGTGTAGAGCATCTCGAGTTGATCATACATGAGAAGTTGGTTCTGAGAAAACGACTGGTCTTGTGCTCCTAAATTGAAAGTCACGGTAACGTACAAACAATGATCAAAGATAAAAGTGGAAAATCAATTAATAATTATTTAATCGATCAAATGGTCTAAATTGACCGAAAGTTGCGCGATGCAAAAAGAGCACAAGAAAACAAGTTTAAGTGGGACACGATATATCAAAATAAAGATAATCTTGTCTACTACAAAATCTACAAAGAGAGTTTACAGAGATTGGCATCCCTGACGCTCCAGAAGTCAAAGTCACGAAAAGTACATTAATGATCAAAACAATTTAAATAATAAAATATTTATTAAAAATAATTCATTTAGAAAATTTAAAATAAACCCTAAAATTTAGGGGCCTTACATCCTAATCACCTTATAAGAATTTCGTCCTCGAAATTAAAAAATCGTCCAATAGGTCAAACTATAACATGTAGCTGCTCTGGCTACGATACTCAATCAGCTACTCTTGTGATCATCTCTTCTGTTTCTCTTTACAATCTTTTTGGTTCAGGCTCAACAAAGTCCTTCTATCATAAACTTCGTCATATATCCTTTAGAATCTTCCATACTAACATGGAACCTTTATGTATACCCTAAACTATAGGTCATTGTTTGGGTATATTTATAAGCCTAAAATGCTTAATCATCAACGATATTTCCAACCTCAATTTTAAATACTTGATTTCCTTATCATATCCTAATTATCCTTATTATATTAATCCACAAGCCCTTTGCATTATTTGTCGTCAATCATTTCCTACAGTTTTTCCTTGAAATTATACGTTCAATTCTTTTCCTTGGCGTAGAGCCTTCTTCTTTTTACTCAACAACTCCTCCGAATATAAATCCTCGATTTCAAACTCCCGATTTATTAATTTTAATGTACATATGTCTTTCCCTTGTTCCTTGTTTTTTTAACTGATATCTTTCTAATCTCGTACGCAATATTATAACTCATTCTAACTTATTCTATATCATTCCACATATCGATCTACCCTCTAATCACATGTAATTAGCTTATAGATAACCAATAATCACTTGGTCATCAAAGTCCTACGAATGCACAATCCTCAAATTCTAAGAACAAGATTCTAATCCTTAATCCATAGTCACAACAATATAATACCTCATTATTCCATCTTAGATACCCTATCATCAAGTCATACTATCAATACAATCGTTCTCAATGGTTTCCAAGTCTACTACAGTCAGTCACCCATACTTGTCTTATAACCTTAATCTAACCAATCCCTAGGAAAAGTACTTATCACAAACACACAATACATTTATAATTATACTATAGAATCAGTTAACAAGGTTTGGCTATTTCGGTCGTCTATCAAATAGAAGGTAACAAGGCCTAAGATTGGGTCAAGCAATCCATAACAGTGTCCAAACAAGTTAAAGGGTCAAGCAAGACAGGAAAGTTTATCGGAATATCTTCAAGAATGGTATGAAGACAACGAGATGCATATGACGTAGTCGAGGTAAAACTCGAGAACCATATACTCCTGCGATTAGGTCACGTGAAGTTATTTTCAAGTCAGTGTGTATCTGGCGGGAATAACTTCTTTGTTCCGTAATACGACGGATGGTTGTAGTGTACAGCTGATAATACAGGTTCTTGAATTTATCTTGACCAAATCTATGAAAATTAATCAAATACACATGGTATGGTTCAAGTAAGATCCGTGAAACATACGTAACCATGATGCCGTCATCTGAAGTCCTGCCTCGCCAGTATTTCTCTGGCTGTAAAACTCTCAATTTCGTAATACAAGGTTAAAATCTAATTTCTCGAACCTTCCTTGGATCAATCTATAAGGTGTTTCCAACAATTACTGAGAAAGATGAGAAGAATTACCCAAGAGGTTAACGAACAAGAGTTTAGTCAAGTCATAGGAAAGATGGAACACAAAAAAATAATTATGTCCAAAAAGATAACATGAAAGCAATCCTGTTGGAGAGTCCTAGAGAACCTATAATCCTAGTTGTGGATGTAGATAGGACACAGTTAATCAAGAGGGGGAAGAATGATGATAAGAATTTATTCTTGCTCATTCGGTCATAAGAAGTGAACCAAGTTGAGATATGATCTGATAACCATACACGTCTTCCTAAAATCATGTTGCCAGAATATTTGCCACACCAGTAAGCTTAGATGCAATAAACGATAGAGTCATAACTAAGGTATACACCATATAATCATGTTATCTAGAATTCTTGCCACGCCAACCGGTATGGCTGCGAGAAAATCTAAATTCCATAACGAAGATAAGTATACCCAAAATCAGGCCCTATGTTTTTGTCATACCAGCGAATATGGCTGCGATAAATTCTAAACTCCATAAATAAAGCAGACATTTACCTTATCAGGATATATCACAATGCAATCCACAAAATTTATCACGATGCAAGATCAAAGTCAACAACAAAAATCAGAAATTAAATTCAACAACGAATTTAAAGAAGAGTAAATGGAAATAAGTGGAAACAGATTTCGAGGTAAGATTAGAGTGAGATCCTCAGGGGTCATCCCAAGGGTACTATCCTGGTCAAAATTGTAACCCACTGAATTTCAAGCAAGCGACTAAATATAGTTAACGGTCCTATGCTGTGATGAGTTTTCCTATGTTGCAATCCTAGATATCCTCTATGTGTTCTAAATGTTATTTCTAGTGTTATCAAGTTGTCCTAAGATCCTATTTGCAGACATGCTTGGTACAATAACGTAACCAAACAACTTAAGTCTGGACCTGCATGGGCCACCACTAAAAATATATCACGACCCGTTATCCAAATTGTTGGGCCGGGCCGAGCCGTGTCCAGCCTGCGGTTGGTTAAAGCGTAGTAAGCTGTTCCAAGAATAGACAATAAAGAATCTAAGCTGCTAACAATTCTAATATCACATTTAAAAGGTAAATCACAACACAGCATCTATAAGCGAAAGTAAACAAGTATAGACTTAATAATGCACTTCCAAAGTATCTAACTGGAGACAAAGTCCAGTATCCAAATAGAAGTTCAAACCAAAGTCTAAGTCTCAAAACACATGAAAGATATCTAAGCAAGTTTTCCCGCTGGGGCCTCTTCTGGAGCTAAGGCCAGGTCCTCAAATGCAGTGCCATAATATGTATCACATAGCATTTCCTCTTCGAAAAGTGAACCTACAACGTTATCCTGTCAGGACGGAAGCAAGTACTGATTCTACAAACATATAATACTGATCATGTGATGGAAAAAGATGAAATAACGTAATCATGGCACATCTTGATTTATCCAATTTTAGATACATTTTATCATGGCAATACATATTCATTTTAAAGTTTAAAACTGTAGCATGTACGTGATCGGTCAATAGGTATATAGGATATACAGTGGTACATATCAATTTTTTCTGAAGTGTACATACGTACACTAAACGGCATCAGTATATATCCATACTCGAACGCGGGATCAGACCTACGACAAATTTACATATAAAATGTACCCGTGCTCAGTAAATACATACGGAGAAGGGGGCATGATCACGTACTCTACTAACAGTTTCCCTATTACCCGTTTTTAATATGTGAGTGATACGATAACAGTATAAAACATGTGAAAGATACTGGGAGCAATATAAGCATGGTAGGTACTGAGAGCAGTATAAAATGTGGTGGATACTCAGAGCAGTATAAAGCATGGTGAAACATGTACTGAGAACCAGTAAGAAGCATCTGAAGATATGATTTGCAGTTATCCAGAAAGCAGTATTTTAACATGATTTAATCACAGTTTATTGTTATATGCAGTAAATAAGCTTGTAGGGGTACTTGCCTCGAGCAAAGCAAGAATAAGAATATGAAGATACAGATGTCCGGTGTCCTATCAAAATGATACACAATTTCAGCCTCTAAACTATGTTCAAGATTTTTATACTAGTGGTGTGACACAACTCCTAACTGGATACTAGCTAAGTGGTGACCTAGCATAAAAGTCCAATGTGGGGTGACACTATATCTAAACCAACAGTTAGGGTCCTTAGAAACACAAGGATCACTTTAGAGTTTTACAAAACCAAACATATAAATATATACACTAATAATAATAATTAATTACAAATTAATACATAAACAAAATCTACAGATGTTGTCGGATGATAAAATAAATATCACCAACGCATCTAGAATGGTCAAATTAGCTAGGATAGCCTACCCATAAGTCTAATTTGGATACAGGGACAAAACGGTAATTTCGGGTCAAAATGATGTCCGCCGTAGGACACACTTTGCTCCGAAAAACATGTCAGAATAGAAGTCTACAAAAACTAGCAAATTATATGTCCACGAATCCAGATTGATGATACGAACCCAACGGTATGTCCGAAATGGAATTCCGATGACCCGATCACAAAATGGTCCGTTGACCTGGATATTGGTATCCGATTTGCACAGAAATGCGTGTCGAAGCCAAAGTCCACTAAATCTAACAAAGTATATGTCAATGAGTCCAGAATGACGACACGAACTCAACAGTATATCCGAAATTGGATTCCAATGAGCCGATCTCAAAATGACACGTTGACGCGGACATTTGGAATCTAGTTTGCACCGAAATGCGTGTCGGAGCAAATGTCTTCAAAACTCAGCAAATTATATGTCAACGAGTCCAGAATGATGATACGAACTCAAGGGTATATCCAAAATTGGATTCTGATGAGCCGATCTTAAAATGACCCGTTGACTCGGACTGTAGGACCCGCTTTGTACCGAAATACGTGCTAGGGCCCACGTCCTCCAAATCTAACAAACTTTATATGAAAACGTGCCAGAACGACGCCACGAGTCTACTGGTGGTGTCAGAAATTGAATATAGAGTCCTGGGTTCAAAAATAGAATTTAACAAGTACAATATTTAGAATTCGGACGGCCAACTTTGGCGTCAAATTCGACCAACCAAACGTGCTCACAATGAAACAAAACTTAAGGGATAGGAAGAGGTTTATACCAGCTACACACAGGAGCTTGTGGCATGCCAAATGGAGCTGCGACGGCGGAGTTACGAGTCGACGAAGTCGGCTCCACAAAACTGTCCAAATATTATACAATTTAAAGTGTCAACTTGGTGGCCAGTTTTGATGTACCAAATGACGAAATTAATGGGCAAGACTTGAGGGGAGTGAAGAGCAATATACCGAGATTGTGATGGACCAAAGAGTTCGCCGATCCAACTGTCGAATCTCTCAGAAAATGCACGCGAAGTTGCTGTCCTGAAACACAATTCTGAGTTCGACCCCGTGTGCGTCACGTCGGGATTTTGACGTAAATGAACGAATAGCCTCTGATACGTGTCGAGGAGGTTGGCAAAACACCCGTGGGGAGCTCGTCGGGGTCGTCCGGAGCCAGGGGTCATGGGGGGCTGCCCATGCAGCGGCGCACGGCGGCTCGCGACGGTGCACGACCGCCGGCCGCTGCTGCTACTGCTACTGCTGCGCGGCCAGCTGTTGTTGCACTGTCGGCCCGACGCACGTGCACGACGGTCGCCAACGGTGGCTGAGGCCCGACGGCACGGGGGCCAGACGGTTGGCCGGAGGTTCGGGTGATGGTGGTGGTGGTTAAGTTGTGATGGTGGTGGTGGTGTTGCTTGATGATGATGATGGTGAGAGTGGTGGTGTTGGTGTTAATGGTAGTGGTGGTGATGATAATAATGGTGATGGTGGTGTTGGCATGAAGAAGAGTGGAGGAGGAAGGAGGAAGGTGGTGTTCGGCTGTAAGGGGTGGGGTGGGGTGTGTGTGTGTATTGTGTTTAGAGGAGAGAGAGAGGGATATATTTGTGTGTGGGTGTGTATGTAATATATATAGAAAGAGAGAGGGCGAGAATAGAGAGAGGGAGATATTTGAGAGGAGAGAGGGAGGTCGGCTAGAGATAGGGGGTGTGCTGTGATGGGAAAGGGGGGTGTGGTGGTGTGTGTGAGTAATAGGAGAGAGAGAGAGTGTGATATTTATGTATATGTGTATATATATAAATATATGTGATATTTGTAAGTAGAGAGAGGGGGTTATTTTTAAATAAGAAAAAAGAAAAATATTGTGTGGGGTATTTGGGTAGTCATGAGAGGACAACATGGAGCTTGGGTTTGGGTTCGGTTGAGCCGGGTCGGGGTCAAAATCGGACATGGTGCAATAATTGAATTTTAATAGGTATTTATGATCATGGGTAAATAAGTAACATGTGGGGACTCAAATAAATGGGACACGAGTGTCATGTAGGTAGTAGGCTTCATGTGGGCCATGTCCCTACTTTGGGTCGACTAGGTAGTATCGATGTCAGGTCCCAAAATTAAATTGGAAATTAAATCAGGTTTTACGGTAGATAATTAATTGGCCTAAATTGACCCAAAAGTTGTGCGAAGCAAATGAAGCACAAAATGGAGTGTCTGAGTGGGATACAAAGGTCATGGGTGTAGAGCGTCTCGAGTAGATCATACATGAGAAGTTGGTTCTGAGAAAACGACTGGTCTTGTGCTCCTAAATTAAAAGTCACGGTAACGTGCAAACGATGATCAAAGATAAAAATAGAACATCAATTAATAATTATTTAATCGATCAAATGGTCTAAATTGACTGGAAGTTGTGCGATGCAAAAAGAGCACAAGGAAACAAGTTTAAG
The DNA here is from genome assembly GCA_029216955.1 of Iris pallida. Taxonomy (NCBI): domain Eukaryota; kingdom Viridiplantae; phylum Streptophyta; class Magnoliopsida; order Asparagales; family Iridaceae; genus Iris; species Iris pallida. The sequence continues at coordinate 213,510 of JANAVB010034320.1, read as the reverse complement.
TGGGGCACGATTTATCAAAATGAAGATAATCTTGTCTACTATAAAACCCATAAAGAGAGTTTACAGAGATTGGCATCCCTGACGCTCCAGAAGTCAAAGCCACGGAAAGTACATTAATGATCAAAATAATTTAAATAATAAAATATTTATTTAAAATAATTTATTTAGAAAATTTAAAATAAACACTGAAATTTAGGGGGCTTACTTCCTACCCACCTTATAAGAATTTCGTCCTCGAAATTAAAAAATCGTCCAATAGGTCAAACTATAACATGTAGCTGTTTTGGCTACGATACTCAATCTGCTACTCTTGTGATCATCTCTTCTGTTTCTCTTTACAATCTTTTTGTTCAGGCTCAACAAAGTCCTTCTATAATAAACTTCGTCATATATCCTTTAGAATCTTCCATACTAACATGGAACCTTTATGTATACCCTAAACTATAGGTCATTTTCTGGGTATATTTATAAGCCTAAAATGCTTAATCGTTAACCATATTTCCAACCTCAATTTAAAATACTTGATTTCCTTATCATATTCTAATTATCCTTATTATATCAATCCACAAGCCCTTTGCATTATTTGTCGTCAATCCTTTCCTACAGTTTCTTCTTGAAATTATACGTTCAATTCTTATCCTTGGCGTAGAGCCTTCTTTTTTTTACTCAACAACTCCTCCGAATATAAATCATCGATTTAAAACTCCCGATTTATTAATTTTCAATGTACATATACCTTTCCCTTGTTCCTTGTCTTTTTAACTGATATCTTCCTAATCTCGTACGCAATATTATAACTCATTCTAACTTATTCTATATCATTCCACATATCGATCTACCCTCTAATCACATGCAATTAGCTTATAGATAACAAATAATCACTTGGTCATCAAAGTCCTACGAATGCACAATCCTCAAATTCTAAGAACAAGATTCTAATCCTTAATCCATAGTCACAACAATATAATACTTCATTATTCCATCTTAGATACCCTATCATCAATTCATACTATCAATACAATCGTTCTTAATGGTTTCCAAGTCTACTACAGTCAGTCACCCATACTTGTCTTATAAGCTTAATCTAACCAATCCCTAGGAAAAGTACTTAGCACAAACACACAATACATTTATAATTATACTATAGAATCAGTTAACAAGGTTTGGCTATTTCGGTCGTCTATCAAATAGAAGGTAACAAGGCCTAAGACTGGGTCAAGCAATCCATAACAGTGTCCAAACAAGTTAAAGGGTCAAGCAAGATAGGAAAGTTTATCGAAATATCTCCAAAAATGGTACGAAGACAACGAGATGCATATGACATAGTCGAGATAAAACTCGAGAACCACATACTCCCGCGATTAGGTCACGTGAAATTATTGTCAAGTCAGTGTGCATCTGGCTGGAATAACTTCTTTGTTCCGTAATACGATGGATGGCTGCAGTATACAGCTGATAATACAGGTTCTTGAATTTATCTTGGCCAAATCCATAAAATATTAATCAAATACACATGGTATGGTTCAAGTAATATCCGTGAAACATACGTAACCATGATGCCGTCATCTGAAGTCCTACCTCGCCAGTATTTCTCTGGCTGCAAAACTCTCAATTTCGTAATACAAGGTTAAAATCTAATTTCTCGAACCTTCCTTGGATCAATCTATAAGGCATTTCCAACAATTACCGAGAAAGACGAGAAGAATTACCCAAGAGGTTAACGAAGAAGAGTTTAGTCAAGTCATAGGAAAGATGGAACACAAAAAAATAATTATGTCCAAAAAGATAACATGAAAGCAATCCTGTTGGAGAGTCCTAGAGAACCTATAATCCTAGTTGTGGATGTAGATAGGACACAGTTAATCAAGAGGGGGAAGAATGATGATAAGAATTTATTCTTGCTTATTCGGTCATAAGAAGTGAACCAAGTTGAGATATGATCTGATAACCATACACGTCTTCCTGAAATCATGTTGCCAGAATATTTGCCATACCAGTAAGCTTAGATGCAATAAACGATAGAGTCATAACTAAGGTATACACCATATAATCATGTTATCTAGAATTCTTGCCAAGCCAACCGGTATGGCTGCGAGAAAATCTAAATTCCATAACGAAGATAAGTATACCTAAAATCAGGCCCTATATTTTTGTCATACTAGCTAATATGGCTGCGATAATTTCTAAACTCCATAAATAAAGAAGACATTTACCTTATCAGGATATATCACAATGCAATCCACAAAATTTATCACGATGCAAGATCAAAGTCAACAACAAAAATCAGAAATTAAATTCAACAACGAATTTAAAGAAGAGTAAATGGAAACAAGTGGAAACAGATTTCGAGTTAAGATTAGAGTGAGATACTCACGGGTCATCCCAAGGGTACTATCCTGGTCAAAATTGTAATCCACTGAATTTTAAGCAAGAGACTAAATATAGTTAACAGTCCTATGCTGTGATGAATTTTCCTATGTTGCAATCCTAGATATCCTTTATGTGTTCTAAATGTTATTCTTAGTGTTATCAAGTTGTCCTAAGATCCTAATTGCAGGCATGCTTGGTACAATAACGTAACCAAACAACTTAAGTCTGGACTTGCATGTGCCATCCCTAAAAATATGTCACGACCCGTTACCCAAATTGTTGGGCCGGGCCGAGCCATGTCCAGCCTACGCTAGGTTAAAGCGTAGTAAGCTATTCTAAAAATAGACAATAAAGAATCTAAGCTGCTAACAGTTCTAATATCACATTTAAAAGGTTCATCACAACACAGCATCTATAAGCGAAAGTAAACAAGTACAGACTTAATAATACACTTCCAAAGTATCTAACTGGAGACAAAGTCCACTATCCAAATAGAAGTTCAAACCAAAGTTTAAGTCTCAAAACACATGAAAGATATCTAAGCAAGGTTCCCCGCCGGGGTCTCTTCTAGAGCTAAGGCCAGGTCCTCAAATGCAGTGCCATAATATGTATCACATAGCATTTACTCCTCGAAAAGTGAACCTACAACGTTATCCTGTCCGGACGGGAGTAAGTACTGATTCTACAAACATATAATACTGATTATGTGATGGAAAAAGATGAAATAACGTAATTATGGCACATCTTGATTTATCCAGTTTTAGATATATTTCATCATGGCAATACATATTCATTTTAAAGTTTAAAACTGTAGCATGTACGTGATCGGTCAATAGGTATATAGGATGTACAGTGGTACATATCAATTTTTTCTGAAGTGTACATACGTACACTAAACGGCATCAGTGTATATCCATACTCCAACACGGGATCAAACATACAACAAAGTTACATATAAAATGTACCCGTGCTCGGTAAATACAGACGGAGAAGGGGGCATGATCACGTACTCTACTGATAGTTTCCCCATTACTCGTTTTTAATATGTGAGTGATACGAGAACAGTATAAAACATGTGAAAGATACTGGAAGCAGTATCAGCATGGTAGGTACTGATAGAAGTATAAAACGTGGTGGATACTCAGAGCAGTATAAAGCATGGTGAAACATGTACTGAGAACCAGTAAGAAGCATGTGAAGATATGATTTGCAGTTATCCAGAAAGCAGTATTTTAACATAATTTAATCATAGTTTATTGTTATACACAGTAAATAAGCTTGTAGGGGTACTTGCCTCGAACAAAGCAAGAATAAGAATATGAAGATACAAATGTCCGGTGTCCTGTCAAAATGATACACAATCTCAGTCTCTAAACTATGTTCAAGATTTTTATACTAGTGGTGTGACACAACTCCTAACTGGATACTAGCTAAGTGGTGACCTAGCATAAAATTCCAATGTGGGGTGGGGTGACACTATATCTAAACCAACAGTTAGGGTCCTTAGAAACACAAGGATCACTTTAGAGATTTACAAAACCAAACATATAAATATATACACTAATAATAATAATTAATTATAAATTAAGGACGATACATAAAAAAAATCTACAGATTTTGTCGGATGATAAAATAAATATCACCAACGTGTCCAGAATGGTCAAATTAGCTAGGATAGCCTACCTATAAGTCTAATTTGGATACAGGGGCAAAACGGTAATTTCGGATCAAAATGATGTCCGCCGTTGGACACACTTTGCACCGAAAAATGTGTCAGAATAGAAGTCTACAAAACCTAGCAAATTATATGTCCATGAATCTAGAATGATGATACGAACCCAACGATATGTCCGAAATGGAATTTCGATGACCCGATCACAAAATGGTCCGTTGACCTGGATATTGGTATCCGATTTGCACGGAAATGCGTATCGAAGCCAAAGTCCAATAAATCTAACAAAGCATATGTCAACAAGTCCAGAATGCTGACACGAACTCAATGGTATATCCAAAATTGGATTCCGATGAGCCGATCTCAAAATGACACGTTGACATAGACATTTGGAATCCGGTTTGCACCGAAATACGTGTCGGAGCAAATGTCTTCAAAACTCAGCAAATTATATGTCAATGGGTCTAGAATAACGATACGAACTCAACGGTATATCTGAAACTAGATTTCGATGAGCCGATCTCAAAATGACCCGTTGACTCGGACTGTGGGACCCCCTTTGTACCGAAATACGTGCCAGGGCCCACGTCCTCCAAATCTAACAAAGTTTATATAAAAACATGCCAGAACGATGCCACGAGTCTACTGGTGGTGTCAGAAATTGAATCCGAAGTCCCGAGTTCAAAAATGGAATTTAACAAGTACAATATTTAGAATTTGGACGGCCAACTTTGGCGTCGAATTCGACCAACCAAACGTGCTCACAATGAACCGAAACTTAATGGACAGGAAGAGGGTTATACCAGCTATGCACAGGAACTGGTGGCACGCCAAATGGAGCTGCGGCGGCTGAGTTATGAGTCGACGAAGTCGGCTCCACAAAACTGTCCACAAATTATATAATTTAAAGTGTCAACTTGGTGGCCAGTTTTGATGTGCCAAATGACAAAATTAACTGATGAAACTTGAGGGTAGTGAAGAGCTATATACCGAGCTTGTGATGGAGCAAAGAGTTCGCCGATCCAACGGTGGGATCTCTCAAAAAACGTGCACAAAGTTGCTGTCCCGAAATACAATTCTGAGTTCGATCCCGCGCACGTCACATCGGGATTTCGACGTAAATACACGAATAGCCTTTGATACGCGTCGGGGAGGTTGGTGAAACACCCGGGAGGAGCTCACCGGGGTCGCCAGGAGCCAGGGGTCAGGGGGCTGCCCACGTAGCGGCGCACGGCGGCGCCCGACGGTGCACGACTGCCGGCCGCTGCTGCTGCAGCGTACTGCGCTGCTGCTACTGCTGCGTGGCCTGCTGCTACTGCGCTACCGGCCCGGTGCACGCGTGCGACGGTCGCCAGCGGTGGCTGAGGCCCGACGGCACGGGGGCCAAGCGGTTGGCCGAAGGTTCGGGTGATGGTGGTGGTGGTTAAGTTGTGATGGTGGTGGTGGTGTTGCTTGATGATGATTATGGTGAGAGTGGTGGTGTTGGTGTTAATGGTAGTGGTGGTGATGATAATAATCGTGATGGTGGTGTTGGCATGAAGAAGAGTGGAGGAGGGAGGAAGAAGGTGGAAGGTGGTATTTGGCTGTAAGGGGTGGGGTGGTGTGGTGTGTGTGTGTTGTGTTTAGAGGAGAGAGAGAGGGATATATTTGTGTGTGGATGTGTATGTAATATATGTAGAAAGAGAAAGGGTAAGAATAGAGAGAGAGAGAGATATTTGAAAGAAAAAAGGGAGGTCGGCTAGAGATGGGGGTGTGTGCTGTGATAGGAAGGGGGTGTGGTGGTGTGTGTGAGTAATAGGAGAGAGAGAGAGTGTGTGATATTTATATATATTGTATATATATAAATATATGGGGTTATTTTTAAATAGAAAAAAAAGAAATATTGTGTGGGGTATTTGGGTAGTCATGAGAGGACAACATGGAGCTTGGGTTTGGGTTCGGTTGAGCCGGGTCGGGTCAAAATCGGACATGGTACAATAATTGAATTTAAATAGGTATTTATGATCATGGGTAAATAAGTAACATGTGGGGACTCAAATAAATGGGACACGAGTGTCATGTGGGTAGTAGGCTTCATGTGGGCCATGTCCCTAGTTTGGGTCGACTAGGTTGGATCGATGTCGGGTCCTGAAATTAAATTGGAAATTAAATCAGGTTTTACGGTAGATAATTAATTCGGCTAAATTGACCCGAAAGTTGTGCGAAGCAAATGAAGCACAAAATGGAGTGTCTGAGTGGGGCACAAAGGTCATGGGTGTAGAGCGTCTCGAGTAGATCATACATGAGAAGTTGGTTCTGAGAAAATGACTGGTCTTGTGCTCTTAAATTAAAAGTCACGGTAACGTGCAAACGATGATCAAAGATAAAAGTGGAAAATCAATTAATAATTATTTAATCGATCAAATGGTCTAAATTGACCGGAAGTTGCGCAATGTAAAAAGAGCACAAGGAAACAAGTTTAAATGGGATACGATATATAAAAATGAAGATAATCTTGTCTACTACAAAATCCATAAAGAGAGTTTACAGAGATTGGCATCCCTGAGCTCCAGAAGTCAAAGTCACGGAAAGTACATTAATGATTAAAACAATTTAAATAATAAAATATTTATTGAAAATAATTCATTTAGAAAATTTAAAATAAATTCTAAAATTCAGGGGGCTTACATACACTCATGGAACTATGCATCTTAAGAACCAGAGTCATGTTCCTAACATTATTAAGAAATATGTTCCTCCGACTTCTTCTCGTCCCGTAGTGGTAACTGATCTCCGAGAATGTCTTACACAAAGACGGAAGATCACAGAGATGTCTCACTCACCTCTAAATCACTCATCAGAATGCCACTGCTTCATGAAGTGGTCATCAAGTGCTGTTGCCAATCAGCTAAACGATCTATTTTCGATCGACTGAACTATGTTTCAACTCCTGAACCTATGATGGAAGATGAAGATGAGATATCATATGCTTCTGTAAATATAACTTCCCGAGACACAGGGGGTAGAAAATCCTCAAAACGTGGCACGTCTCACAATCTGAGTCAGCAATACTTGAGACAACTCCGTGAATCTAGTGAAGGGGTCTTTCAACATACCAGATCGAAAGATCAGAACTTGGATCAATATGTCTTCAATCAGGAAGATCTTCCCATTACTCATCTAGGGGAAGATTCGTTGTCTGATTTTGACGTAGATAGTGAAAGTTTTGAACAAACTATCTCATCAATAATAGCAAGAGAGGTGAAGGCATATGCCATTACAGAAGACCAAGATGCTTCTAGTTCAGCCAGTCAAGAGCAACGAATTGCTGCACTGGAAGACAAACTGAAGACCATGGCTGAAATGGTCGTAAGTATGCACACTATAATCGTGGCTCAACATGTAGTGCCATCGGTTATAAATCCTGCTACAAATCCTAACCTCATAGCATCTTCTGTACCTGTTAATATTGGTCAGGGGGTGCCTCCTCCCCAGGTTGCTTCTGTACCAATACAAGCTGCTCCTAGTCAGTCTGGTGCTGGGGGTGGTAATTATCATGTTGTTCCTCCTCCTAACAATTCAAATCAACCCACCAATTCCCAGACATCATGGGATGCTAACGAGGCTGTAAAACTCTTACGCACTCAGTTTGAGGCATTTAAGCAGAAGGATGGTCTACAAAGACTTGGGATAAAACAACCTTATCCTGTTGAATGGAAGGAGGTTCAATTTTTTCCTAAGTACAAGCTTTCTACCATTATGTTGTTTGATGGCAGCACTTCTCCAAGTCAGTACATCAATCAGTTTGAAGTGATGACTGACCAATTACAGCCAAATGATGCTCTCCTTACCAGGGTATTCGTTGGTTGTTTAACTGGTACGACATATGACTGGTATCGTAGCTTGCCTGATGGTTGCATAACTTCTTTTACTGGTTTTATGCAAATGTTCTTGGAACGGTTCTATAAAGGAGTCAACGATATGACGATGTATGTCCTTATCAAAATTAAACAAAGACACAATGAATCCACGGAGAGTTTCATTGAAAGATTCCGTCGAGAGGCACTTAAAATGCCTCTAGAAACTCTATCTGCTGTAATAATAGACACTTGCAAATCAAACTTGTTTCTTATCATCAGTATGTGGATGGAATCAACACAATTCCAAGATTGGCCTTCTTTCATTGTGAATGCCAAGGCGGCGAAAGTTAGCGCTGAGAAGTTCAAGCAGTTAGGAGTTCAAATGGCTCATCCTAACCAAGATGAACATTCTACACTCGGTGGTAATAATCGCCAAAACAATCGCAAGGGTAAAGAAACATTGGCTATCAATCTCAAGGGTAAGGAGTCGTTGGCTATGAATGTTGCTCAGACGACACCCAATCCTTTAGCACCACCAAAGAAAGCACCTCATTTTTGATGAAGATGATATTATGAGCATCTTCGATTGTTTAATCAAAAGTAATAAACTTCAACTGTCGGAAGCAAAACGACCAAAGAAAGTAGGTAAGACTGACCATCATAAATATTATGTTTATCACAGGTTTATAGGGTATCCAACCAGAGCATGCTACGTGCTCAAAGGCAAAATCTAAGAAATGGTCAACTCTGGTGCAGTTACCCTCCAACAGGATGAGAAGACTGTGACAGCCAATGTCGTTTCTGTGCAGTTTGGTTATTTTCTACCACAACTAGTACAAGATGGTGTTGTCCCCATTCCGAGGGCTACTCTCGAGATCGTGAATCTTCCACCTCCCTAAAATGAAGGTAATGTTCCACCCACTGATAAAGGAGAAATCATGTGTATTCATCCAGATCTAGTGGCAGGCTTTGAAGCGCCTTCCTTTTCCAATCAAAAAAAGCGCTCCAAAACTAAATCCAAGAGCTGCAACATGGTATCTTTTGAACCAGTAGCAGAAGAAGAAATTCTAATTGGCACCAGATCTGGGAAACCTTATCTCAGAGAATATCCCAAAACTCAAGAGAATCCTGCCCCATCTCCTGATGTTTTTTCTACATCATCTTTTTCTGCTGATAATATACCATCTACATCCTCACCAGTGGTGGAACCAATTTCTCCTAAACCAACATCATCAGACTAGGAAAAACAACCTATCCGTTTTGACAAAGCATTGAAGAAGTCCTCATCTCTCGGACTTGAAAAGCCATAAAATTTTGATATACTGGCCCAATTGGCTAACACTCCAGCGAGATTATCAATCTTTGAACTCTTACGTCTCTCAAAAAAACTCGAGAGACGTTAAGTGAAGCCTTGATGCAGGCTGATGCTTGTCTTGCTCTCCTCAAGAAGCCTGAAAAAGAGCTTGTCAGTTGTACACATTGTCATAGTGTATTTGAAATAATACCTAACATTACTTTTACACAGGATGACATGTTGTTAGAAGACAATCATCATGACCATCATCTCTACTTCACGGGATATGTGGACACCATGAAAGTCGATCGCATACTGATTGACCCAGGGTCTGCTCTTAGTATCATGCCGAAGACTTTGCTGGATCCCTTGAAGATCCTAGTGCACAACCTTTCTACAACTATCACTACCATCTTGGGGTTCAATCATGGAAGAAGTGAACCTTTGGAAAAGATACGCCTAAAACTCCAAATCGGGAATCTTGGTACGAAGGGACTTTTTACGTGATTGATAATCATGGTTCATACAATGCTTTACTGGGAAGACCATTCCTCCATGAACACAATATTGTACCTTTTACTCTCCACTAATGTTTCAAATATGTGGATGGCAAAGAAAAAGTACAAAAAGAAGTTGCAGACCTTTATCCTTTCAAAGGGGTTAAAGCGTACTGCAACGACTCTCGCATATACAAGGAAGAATTCATGAAGGTGGTATTGGCAATGGATACTGATGAAGAACAAAAAGGTGTACCGAATGATACTCTGGTGATCCCTGTCAAAGGACGTACTTCCTGTCCTCAGTCTCCCAAACCATTGACTATCTTCCTTCCTTCTCATAAGAAGCAGTCTCCTGGTGTTAGTCAGGAACAAAGGGAGGTCACCTCTTCTGAGCCACTTGCAATCGACCTTCGTCGTAAAAAGCCACCTCCTCCTTCTTGTTCTTTTTCTCCCCCTCTGGTTATCAATCTGACTAAGCCTGTTAAGGCTAAAGGTCCTGTTGTAAATAATGATGTAAAAATCAATAAAGCATCTCCTTTGCAGTATACTGATACCTCTTATTATACTTAATGTTATTTGGATATGCTAGATAGCTTTAAGCCACTTACAATAGGAGTCGTATCATCTCTTCAAAATATGGTATCAATGGAATCAATACAAGAATCGTACTTCTTAGTACCGTCTCGAAAGAAAGGCAAAATTCCTATACTTTTTAATAAAAGAGAAGAACAAAAAATCATGCCTGACAATGTTAATAAGGATGATACAGGAAGGCTACAACTACGTCGCTATAGTCCACAATCTAAGACAATCATCCTTAAAATGGGTTATGATTTCAGAACTGGTCTCAATAGCGGTAAAGAAAGGCGAACTCCTAATCGTATTTCTGTTCCAAAAGGAAAATCACAACAATACTACAGTAAAATGAAGCGGGGATTAGGTTATACTTCATCACTTCCGACTCCAGAACCTTCCGAATCCGATGAAGAAGAATAATCTAACTCTTCTGATTCTATCTCATAGGATTCTGATACCGGTATTGGTCATGTCCATCGGGTAACATTATCTTCTAATATGGTGTCGGCTGAGTTCTCAGAAAATGACGAAGATCATATTAAAGAAGCTTCTGAAGTAGATCCTTAGGCACAAAGGATGGACAATCAGTGGAAACTCCATTTTGAACAACGAGAACCACCTACTGAGGATCAACTAATCCAGATCGATATTGGAGAGAAGGGTGTATCGCGACCAATCTTCATTAGCAAAAATCTCCTAGAGGATGATAAAAAAGAATTGATTCACCTCATTCGTGAATATATTGATGTCTTCGCTTGGAGTTATGAAGATATGCCGGGATTAGATCCTCAAGTCGCAACTCATAAACTTAATATCTTGCTGAATGCCAAGCCAGTCGAACAACAGCAATGGCGATTCAAGCCTGAAATGATGGATGCGATTGATGATGAAGTCAAAAAGCTTATCGCTTGCGGTTTTATCAGAGAAGAGCAGCATCCTGATTGGGTAGCCAACGACGTACCAGTTTTGAAGAAGACTGGAAAAGTTCGAGTGTGCACAAATTTTTGAGATCTTAATGATGCTTGTCCTAAAAATGAATTCCCTCTCCCAATTACTGATGTCATGATCGATAATACTTGTGGATTCGAACGAATCTCTTTCATGGATGGGTTTTCTGGATACAATCAAATCCAGATGAATCCTGAAGATGAAAAACATATTTCATTCCGTACTCCTCGCGGAGTATACTGTTACACGGTCATGCCTTTTGGTCTTAAGAACGCAGGTGCTACTTACCAGCGGGCTATGAGTACTATCTTTCGAGAGCATTTGCGAAAGACCGTCGAATGCTATGTTGACGATATTGCTGTCAAAAGTCGTCTAAAGGAAGATCACATCAAAGATTTAAGAACTATCTTCAATCTAATGTGCCAGCATCAACTCAAAATGGACCCCACCAAGTCTTTCTTGGGTGTCTCTAGTGGCAAATTTCTCGGATTCGTCATTACCTCTAAAGGTATACACGTTGATCCCGAGAAGATCAAAGTCATTCAAGAGATGCGTCCTCCACGCAACCTAAAAGAGCTACGAGGATTCTAAGGCCGACTTGCGTACATCAGAAGGTTCATTTCGAATTTATCTGGACGTTGCAGACCATTTACTCAATTAATGAAGAAAGGTGTATCTTTTATTTAGACAGAAGAATGTCAACGAGCATTTGATGACATAAAGCGGTATTTGATGAGTCCACCGGTCCTCGTACCACCGATCTCAAGAATACCCTTCTTGATGTATGTTCGGGCAATGGACCATTCATTGGGTGCATTACTGGCTCAGAAGAACAAAGAAGGTCATGAACAAGACATCTACTACCTTAGTCGGATGATGATTGGAGCTGAACATCGTAATAGTCCTATAGAGAAAGAATGCTTAGCCTTAATATTTTTTGTTCAAAAGACAAGACATTACATTATCGACCAAACTATTCATGTTATTTCCCGAGTCAATCCTCTTCGGGTCCTAATGAAGAAGCCCAGCACACTCAATTCTAGGCTTGCTACATAGGCCATATTATTAGCACAATATGATATGGTCTATGTTCTCCAAAAGTCTGTGAAAGGCCAAGCACTAGCTGATTTCTTAGCAGCTCATCATATTCCTGAGACATCTAAGCTCTATGAGGAAATTCTAGATGAGACATTGGAATCAAATATGTTCTCAGAAGAATTTCTTACTTAGCGCTTGTTCTTCGACGGAGCATCTAGAATTGGACCAGGAGGCACCCTTGTTGCTGGAGTTGGAATTGTTCTTGTTTCACCAGATGGATTAGCTATTCAGAGAGCTTATTCCTTAGATGAATCATGCTCCAACAATGTAGCAGAGTATAATGCTTTGCTCATTGGACTCCAATTAGCCAAACAATTGGATATTGAATATCTTGAAGTATATGGTGATTCTAAGCTGATTGTTAATCAGGTTAGAGGCACATACGAAGTTCGACATCAAGATCTGGTACCATACCACGAAGCTGCAATCAGAATAGCTTCTTCGTTCAAAGGATTCTTTATTAAACATGTACGACGAGCATGTAATACAGAAGCTGATGCCTTAGCTAATCTAGCAGCAGTCTTGGCAATTCTAGTCAAAAGACAACAAATGGTTGTTATCTCCAATAGAGAACTATTTTGTATTGAAAACAACCATAATATTGAATTCAACAATTCAACTGAAGTCAATGTTATCAACGAAGATTGGAGAGCACATTTTATCGACTTTATAGTACATGATATACTACCTGAAGATCCAAAGGATGCTACAAGTATTCGCCAACGATCGCTTCGATTCTATTATAATTATACCACCAAAACTCTCTTTCGACGAACTTTTGATGGATTACTCTTAAGATGTCTTGCTGGTGATGAAGCGAAGCAGGTATTACGTGACGCTCATGACGGTGTTTGTTGAGCACATCAGCCCGATCCTAAATTATAGGATCGTATCCGACGTATGGGCTATTACTAGCCCTCTATGGTATTAGATGCCATTGACTATGCAAAGAAGTGTCGTGCATGTCAGATTCATGTAGATTTCATTCACCAACCGTCGAAATTTCTTCACCCGACTGCTGCCTCATCGCCCTTCGAAGCTTGGGGCATGGATGTAATTGGTCCAATCAATCCTCCTTCGTCTAAAGGATATCGGTTTATCTTGGCTATAACCAATTATTTCTCTAAATGGGCTGAAGCTATACCTTTAGCTGAAGTAAAGACTAGTACTGTCATCAACTTCATCAAACATTATGTAATATACAGATTTGGTGTACCTTGTCGAATCATCCATGATAATGGGCCATAATTCGTCAGTTCGAAGTTTACTAGGTTCTGTAATGACAACAGAATCAATAATGTTGCTTTTACGGCCTATAATCATGCAGCTAACGGGTTGGATGAAGCATTCAACAAGACTATCATCAAACTCCTTAAATAGTTTGTTTCTATTAACAAACGCAATTGGAGTGAGAAGCTTGGAGAATGTCTATGGGCTTATCGCACTACAGTCCGTAATCCCATAGGTTACACACCTTTTTCTCTGGTATATGGATGTGAACCTGTCCTACCGCTGGAAATTCAAATTCTATCCTTAAGAATTGCTATTGCTAATGAACTTACCACAGAAAATAATTATCGTCTCCGACTTCAAGAACTGGAGGCGCTCGATGAGAAAAGGCTACTAGCTCATCAACATATCGAACTTTATCAAGCCCGTATCTCAAAAGCTTTCAATCGCAAAGTCAAAGTACGAATATTTCAGGAAGGCGAGCTAGTTCTTACAGTCAGACGTCCTATGAATATGACCCATATGAGCAAAGGCAAGTTCGAAGCAAAATGGGAAGGTTCGTATGTTGTAAACAAAGTTTTCTCAAATAGAGCCTACCAATTAACAGATATGGATGACAGAGTTGCTATGATGTCTATCAATGGCAAATTTCTCAAGAAATATTATGTATAAAAGTAAAATGTTCTTCACTTAGAGAAATGATATAAATAAAACTCATTTTTTTCAAAAGCAGAAAGAGTTACATAATATCAAGGACGGGGACGAGGACCCGATCCTTCATTATTAAATACATGATTTGCCAGCAACTCAAACATCTCGTTGTCTGAACACACTAGCAACTCACAGGCGGCCATTCTTACAGCTTCCTCTTCAGCAGTCTTCCTAGGCTCCACCAACTTGGCAATCAGGTCCTACTCTGGTGCAGGAACGGTCAAGCCTTCACCCACTTCTTTTTGAGGAAGAACCGGAGGCTCAGCAGGAGGCTTCTCAGTCATATCTTCGATCTTCAGAGTGAGAAAATCTTTGGAAGACATTTTGTACAGAAAGAAAAGAAGCTGACGATGTCTACAGAAGTTTTCTTCTATTTATAGACAGAACGACTAGATGATCGGCTTCGAAACCCGATACGACTTTTCTTCTTCAAAAAGAGGTTCAACTGTTCATTCATTCATTCTCTTCCTCGAGAATTGAGATAACTGTTCATTCATTCACTTCATCTCCACTAAAAGAGTCTGACGGTTCATCCATACATTCATTAGTCTTGATATTTATTATCTTTTAATTTCTTGTAAATAAAAAGAATTCACATTCTTCACGCCTCTGAATTTTGATTATTTACACCAGCAACTTGTCACGTCCCTAGTACCTTTGATAAAGTTGTATATTGAAATAATAGTATTTCTAAAAGTTATATTCTGCCACATCCATATTACCTCTGAGCGGATATAATAAATATTATTATTTTCTAATCAAGAAATATATCATGTCTAGTACGTCTGAATATATTTTCTATTCTATTACTTATATCTAAAACAAGATATGTAACAAGTAATGGAACCACATAAAAAGTTTTTCATTTTATTTTTGTTTCAAAAAGAGATACATTGTAATAAAAAAGACAACAAGCTTTGCTTATTCTATTTTGAAGGATAAGAAATAAGTTCTACAATTTGTTTCTTAAAAATTTAAACTCTTTTATTACGAGATTCTAGCACCCGCTGCCTGGCTTCAACCCTTCATGACTCAGGATCGAATTGGTGCAGAGCAGCAGTTTGACGTGCTAGTTCTTCATTCTGTAGACATTCAAATTCTTCCTTCTGATGCTTCAAAACATCTATTTGATTAATAGCAGTTTGATGTAACTGATTTTTTTGTTCTAAGTTTTGCTTGACAGTCTTGAGTTCTGCTTGAAGCTGGGCAATTTTAGCCTCCACATCAGCAGCCTTCTTCTCTTCATCTGCAGCCTTAGTCTTATGACTCTCAGTAATAACAGCTGTATCAACAATTTGAATGTCTATTTCAAATGATTGTCTAGTAAAAGCCAACAAAAATGCTTCAAAATTGACTTTACTAATCTCTGCTTCTTCGTATTCTATGTTTACTAATTGCTCGATATCTCATCTTTTTAGCTCCTTATAAGCTTTTATAGATCCTTCCAGCTCATCCAAAATGTGTTCTAAAAAGATAGCCTGAGCTTCGTCTCCTTGACTTCAGATACCTCCAATCAAGAATATAGAGGGAGTTCTGATGGTACTAAAAGGAACATCTTCTTTCTCCATCACTCGATGAACCAGAGGCTCCAGGGATATAAAGAAGACTCTCGTGAAGGAGGCCACCACGAACTTATTAGTAGCTACAGCACCTGGTGTGGCTACTACTTCCGCTGGAGTCTTAACAGTCTTAACCGGTAGAGACACTTCATCTTGAGTGCTGATGTGAGAAGAGCTTCCCTCCCCTGCTACAGTCCCTGTGGGTTCTTCTGCAATTTATATATGTTATTTGTATTAGCAATATACAATGCTGAAGGAGCTACGACACATAGATCAAGTTTAAAAATTTACCTGAGCTGGGTATAGCATGAGGGGTCTCAAGAAGCTTGACTGTCTCTGGATGAAGCTTTGACAGGGTCTCTGCAGACATAGTAGCTTGACTACTTCCTGCTCCGGATTCAGTCTGAAGTGGAAGTGTCATTGGAGTTTGATCTGCTAATTTTGCTGCCACTCCAGACATCTCAGGTTCTTCAGAGATTATGGGTTCATCGATCTTGGGATTGATATGTTCTTCATTGATAACCACATTCTCCTCGTCTTCAGCAGTTGAGGGATCTTCATCAGCTGGGAGTTCCTGAAGTGATGGTACACCCTCTAAAGTTTGTTTTTCTTTGTGACGTTATTCCAATCATCATCATATGATTCATCACCAAAGTCACAATCAGCTAAGGCTTCAATCATCGCCTCTTCAGAATGAGTAGGCTCTTGAGCCTTCGAAGAATCTTGTGGACGTAAAGGAGAGGTGGCTTTCGGAGTCATAGGAGTTGGGGATGCAACTGTTATTCCCGCCACAGCAAGTACATTGGCGGGAATACGTACCATCACAGCTTCCGATCTCGGAGGTTCTACAGTGGTAGTAGACGGCTGAACATCCGCTGAAGTAGCCACTGCAAAGAAAGAAATTAATTTAATATACATCTTTCATAGAAAAAAATATATTATTAGCGTACATCACAATCTCGATATTACCTTCTTGGGATGGTACCTCTTCGGCAACTACCAACTTTCTCCTGACCTCTCTATGTGGTGATGTAACCGGCTCTTCAGCAGCTCCGATGCCATCATCCTCCAGATCAATCAGAGTGGTAGACGTTCCTCCTTCTGTGACTCTTCCCTGTTTCTGAATTGAAGAATGAGTGATTTCCTTCTCTCCGGAGGAAGAGTTGAGGAGCATCTGCTTCGACTGAGAACGAGTCGTTCTTGTAGTCGTTGGTTTATTTATAGTCAAAGATGTCCTTCTCTTCTTCTCCGGAGCCCTTGGGGTAGCAGGTCTATTATCCAATTGAGGAGGAGCCATCGTCTCCTTAGCCTTTCTTTTATTCAATCCCTTGGCAGAGGATTTCTTTTTCTGTACCTTTAAGGATACGTCCAGAGGATCCTGAACTTCATCGGGATAGTTCTTTTGAATGGAAGCTTCTAGTGGTGGATCTGTAGGATCTCTATCTTCTATATCCCGAAAAGACTGAGCAGTGTTTTTCCAAACTTGGATCTCTTTTCACTTGCGAAGCTGTATGCAGGATGGAAGCTTTCAGTGAATGTGTTCGCTGAAGTATAGAAGTTTGCGTATGTATATAACATACGCGGGCCTTGTGGAAGATGGTACGGCATGGAAAATATAGCTTTTGTACCCCGGGCGTTGTAATAGCTCCAGGCCCTAGCCCCATCGATCAGATAACCCTTAGCCTGTAGGCAAGTGGTGGCATAACCTACATGAAGCTGATCATATCCGAAATGCCGTGCAAATTGACTTGGCAAGTATGGTTCCAAATAGCATTCTTCTTCGAATCTGTAGACAAAGTGAGAGGGACGGATCGTCTGCAGCCACGAAAAGATGGGTTGACTTAAGCAGAGTGATTCTGCAGTTAAATCCATCAGTTGTGTAGGCATATTCTCATATCCGTGAGGGGGCTGAACGTACTGAAAGCTCCATCCCGATCCATGATTCAAGGCAAATCTGCACTTTAAAAGAGCAGTATATTGCCAATAAGCGCTGGAGTAGTGTCTGATAAAATCTCCACCGATACTTCCCATATTAGGGTTCATCAGACAAGGATGGTGAAGCAATAGCCATCCGAATAGATAATTGTACGACATCTCGGTACAAGGGAAGTCTTGCCTCGCCGTCTTGTCGTGAAGCATAGTCTGTTCAAAAGAACACAATCTTGCGTTCAAGCGACAGGTCATTACTGAAAGCAGATCAATCTTATATCCAAAAATGGGACGTACTGCAGCAAACAGAATGCTCGATGGAATCTGTCAACTGTGCTGGCTCCTAGAACTAAGAAGCATCGCAGCCATATAGAGAGAAAACCCGCTAGTTGGGCCTATTTGGACATGGGTCTGTAATCCTGTCTGAGATAACTCTGGAGGGTATCACCATATCATGCCCCAGAACCAGAATACTGGAGAGCAGGGGACAGACACAGCCAGCTACGTACATTGAAGTATAATCTACCCCGATATACGGTCACGGCTGTCTAGATGCATGAGGGTTTATCTACAAGCCAACAGTCTCTTATGGTCATGAACAAGCCTAGAGTCTCAATCTCAAGCAAGTAAGTAAATGTTACAAGATGTTAGATCATCAGACATACAAAGTAAGGCATCCTAAACATTACATATTCAGATGATCATGAAGCTAGTCATACAAAATGTGAAGACTAGCAAGAATTTCAGTCATACATGATCAACCCTAGGATTTGTCAATCATGTTACAGCCCGTAGGCACACAGTAAGTAAAGTTGCAAACGAGCTAACACTTGATCGGCGCTAAATGCCACAAAAGAATATTTTTACAAGAGAGTGGGAGAGCAAAATAAGAACCCACTCGTTGCCAGTGTTGCGCCTAGTGGTCACCATCTGGCAGGAAAGCTGGAGGATCCTCGAGTCCTACTCCAAAATCTGGCCATACAAAACCAGTTGGGTCAGACCCCAGAAAGAGCAAGTGCCACAACGGAGGCTTCACTTAGGAGCTAAAACCAGCAAGTTAGAACACAAAGCATAATAATAACAAGAAAACCAGAAATAGGATAGTAGGGTGATAAACGATAAGATAACTAAAAAACTATTCTGGTAACCAAGTTACAACCCGTAAACCAAACAAGGACCGGGGTTGTAACCCTTCGCCTGAACAGAACTTAGTCTCTAACCAATTATCGACAAGAGTAAAGCATGAACAAGCATGTGCTGAAATAGTCATAGACTGGCCTTGCTTAGACAAGACTAGACAGGACTACATCCATCAATCACGGCCAAGCAAAGAGTACGGCTTGATACTTTAACTAGCTAGGGTTATCACAAGCCTAGTTACTAGCAAGATACAAAGAGATGTTTCCGCAGTCACAAGCCCTGCAGCTATCCAGGTTATCCAGGCGAGGTTCATTTAAGAGTTATCAAGAATTATTAGGTGGTTTGGTGTGCAACACATGACAGTGTGCATAGAACTTGTTTCATGAAGTGCCCCACATGACAGTGGGCTGGAAATATGCCCTACTCGACGGCAGGCTACAAGTCCCTCAGGTATGGTCAGGATAACGGGATCGCCTGTAACTGAAAACATCTTCCTATATGAACTACTTGATCAATCTAGTCATTAACTTA
Source organism: Iris pallida (assembly GCA_029216955.1). Classification (NCBI taxonomy): domain Eukaryota; kingdom Viridiplantae; phylum Streptophyta; class Magnoliopsida; order Asparagales; family Iridaceae; genus Iris; species Iris pallida. The sequence continues at coordinate 194,113 of JANAVB010034320.1, read as the reverse complement.
TTCAGATTCAGTATAAATCCCTGATCGTAGGAAATTAGGAATTCATGTCCTAGATATGATGCAAGACGAGACATGTGGCTTATACAAGCATAATCAAGAAAATCACACACGGTGTCAAGACAAGAGTTACTGAGCGAGGCATATCGAGATTATCATGTTAGGTTACTTTGTCAAGTCAAGAGTGCGTCACAACGGACCACCATCAAGAATTATCATATCCAGTTACTTGTCAAGAGTGTACCACGACGGGTCACTATCAAGAATTATCATGTCACATGATACTTGTCAAGAGTGCGCCTTAACAGGCCACTATCGTGTTCTATCCTTACATTATCATGAATGAAAAAAACTTGCATAAAATAACTAGTGACATATTCTAGATGCCAAGGAAAAGATCTACAACTTTTATGTTTGGAGTTTTTCAAGATTCTAGCTACAGCACAATTAAACAGGCAAAAATAGCGAAATAGAGCAATTCCGTCGCATGGGATTCCTGTACAATCCGCGCATGGAAATTCCTGCACAATCCGCGCATGGGAATTCCTGCACAATCTGCGCATGGGAATTCCTGCACATCCGTGCAAGAGAATTCCTGCACATCCGTGCATGGGAATTCCTGCACAATCCGTGCATGGAAATTCCTGCACATCTGTGCATGGGAATTCCTGCACAATATGTGCATGGGAATTCCTGCACATCCGTGCATGGGAATTCCTGCACATCCGCGTATGGGAATTCCTGCATAATCTGCGCATGGGAATTCCTGCACAATCCGTGCATGGGAATTCCTGCACATCCGTGCATGGAAAACTCACGTTGCGTCTTCAGTACATGCGCGTAAGGAACCTACGCGCATGACACGCTCGGAGTCAAAGAATGCGTTGCCGGGACTTCACGACGGATGGCCTCTCGACGCATGGCCTCCCGGGCGCATGGGGTTTATCGTCCCCAAACAGCAAGTTCAGCCATAAAAGTCCTAAAAACTTGCTATGGCCATAACTTCCTCAACCGAACTCGAAATCAAGCAAAATAGAGGTCAAAACTGCATGAAATCAAATTCTCTACGACATGGAACTACTAGTTTTTGGAAATACCAAGTTTTTAGAGATCAAAACCAAGAAAACTAAACAAGAAGGAACTTAAAACTTAGATCTACAAAAATATAACCATCAAAACCAAAAACTTTCAGTTCTAAAGAGGCTTAGAATATAGTAAGGAAGAGAATAGAACAAGAAAACTTGAGATCTCTCATGAAGCAAGTTGTACTAGCCTAGGCTTGGTAGGTGGGAGGAGTAAATGAAGAAGATGAAAAAGTAAATACAAATAATGGAGGAGAGAGAAGAAGTTGACTTATATAGCAACCCCTCTCATCTCAACCCAAAATAAACCAAACCAAGCCAAGCCAAGCCAAGTCAAGTCATGTTGAACCAAGTTGAACCAATCAAGTCAAGATTTAAACCAAGGCTAAGCTAAGCAAGATAAGTCAAAATACGGGCCACCTGACAATTGTCAGAAATTCGTATACGTATCCTGAAAAATACGTATAACGGGAACTGGGAGTGACAACTCTACCCACCTTAAAAGAATTCTGTCCTCGAAATTTAATCAAGAGAATAGAGATGTCGGGACAAGCTATACTAATCACAAGCAATATATGACTAAGCAATCAATCATACAATCATTCATGCAAGCAAGGAATTAAAGCATAAGACATAATAAAGATATTATACCTTATGAGTCAAACATGTGTGGTTATCGCGATCGGATATCATCCTCTCGCTCCCACATTGACTCACCCAAAGAGTGATGACCCCAAGCAACGCGGACTAGCTTAATAGTCTTGTTCTTGAGTGCCTTCTCTCTTCGGTCCAATATGGATACGGGCCTTTCCTCATACGAAAGGTTGGTACCAACAACTAATTCTGAATGATCAAGGATATGGCTCAGATCTGGGATATACCGTCGTAATTGGGATACATGGAATACGTTATGTACCTCACGCAACGACGGTGGAAGAGCGAGACAATAGGACACGTCGCCTACTCGCTCGAGAATATCAAACGGCCCTATATACCTAGGACTAAGCTTTTTCCGTATGCCGAATCGAATGATGCCACGGGTAGGCGAGATCCTAAGGAATACGTGGTCGCCGATAGAGAACTCAAGAGGACGCCGATGAGAATCGGCCCAACGACGCTGACGATCTTGTACAACTCGAAGATGATCTCTGACTCGTCTGACCACCTCGATGGTCTGTGAAATTATTTCTGTACCAAGCATCAGCCTCTCGTCCACATCATCCCAGGCTAAAGGAGATCTGCATTTCCTGCCATACAATGCCTCAAAAGGTGCCATCTGAATACTAGCCTAGAAACTGTTGTTGTACGAGAAGTCCACTAGGTGCAAGTCATCTTCCTACGAACCACCGAAGTCAAGTTTACATGATCTTAACATATCCTTGAGAGTCTGAATCGTGCGTTCCGACTGACCATCTATCTGCGGATGATATGCTGAACTGAACTTGATACGAGTCCCCAAACTCTCTTGAAGACTCCGCCAAAAGTGAGATGTGAATCTCGAACCTCTGTTTGAGATGATATTAACTGGTACTCCATGAAATCTGACTATCTGCCTGAGGTATATCTCTGCAAGCTGATCCATTGACTGGCCAATTCTGAAGGGAATAAAATGAGCCACCTTCGTGAGCCGGTCAACTATAACCCAGATAACATCTCTCTCAGCTGGAGATTTAGGTAATCCAGTTACAAAATCTATGGTAATGTGCTCCCATTTTCATTCTGGGATCGGTAAAGGTTGAAGAAGTCCAGCTGGTCTCTGATGTTCAGCTTTAACTTGTTGGCAAACTAAACAATGAGAGACAAACCGGGCTATCTTCCTCTTCATACTATTCCACCAGAAATGCTGACGGATATCACGATACATCTTCTTGCCACCAGGGTGAATTGAATACTAAAAACTGTGTGCCTCTGCCATGATCTCCTGTCTGATATTACCACTAGGTACACAAAGACGCCTTCCATGTCGGAGAGTACCGTCTTCGTGTATACATAACTCTGTTCTCCTTCCTGCTTCACATTCTTCCCTAAGCCACTGAAGTTTAGAATTTGTTGACTGAGCTATCTTGATCCTCTCAACTAGACTGGACAGAACTTGCATGCTGGCCATCAATGCCACATTGGTAGGAAGAACAACTTCAATGCCCATCTTCTGAAGATCTGCTAACAACTCTGGTTGTGTTGTTAGAAAATAAACTCCGGCTCTTCTGCTCAACGCATCTGCAACTACGTTGGCCTTTCCAGGATGATATTGCAAGTTGATGTCGTAATCCACAAGTAGCTCTAGCCACCTCCTCTGACGCATGTTAAGATCCTTCTGAGTGAACACATACTTAAGACTCTTGTGGTCGGTAAAAATCTCCACCTGATCTCCATATAAGTAATACCTCCAAAGCTTAAGTGCGAAGACCACCGCTGCTAACTCCAAGTCGTGGGTTGGGTAATTCCTCTCATGATCACAAAGTTGACGTGACACATAAGCTACTACCTTTCCATGCTGCATCAAGACACATCCTAATCCCTTGCCGGATGCGTCGCAATAAGCTGAAAATCCTCAAGTCCTATCTGGAAGCGTGAGAATGGGTGTCGTCATCAATCATTTCTTCAACTTCTCAAATGAACTCTGACACTCTGTTGTCCAAGCAAACTGCACATCCTTGCGGGTCAACTGCGTCAATGTTGCTGAAATCCGAGCAAAGTCTGATACGAACTGCTGGTAATAGCCGGCCAATCCAAGAAAACTGCGAACCTCTGCTACGGTGCTGGGAACTGGCCACGTCTCTATGGCAACTATTTTCTGGGGGTCCACTTCTACTCCACCTCTGGTGATGATGTGACCTAAGTATGAAATACGATCAAGCCAAAATTCGTACTTACTGAACTTCATGTACAACTGGTGCTCTCTGAGAATCTAAAGAACCACACGGAGGTGCTGCTCATGCTCTGCCTCATTCTTGCTATAGACCAAGATGTCGTCTATAAACACTATCACGAACTGGTCCAAATAGGGCATGAAGATATGATTCATGAGGTCCATGAATATGGCTGGCGCATTGGTCGCTCCAAATGGCATAACAAGGAACTCCCAATGTCCATATCTAGATCTGAAGGCTATCTTCGGGATGTCTTGCTCTCTGACTCTGATCTGATGGTACCTCGACCGTAAGTCAATCTTCGAGAGTACTGCTGCCCCACTGAGTTGATTAAACAAATCATCTATCCTTGGTAGAGGGTATCTGTTCTTTATTGTTACATAGTTCAAGGTACGATAATCTACACATAATCTTGACATACCATCCTTCTTTTTCACAAGAAGCATCGGGGCTCTCTAAGGTAATCCACTAGCACGGATGAAACCTTTGGTTCTGAGTTCTTCAATCATCTTATACAAGATCTCTAATTCTGATGGTACCATCCGGTAGACTCTCTTTGACACTGGTGCTGTTCCAGGAATCAAATCGATAGTGAACTCTATCTCTCTCTGGCGGCATGCCTGGAAACTCTTCGGGAAACACATCAGAAAACTCTTCAACGACTCTGGGAAACTGAACTGCTCCTGCTACTGCCATCCGCAATAATAGTAGAGAAGGTTCTACTACGCCTTTGGAAAACGAAAACACTTCTTCGTCGAGAATACCAAAAATAATCCTGCCAACATGGCTGTCTATTCTTGCATATTGACCCTTCAACCAATCCATTCCTAGGACCACATCATAATCGGCCAACTAAAATTCTATTAATCTAGCGAAAAACTCTCTACCACTAACTATGATTCGACACGAGAAAAAAACTCTATCTACTCCCACAAGACCATTACCAGTAAGTATATTGAGCCTCTCTGACAATGACTCGGGGTCCAGTCCTATCCGTGTAGCGAATTGTACAGACATAAATGAATGCGATGCACCCGAATCAAATAATACTGATGCTGAAAAAGAGTTGATGAGAATGGTACCTGCCACCACCTCAGCTGATGCCAACTCCTTCTCTATGGTCAAAGCCATCGCTTGACCTTGCCCTCTGGGTGCTGGTCCCCTCTGCTGGAAGCCTCTCTGGCGGTTCGGGTTCTGAGCTTGGGCAAACTGTTGAACCTGAGGCGGCAATAGCCTCGGAGGCTGGTACTGCTGCTACAATGGTGCTGGACCCCTAACCGATGGACTGCTTAGGTTCGACGATGATGAACTGGCTTTATACGGACAGGACCCTATCATGTGGTCTGATGCCCCACAAGCCAAGCACAATTCCTGTGCTCTGCGACACTCTGAAACAACGTGTCCTGGCTTCCCACAATGAGTGCAGCCCATTACGGAAGACTGCTTCTTCTTCTGAGGGTACATCGGTGTCGAGTGCTGAATCGACGAAACTGTAGTCGCCCTCCTAGGGGCTCCAATGGTCAAAGCCCTAGCTGTCGGGGCTGGTTTTGATGAATGGGACATTTATCCATGGGACCTCTTCCGACCTCCAGTTCGGTCCATTATCATCTGAGAAGTATACTCATGACTCTTCGCTGCTCGCAAGACGGCATCAAATGTCTGGTGCTCGAACTGCTCCACAGCTAGAATAATCTCTAGGTGGAGTCCCTGCTGGAACCGCTGGGCTCGGTCTAATTCGGTCGCCACCAAGGTAGGAGCAAGCCGACTAAGCCTAAAAAACTCGGCCGTATATCCATCGACCGTCCTTCCTATCTGCTTGAGATTGCTGAATCTGGTCTGCAGATCATACCGAGCTACTGCATCAAAGTACTTGATCTAAAACTTATCACTGAATACCGTCCGTAAGACAGGCGTCGCCAATCCAACTGCTTGCATCGTCCACCAGCTGCGGGCTAAGTCCAATAACTGTAGGCGCACAACGGCCACCTTATCTCCCTCGGGAATCCTAGCTGCCTCTAGGATTACTTCTGTTTCCTGAAGCCATGCATCAGCAGTGATAGCATCTTCACTGCCGTCAAAGAAAGGAGGGTTTAGACGCTTGAAGCTGTTGGCCGCGTTGTTTCCTTGGTAACCAACTCTGCCTATGGCATCTTGTACTGTCTAGTACAGGGTATCGCCTCGACGATTTTGAGATGCAAGCAATTCCCTGATGAGACCCACCAGGGTTCCATTATCAGGCTCTGCAGGCTGGACTGGTTGAACTGGGGGCTCTGGGTCCCCGGAATGCATGACTCGGGAGGCCGCACCAGAGTGCTGCGCTTGGTCTCCAGGTTGCTGCTGGTCCACTGGAGGTGCTCCATCTTGTCGATCGGTAAGACCAGGAACAATGCCGCAGAAGAAACGACATAGGGAACAATAAGGAAGGACCATGATAGATCGAGGATATAAACATGTGATCAGGTCAAGATTTTAGAAAGATTAGAAGACACGAATAGAGATCAAAGGCGAGTGCTGATTGAGACATCTATCCGGTAAAACCCTCACACATTCTTAATTTACAAGACCTGCATGGGCCACCACTTAAACCGTGTCACGCCCCAGAACCAGAATACTGGAGAGCGGGGGACAAACACAGCCAGCTACGTACATTGAAGTATTAATCTACCCCGATATACGGTTATGGCTGTCTAGATGCATGAGGGTTTATCTACAAGCCAACAGTCTTTTATGGTCATGAACAAGCCTAGAGTCTCAATCTCAAGCAAGTAAGTAAATGTTACAAGATGTTAGATCATCAGACATACAAAGTAAGGCGTCCCAAACATTACATATTCAGATGATCATGAAGCTAGTCATACAAAATGTGAAGACTAGCAAGAATTTCAGTCATACATGATCAACCCTAGGATTTGTCAATCATGTTACAGCCCGTAGGCAGACAGCCCGTGGTGCGTCTTATCGAGATTATCATGTTAGGTTACTTGGTCAAGTCAAGAGTACGTCACAACGGACCACCATCAAAAATTATCATGTCCAGTTACTTGTCAAGAGTGCACCACGACGGTCACTATCAAGAATTATCATGTCACTTGATACTTGTCAAGAGTGTGCCTTAACAGGCCACTATCGTGTTCTATCCTTACATTATCATGAATGAGAAAAACTTGCATAAAATAACTAGTAACATATTCTTGAAGCCAAGGAAAAGATCGACAACTTTCATGTTTGGAGTTTTTCAAAATTCTAGCTACAACACAACTTAAACAGGCAAAAACAGTAAAATAGAGCAATTTCGGCGCATGTGATTCCTGCACAATCCGTGCATGAGAATTCCTGCATAATCCGCGCATGGGAATTCCTGTACAATCCGCGCATGGGAATTCCTGCACATTCGCGCATGGGAATTCCTGCACAATTCGTGCATGGTAATTCCTGCACATCCGCGATATGGAAATTCTTGTACAATTTGTGCATGGGAATTCCTGTACATCCGCGCATGGGAATTTCTGCACAATCCGTGCATAGGAATTCATGTACATCCGCGCATGGGAATTCCTGCACATCTGCGCATGGGAATTCCTGTACATCTGCGCATGGAAATTTATGCACATCCGCGTTTGGAACTTCCTGCAAAATCCGCGCATGGGAATTCCTGCATAATCGTGCATCGGAATTCCTGCACATCCGTGCATAGAAAACTCATGTTGCGTCTTCAGTACATGCACGTAAGGAACCTACGCGCATGACACGCTCGGAGTCAAAGAATGCGTTGCCGGGACTTCACGATGCATGGCCTCTCGGCGCATGGCCTCCCGGGCACATTGGGTTCATCTTCCCCAAACAGCAAGTTCAGCCATGAAAGTCCTAAAAACTTGCTATGGCTATAACTTCCTCAACCGAACTCAGAATCAAACGAAATAGAGGTCAAAACTGCATGAAATCAAATTCTCTACAACATGGAACCACTAGTTTTTGGAAATACCAAGTTTTTAGAGATGAAAACCAAGAAAACTAAACAAGAAGGAACTTAAAACTTAGATCTACAAAAATATAACCATCAAAACCGAAAACTTCTAGTTCTAAAGAGGCTTAGAATCTAGTAAGGAAGAGAATGGAACAAGAAAACTTGAGATCTCTAAAGCAAGTTGCACTTGCCTAGGCTTGGTAGGTGGAAGGAGTAAATGAAGAAGATGAAGAGGTAAATACAAATAATGGAGGAGAGAGAAGAAGTTGACTTATATAGCAACCCCTCTCATCTCAACCCAAAATAAACCAAACCAAGCCAAGCCAAGCCAAGCCAAGTCAAGTCAAGTCAAGTCATGTTGAACCAAGTTGAACCAATCCAGTCAAGATTTAAACCAAGGCTAAGCTAAGCAAGATAAGTCAAAATACGGGCCACCTGACAATTGTCAGAAATTCGTATACGTGTCCTGAAAAATACGTATAACGTGAAACGGGAGTGACACACCAGCCTTAAACGGATGAGAGTCCTCATTTAATCTGATATCTCTATGATTATGTTGCTCCATCAAATATTGCATGTCGCTCTGACCAAATGGTTCAAAGAAACAAGGAGCACAGGCTTGACTATCAAGTGGCTTGCACTACACCAAAATGGACAATTTGTGACACTTAGAGTTGTACAATAACGACGTACTAAAATCGTCGTTGCATTTTCGACAGATTTAAAATATTGTTTAACATAAAATATATTTCACCAAAATACTATATTAGGATTTGACACAGACAACCTATTGTTTAACATTAAAATTATGTTAAAGTTTTCGCTCCATATTATTTCATTGGAAAATTTTTGCTCTACTTTTTACAAAAACCCGCGAACACAGCGCGCGCCCCACCCAAAAACCCTAAGCTGAAACCTTTTACCAAAAATTATCTTCGAAATACATCTCTCAATTTCTTCTTCTCTCAGAATACCACACGGCTGAAACCCTTTCCTAGAACCACCGCTGGAACCACCGAGGTAATCCTCTCTTTTTTCTTCTTCTTTTAAAATTCCTTTGAATCCTCCCACTGTCGTTGGAACCGTTGTCGTTCTTATCTCCTTCAAATCCTCCCACATGGTGATGAAGAACTATGAGTGAAAGAGTATCAAAGCATTTTGCAAAATCAAAATTGAAGCACAACCAACATTTTGAGCTAATTTGTATGACTTCACATTGTTACGAAGGTTCAGTTTTCACATATTTTTCTATTTTCTAATGTTGCATATGGGCGAAGACTGTAGGACAGAGACACAATATAGACACATATCAGCCGCTACCATCATGCAGCTTGTATCAGTCTATATCACATCGATATAGGCCAATGGCTAAAACTTAAAATTAATCAATTTAAAACTTAGGAGTTAGTTTCTTTCGAGTTAGTTTCTTTCCAAAAAATTGTATCAGTCTATATCCATCCAGCCAGTGTAAAACATTGCTGAATCTCTATGATACAAATCCTTACCAAATACATGTTGGGATGTCACTCAGTAACGGCATGTTGCATCATTTCCATCCAGGTGCAATGTTAATTGTGGCTTGAGGTTTTAAAGAAGAATGTGGTCTTTTTTTAATGTTAAGGAGGAATTAGCCTTAACGAAGCTGAATGGAAGAAAACGATTCAAGTAACTGACCACAAAATTAATGATCAAGTCTCTGTTGTTGTAGCATGTACCTATTCTTGCTCATATGATACACCAATGGAAGTTATTCATTAAGGATACATAAGGCCATTTTCAGGATAAAAAAAATATTATTTTATTTATTATTTTCAAATATATACAGAATCGGTTTAACTATTTGGTTGTAGATTTGTGGGGTTAAAAAAAGTAAACATAATTATGTACAAGAAAATAGACATAATAAAATTTGAAAATTTTACTTTGAGTAGATTTTTTTTTCCAGAACAATGGTTTTAGGGATTCCAATATTTAGGCTATCCATCCAAATCACCCAATTTAAAAGAGGGAAATTTCTTCTTCAAAAATTGGTCGCAATATGTGTGTGCATCCAGATGCATCATAAAGCATAATCTTGTTCACTTGATTGGTTGTTTTATGTATTACGTGAAATATCGAAGATTCAAAATAAGGGACCGTCATTCCTTTAAACTCTTTAGTTTAATGAAATTGTATCATCTTATCTCTTCGTCTAAGCTCTATACAGTTCCATAGAACTTTGGAGGGTCCTCCTTAGTTGCATGACCTTAAACTAGATAACCAAATTGTACTTCTAACTGCTCGCAACTAGCTGTCTAGGTTTTATTGCATGAATGTCACTGAATCTAGAGTAGGTGTTAATTGGGAGGTTTAGTTGGGGCCACCCTACTATTGTTCACGTACGTATCGGGAAGTATCCTGTGTGGGGGGCGTATCAATAATTATGTGTCCAACACTTGGTTTATGTGCACCGAGATACCTACATCTAGGTATCAGAGATAAGTAACTCGTATCCTATGACCACCTGTGTTTAGTTAGAAGTCAATTATAGGTGGGGATCAAGAAGAGCTAGAACAGATATATAGATAGGTACTAACATATGAATGCAACGGATGCATAGGCTCGGGTAAGCAATGAAGAAGAACCAAATTGTAAACCTCAACATATGGGCAGTGACCATTGGTACAAAATGGGGTTCCTGAGTACAACTGTACATGGACCCAGTATATGGCACTCGTGTGTCAATTGGAATATAGACTGTAGAATATAAAACCTGTATGGTAACAGATGAAGGGAGGCTATCTAAGATATCATGTTTCCTGCGTGTCAGGAAACTAGAACCGTTGGAAACCAAAGAAGGTTCCAATATTGGTACCACAAGGGTTCAAGCCAAGGGAAATCGAACACCACCCCATAAGCAACCTATAGTGTATCAGTTAGTGACTGGAATTATAGTGGTAGAGGTTGATGTATTAGTTGTATACCATATACCAGTTGAGCACTGATATATCAGTCTATAGGTCGTGCATTAATTGTACATTGAGAATCAGTTGGAGTTGTGTCAATTAATATCCACATAAATCCTAAAACATGGGATTAGATACGATGTGTAAGCAATGCTTGTTAGGAGTCGGTCAAGTGTTGGGGTCCAGGGTTAACATCAATATAATAAGCAGTGGTGAATGGGCTTCTAGTCGCAGCTAGAACAGTGCAGGAACCAAGAGTATCACTACAAATTGGGTGTAGGTATCAAGTAGAGGTTAGGAAGTTGTCTGGGAGTAGTAGATTTTGAATGTACACTCTGTACTGCAGAAATGCAATAGAGCAGTATTTCCTGAATGCATTTAGGTATACAGAAAGTAGATAGACATCCACTCATGTAGAGGGATATGTGGAAGCCTCCATATATATTTCTGCTGCCAAGGGACAAATGAGACAATCGACTAAGAGAGGGGTATGTGCATGTGTGTACTAACCAAATCTCTGCTTATGCACTATATACTTTAGATCAATAAGTATCAGGGTTACTTGTATCAGCTACAAACTAATGTGCTAGTTGCCATAAAGTATAAGTAGCACAAACACTACCAAAATATGTCGATTTAGCGACGGCCAGATCCGTCGCCCTTCCGTCGGCAATTTGTATTAGCGACCGATCACTGACGGATCTTGGCCAAAATAATCCATCGGTAATCAGCTCGTCGCTAATAACGGTCCGTCGCTAAGCAGTCGTCAAGGGACGGAATAGCGACGGCTTGTCGACTTCACAATACGAAGCATTAGCGACGACTTTTCGATGGGCTTTCATCCATTTCAAGTATTAAATACTGAACTGTGTAGACACTAGCGACGTAATGGTCCGACGGTAAACCGTCGTAATAGCGTATCAGAGTGTATCTTGCCGTCGCTATTCCTTCGATCGCCGTCGCTAACAAAGGATGGATTAGCGACGGAATACTGACGGATTATCCGTCGACCATATTCTGAAAATGCTTGGCATTTCCAGAACCATGGCGACGGATGAGTTGTCGCCATTCCGTCGCTACGCCATCGACAGAGCGACTGATTAGTGGATGATTATCCGTCGCCATGGTTCTGGAAATGTCCAACATTGAAACTTATCGACGGAGTGTCCTTCACTACGCCGTCGAGAGAGAGACTGATTAGTGGCTGATTATCCGTCGCCTTGGTGACGGATTTTCTGTCGCTATTCCGTCGAAGTATATACCACCAGAACCATGCCGACGGATATTCTGTCGGCCACCCGTCGCTTCCTGGAAAAAGTTTTAAATTTCCAGTTGGCGACGGAAATTTTGTCAAAAATTAGTCGAAAACTGGTAATATCCGTCGCTAACCGGTCACTAGTCCGTCGCTAACTGAGATTTTTTTTGGAAAAAAATTGCAGCACTTTCCATGTTCACAAAAATATGTATAAACTAAACTAATGTATAATGTACACTAATTATCCAACAATCATATAGACCAAATATATAATGTACACCAATTATCCAAGAATCACATAGACCAAATATGTACATACGAATTTAATGCACACCAATTATCCAAGAATCACATAGACCAAACCAAATTAATAGAAAATAGACATCAATTATCTTGAAGAGTAACCTAATATCCGTCGTTATAATCCGATCATAGCACAAATAATCCAAATTGCCACAAATATTCCAAATTTTCTTAATTACAATATTTTAAGAAGGAGAAGGAGTTCGATTGCCCGGTGGTGGTAATCCCTGCTGCGACCGACGAATATACTCCTCCACTAAGTACGACAGTAAGCCGTCGTAGACACTGCTCGGAAGTCGACGTAGCTGCTCTGGCAACATGAGATCCAGGAGTGCCGTCACAGTCGGAGGCGGTACCAAAAGGGCATCAGGGTTGAAAGAAAGATGACCCACGGAAGAAGAACCGACACCAGTAGTCGACGAACAGGCACCAGTAGAAGACGGACCGACACCATCAGCAGACGGACCGGCAGCAGCAGACGGAGGCGGAAAGTACGTGGCAAATTAGTCCCGTAAGGATGACACCGCCTCGTGCAGCTGCGTAAGCTGCGACCTAACATCATCGTCTGCCGGGGCCACGGGAGGAGGCGGTGTCGGTGGAAATCTCTGCATCGCCATGTGCAACGGCCCTAGGAAGCCGACTCCGTACAGGAGCCCTTTCTTAAAGCTGCCGACGGTATCTACGAACAAGTCGTTGCGAGCGGCCAAAGAAGAGGGCGTTCGAGCGGGCGTCGTTTTACCGAAATCCTCGGTGTCAGTTAACTGAGCCCGACTAAGGGCCTCACAATACGCAGCCTATCAAATGAATGTGTTTATATTATAAGATTTACCTAAGTTGTAATCTAAATCCTATGTTTCACTAAATTAAGTGTGAATCCTAAGTTTACCTAAGTTATAGTCTGAATACTTTTAATTCTAACGTAAATATCATAAACATAAGTACTTACATCAGTCTCCTTGGCCCTCTCGTCAATAAAGCTTCCGTCCTTCCATCTTTTGTGCGTATACTGGAACACGTCGTACATGGTGACCGATTCTGGCGCCCTTCCCTCCTTCACCGCCCGTTGGGCCTGCATACAAAATTTTCGTAGAACTTAATTAACTCCGTATATTAATAATACCTAATTCGATAGTGAATTGAATTTACGGTATCTCACCAGATCTGCAAGCGTCGCTGCGTGGGGCCTTGATCCCCCCGTATGAAGCCCCGCGGCCTGACGGTTCGCCTTCGCCTTCTCTGATTTCCCCTTGTACGCAGGAGTATCCATCATACCTAAGAGGTCCTCATAATACTCCTGCCGGATCCAATTCGGCCTCGTATGCCCCATTTTCAGGTCATGAATCATATCCCGTTTCTTCTTCGAGGCAGCGCTTCTGTAGGTCCTGCGGATCGCGTCCTCGCGATGGAGGGGCCACCAGTACGTCGTCTAACATAGAAATTCAATTATCACATAATTTAAAAAATGGTTGATTAAAGAGTAACTAACAATTAACCAAAAGATATAGATATATACCCTCAACTCGTCGAGCCAGGCGTACTACAAGTTCGGGGGCACCGACGAAAAGTTGAGGTAGGGACCATGGAAGTTAGCCCTGATAATTTCTCCAAGAGCCCTGGCAACATTAAACGAAAAAACCTACAAAGAAGAAACGACTGGATTATTAACTTGAATAAATGAAAGAAATTTAATAAATTATCTTAAATTTACTTACGAGGTCCCCGTGGGCCATAGCTCTCGTCGGAACTCGCCTCTCGGCCTCTCTAGTGCCGTCGGAGGATCCGCGGGTCTGCGCATGTACTCCCTAGTAATCGGATGGAACCGAGTATGGGGGTACTCCAGGGCCCACTGTGCAGTAACTGGGAGATCTACTGGTGGATCCGCTGCTGGTGGTTCCGATAGCGGAACGGATCCGCTAGCAGATCCGGGCTCATGCCTCAATAAAGTGGTCGATCGACGGCGGGATGCGTCTGTGCCCGGGGTACTCTCCGGGTCGGGGTCGCTGGATGGGGTCACATCCCGGGAAGATTGAATACGACCACGACCACCAGCACCACTACGACCACTACCACACCACCACCACCAGCACCACGACCACGACCACCACCAGCACCACGACCACGGCCAGCCATCATGACCTGTAAATAGAACACATAAACATAATTAACAATATAAAAGTGTAAATAAATATAAAATTCTAAACTAAAATATACATACCACCAGTAGGGAGACGAGTGCCGCCGCGACAAAAAAGACTAGGAGTACCATCTTGTTGACACAAAGTCACAGTCAACCAAATATTGACAATATTGACTAAATAATATCTGTAATAATTCAATACGACACCCGACGGCTCAAGACAGAAGACAGCTCAGCTTCCGTGTCTCAGTTGATTCGAGTCTGTATTTTACACTTTCTTTGAGTCTAGACTAATGTAATCTGAGTCATGCTGAGCTCTTGGAACTTAGACTATAGCCTACCCAAAAATCCCAAGCTCCACCAAACCAAAAATTCCCAAATGGTCCCCTTTGAACCACTCTGTGCTCTGGAGACAGAGTTTGGGCCGAACTCTGCCACCACACAGAGTTCGGGTCGAACTCTGTCCCCTAGAAATCAGGAACCCTAATTTTAGGGTTAGCTGGTTGCTAGTTGTCCAACGGCCAAATATTTGAATTTTCCTACCCGAATTATGGCCGAATTCTGCCTATAAAAACACTATAAATAGGGCATGAATTCTCTCATTCCAATCCATCCAATCTTCTCTTCTCTTCTCTCTTATAAGCTCAAATAAGCCATATCCTTCCCATCTACTAGCCACAAGCCTCCTAAGTATCGAGTGCTCAGCATCTCTCAGTTAGAATTCTTGTGCAAGAGTCGAAGAAGTCGCTTGGACAATTCCAAGCAAATTGCCACTGCGATCCTCTGTTAGAAGTTGACGTGCTCTTCTGAAGTAAAGGCACGGTTGTAAACTACTATTTCACAAATAGTGGATTTAATCCTGAGCTAGAGTTCTCAGGCCTGGACTAGTCCTCCACGAGAGAAACCAGGTTAAAATCGCTGTGTTTGCGTATGCTCTTTTGCTCTCTATTTATTTTCCGCACTTTACTCTGATTATTTATTATTGGTGAAAGAGTTATTTTTAATTGGCTATTTTTCTCTATAAACTCTATTCACCTCCCTCTAGAGTTGCCAAACTGTTCTTCAATTGGTATCAGAGCTCTGTTCTTTTTACAAGGACTAACATCCTAAGAGCTGATCCATGGCAACCACACAATCCTTGATTTCCAATCATGGTGAAGGTCAGTCCACTCATAGGCCTCCCCTATTTGATGGGACTAACTACACATATTGGAAAACAAGGATGAGCTTCTATCTTAAGTCTCTAGACTTTGACCTGTGGACTGTCGTCACTGACGGTTACAAAAAGCTCGCCAGGATAGTTGTCGATGGTGACCTCATTGAGAAACCATACGACAAATATTCTGTCGAGGAAAAGAAATAGGCAAGTCTAGATGCTAGGGCTATTAATGCTTTATTCTGTGCTATAGACAGGAATGAGTTCAACAGGGTCTCTACATGCACCACTGTTCATGAAGTATGGAGACTTCTAGAAGTGACGCATGAAGGAACCACACAGGTCAAGGAATCCAAAATAAGCCGTCTCACTCAAGAATACGAAGCCTTCAAGATGAAGCCAAATGAGACGATCACTCAAATGTTCACAAGATTCCTCGACATCATCAATCCTCTATCCTTGCTTGGAAAGCAGTACTCAAACCACGAGAAGATTCGTAAGTTGCTCAGAGGGTTACCAAAGATTTGGAACCCTAAGGTGACTGCCATCATAGAAGGAAACGATCTCACAACAATATCAATGGAGACCTTGATGGGTAAGCTCATGACTCACGAGCTTGACCTCAAGGACTTCGAAGAGCCTGCTCCGAAGACCAGGGAGATCGCACTCAAAGCTCATCAGCGAAGGGCTAATCACGATGAGACCGAAGAAGATAACTCGGATGATGAAGACCAAGCTCTCATGGTTCGCAACTTCAGGAAATTCCTTCGCTTCAATCGAAGGAAGAAGGAATCACAAGAAGACGATGAAGAAGAGCCAACTTGTTACGGTTGCAAGAAGACTGGACATGTCCGAAAAGACTGCCCATTCCTGAAGAAGAGCAACCGCTATGAGAATCCATACAAAAAGAACTCATCAAAGAAATATGCCAACACAGGTATTTGGCATAAAAGTGAAGCGAGTGACTCCGAGGAAGAAAAGGACTCTCCTCAAGATACATCAAATGTGTGCCTAATGGCAACTTCCAACAAGTTATCTAACGAAACTCTAGATGACTTCTCTTTTGATGAACTTGGCGATGCTTTCACTGATTTACTCGATGATCACAAAAAGGTCATCGGTAAATACAAACATGCCAAGGACAAAATCAAAAGTCTTGAAGATGAGATACAAAGAATTTCTTTACTTCTTGATAATGTTAGAAACACGACACCCACTAATGACACTGATGAAGTATCCAAGCTTAAATTAGGCTTACATGATGCTGAAGCACGTATTGAGCAACAAACTCAAGAAATCACTACACTCAACACGTTGCTTGCTGAAGAAAAGAGTAGACACAAGATTTCCATGACTAAGATATATGGCTTAAATATTAAGGTTGATGAACTGCAAGATGTTTCTAAAAGATTAGAAACCAAATTGGGTAAACAGGTTGTTCAACCTCAAACCCAATCACATGGGCACAACACCACTCATGCTAGTCAACCACGTCATTCTCATGCAGCACATAACCATGTATTTATATACACAAACTTTCACAAACCACGTGCACGTAAGAATAATTCTCACTCAGTACACAATCATCATGCAAAAAGACACAATCAACATCACTCCACACATAGGAATCATCATGCCATGCCATATAGACAAGATCATCATGCAATGCCATATAGACAAGATCATCATATGCCATATAGACAAAATCATCATGCCATGCCATATAGACAATATCAGCATGTCACACATCATAGACAATACCATCATGATATGCCTCATAGACACCATCACCATGCCACTCATTCTATGCATAATCATCATCACCATGTTAACTCTTCACATCACGTCCATTCTCATTCTGTTGCTTATAGATATTATTCTCATGCTCCTAGTATAAATAAGAATGCTATCTGTACTTACTGTGGATCACATGGACACATCTCACCACAGTGCAAAGTTAGAAGACTTGTAGATAAAAAGATATATGCTTGGTTTCCAAAGACTAACTTTTCAGGACCCTCAAGAACTCGGGTACCAAAGGTCACATCTACTCTTGATGTAGGTGGACCTTCCCTCCTCAACTGAAAGTAAGTGGATTCTCGATAGTGGATGCTCGCGACATATGACGGGAGACGCAAATCTTTTTGCATCACTATCGATGAAGAGAGAAGGATATGTATCCTTCGGTAACAATCTCAAAGGGCACATAATAGGTAATGGTATCATTGGTCATCCTCCTTCTCCTGTAATAAAGGATGTCTGCCTAGTGACCGAGTTAAAGCATAACCTGCTCAGCATTAGTCATCTTGCTGATCATGGATATGATATTAACTTTGGACAAAACAGTTGCTACATCTATGATAGGTCAACAGGAGACATTACTTTTGAAGGGAAAAGAGAGGACAACATATATATTTTCTATCTTTCTATAAATACTAACAATGCAGGTAGATGTCCATATGCCCACAAAGACGAACGACTACTTTGGTACCAGGTCTTGGTCATGCCAACATGGATGCTATATCTAGGCTGTCTACCAAGAAGCTAGTGAGAGGATTGCCTGATATCACATTCAAAAAGGATACGGTATGTGCCGAATGTGAACTAAACAAGGCAACTAAATCCTCATTTCATTCCATCAACTCTGTAAGTACTACTAGACCCTTGCAACTACTTCATATGGATTTATTTGGTCCTAGTAGAATAGCTAGCCTTGGTGGCAAACTTTATGCATTTGTTATTGTTGATGATTTTTCGAGATTTACTTGGGTTTTGTTTCTCGCTAATAAGAGCGATGCTATGTCTGTTTTCAAAGTTTTTGTAAAGAAAGTTCAAAACGAAAAAGGCTACATGATTACTCGAATCTGAAGTGATCATGGAGGCAAATTCGTAAATTATGATTTTGAAAATTTTTGTAATGCAAATAGTTTTGATCATAAATTTTCTTGTCCTAGAACTCCTCAACAAAATGGTGTTGTGGAGCAGAAGAATAGAACTCTCGGCGATATGGCCAGAGTCATGTTGAATAAATTTTTACTTCCGAAATACTTTTGGACAAAAGCTGTCAGTACAGCATGCCACATTTTGAATAGGGTGCTGATTCGTCCCATTACGAAGAAAACACCCTATGAGCTTTGGTTTGGGAGAACCCCCAATGTTTCTTATTTTAAAGTTTTTGGTTGTAGATGTTTTATCCTTAACACCAAAGACAACTTAGGCAAATTTGATGCCAAAGCTGACGATGGTATCTTTCTTGGTTATGCCGCCAAGAGTAAGGGATATAGAGTTTTTAATAAACGCTCACTTATTGTGGAAGAGTCAACAAATATGACTTTTGATAAAGATAACAGTGCAGTAAGTACTCTTGATGATGACATTGAGCCATCAACTTCTACTCCAATGAATACTTCAACCGAAACTGATTCTCTGGAGGGTTTGCCTAAGAAATTCTCTTTCAAACCTTTTCATCCAGAAAATTTAGTTATAGGAGAAGTTTCACGTGGAGTAACTACTAGATCATCACTAAGAGACTCTGTTGCTAGCACTGCCTTCATTTCACAAGTAGAGCCTAAAAACATTTCTGAAGCTTTTAATGATGAATTTTGGATTTCTGCTATGCAAGAAGAACTCAACCAATTCGAGAGAAGCCAAGTATGGGAACTCGTTCCTAAACCGGTTAATCACTCGATAATTGGTACTAAATAGGTTTTTAGAAACAAAGTAAATGAAGATGGTTCAGTCACACGTAACAAAGCTCGTCTAGTAGCTCAAGGATACAACCAAGAGGAAGGTATTGACTACGATGAGACGTATGCTCCTGTTGCTAGACTAGAATCCATTCAGATGCTTTGTGCTTTTGCTAATTTTCAAAACTTTAAATTATTTCAAATGGATGTGAAAAGTGCTTTCTTGAATGGTTTTATTAAGGAGGAAGTTTATGTGAAACAACCTCCTGGCTTTGAAAATCATAAATTTCCCGATCACGTGTTCAAGCTAAAGAAAGCGCTTTATGGCCTCAAACAAGCCCCCAGAGCTTGGTATGAAAGGCTAAGTAGCTTCTTACTTGAGAAAGGTTTTTCAAAAGGGAAAATTGATACTACACTGTTTATAAAATCTTTTAAAGACACTATTCTGTTGATTCAAATCTATGTTGATGATATCATTTTTGGCTCTACTAATGAAACCCTCTGTCAAGAATTTGCCAAGTGTATGCAGACAGAATTTGAGATGAGCATGATGGGAGAGCTCAACTACTTTTTTGGCCTGCAAGTGAAACAAATGGCTAATGGAACTTTCATCTGTCAATCGAAGTATACCAAGGACATGCTGAAGAAGTTCGATCTTGACAACGTCAAACCAATCAGCACTCCAATGGCTACTTCAACCAAACTCGAACCAGATGAGAGCGGCAAACCTGTTGATCAACGTAAGTATCGAGGTATGATAGGCAGCTTACTTTATTTAACTGCTAGTCGTCCCGATATCATGTTTAGTGTTTGCCTATGTGCTAGATTTCAAGCTAATCCTAAGGAATCACACATGACCGCGGTTAAGCGTATCTTTCGATACCTTAAGGGTACGGTTACAGTGGGCCTATGGTATCCCAAGTCCACATCATTTGACCTTATTGGTTACTCTGATGCTGACTTCGCTGGATGCAAGGTCGACCGTAAAAGTACGAGCGGCACGTGTCATTTATTAGGAAAGGCTTTAGTCTCCTGGTTTAGCAAGAAGCAGAACTCTGTCGCACTATCCACAACAGAAGCTGAATACATAGCAGCTGGGCGTTGTTATGCACAAATTCTGTGGATGAAGCAAACCCTTGAAGACTATAAGTTATCTTTCATGCATATTCCTATATTCTGTGACAATACTAGTGCCATTAATTTGACTAAGAACCCTGTCTGCCACTCACGCACTAAACACATTGAGATTAGACACCACTTTTTGCGTGATCATCAGCAAAATGCCACGATTAACTTAGAATTTATTGACACTGATCATCAGCTAGCAGACTTCTTTACTAAGCCTTTATCCGAAGAGCGCTTCAATTTCCTTTGTCGTGAACTTAGAATTTTATATGAAGCGGTCATAAATTGAAACTCACCTGCGTAAATATCGAGTATAGTATGATTCTTTTACGATGAAGTTGGTATGGGTACAAGCCGAAAGGGTCCTTCTGACAATAAGGGATAAAAGCCTAAGCGACACGGTGCACTAGTCCTCAGGACTACCGCTAGCTGGGATCCGGCCCCTGCAGCTAACCCATGGCAAATTCAGACTATTGAATTATATTATATTTCCTTGTTTATTATATGGTTTGTTTTGATTTATTATTGCCTATTTACTAATTTCTAAGTTCATTCTGATATTAGTCTACCTCTCTATCTATCTGATTAATTTCATCAAGCTTTTATTCTCATTTCTAACTCTTTTTTCACCTCTTAACCATTCTCTCTAATTTTTGGCCTGACTTATGTTCTGGGACATGAACCCAGAACTCGGGCCGAACTCTGCCCCTACCAGAGTTCGGGCCGAGTTCGGTCCCAGTGTTCCAGCGTCGGGGACAGCCTCCGCCGTTTGATCATTTTAGATTATACGGTTCAGATTCCCTCCGACCAAAGAAAACCCTCTCTTTATTTTCGGGTTTTCATCTCTCTCCTTCATTCTTTCCTTCTTCTCCACCTCTCCAAACTTTCTCCTACAAACCCTAACCCTAGTTTTCTATCTAGTGTGCTCCATTCCTTCTCAAAATCAAGGGAAAGGGGTTTATCATCATTCTCTTACACTGTTTGTTGCTGTTTTCAGGTATAACTCCTTCTTCTTCTCTACTTCTTTTTTGTGAAATGGCTCCTCGTTTGTTCAACCGTGGAAAGAGAATTCGAATCGAGGGTGTTTCCTCGTCAGATTCTCCTTCTCTCGTTGAGCAACCATTTGAACAACTACAACCACCTCATCCGTTGTTCAATCCATCTCGTCCCCGCAATCCTAAGACTTATGACGACCGATTATTTATATCACTTGAAGCATCCAACGAGTGGTTTAATGATTTTTGGACTCGTCCGGTATTCGCGGGGCATCCCATTAATTTTTCTATTTTCTCTCTATATGACTCTTTGTTCCACGACCTTTGTCTCGATGAGTTAGTCACTGCAACTTCTGCCATCTATTGCCATGCCATCCAAATGTTCTACTGCAACTTGACCTATGATGACACTCACATCTATTCAAGGGTTGCAGGTATTGATATATCTTTTGATGACTTTGACTTAGCCGAATATCTTGATCTACAAGAACCCACATCTTGGGAAAAGCTTGTTGAAGCCCGGTCGTTCCGCTTTCCAGACGGAATTTTCCTTGAGAGCTTCAAGGACGATCTGTGTACCCCGTACACACGTCCTCGCAAGCTTATGGTTAATTTTTTAAATCCATATTTTTCTGATCTTCATCGGATTATTTTCAATACTATTCTGCCAAAAGCTGGCTCAACCGATGAAGTTACATATTTTGAAATCTCAGCTATGTATCATCTTCACTTCGGTATCTCGTTCAATCTTCCATGTACCATGATGGACTGGATGATTAACTGTAGGAAGAAACCACGAGCCTTGGTTTTTGCATTATATCTTCCTATGGTCTTTCGTGCGTTCCGTATACCACTTGACACCTGTCCTTTCTTGCCTGCTCCTGCTTTTCTTCAGGCAGTCGTCGCCTCTCCTGAGGCTTCTGAGCATTTTGATATTGAGGAGCCTGACTCCCCTACACTCGGTCAGGATGCACCTCCTCCACCTGCCTCTCTTGAGTCTATTCAGACTTTGCTCTGGGATCGTTTTACTCTTGAGGACGATCGCTGGACACAGCTGGACTATCGTACTACTCTACAGATGAGTGCCCTCGGCAACTCTCTGCATGATATACGGTATTCCCTGTCTCGTCATCTGCACATTCCCATGGAGCAGGATCCAGCGCGTGCGGGCCATCGCATTGATGATCCGTGGGTCATGCGTTACATGGATCCAGATGATGCTTTTGTGGACCCCCGTCGCTCCTTTCCTGGTCACTCAGACACTCCTGGACCATCTCGTGCTCCGTGATGGAGATTGGCTACTATCTTCCGCTGCTGCTGATGATGATGCATTTTTTTTTCTAGTTATTTAGTTTTTATTTACTTGGATGTTCTAAAACTCTGGTTGTGTGTTTGACATTTGGTTATGCACTTTATGCTTATCGTAGTTTTATATTTTATGCTAGTGACTCATTTTGTTTATTTATATACTGTTTCTTCTCTGCTTGGTGTGGTTGCATTCCTATTATTGTCTACTGCGTTTCCATGTTCCTCTGCAGTCTATATTGCTAAATGCCAAAAGGGGGAGAACTATGTATATTCTGGCTGGATATATTTCTGTGCTTGTTTGTGCTTTTTGGAGATATTATACAGGTTCAATGCATTATTTATGGGGGAGCTATTTCTTCTAGCTCAGCACCGTTCACTGATCACGGGGGAGCTCTTATTTCTAGCTCGGTATCGATTATGGGGGAGCTATGTTGCTATGATCAACTGTGTCCAGGTATGAATGTTGAATATACATATATTATTTTTTCAATTATCAATATGGGGGAGATTGTTGACACAAAGTCACAGTCAACCAAATATTGACAATATTGACTAAATAATATCTGTAATAATTCAATACGACACACGACGGCTCAAGACAGAAGACAGCTCAGCTTCCGTGTCTCAGTTGATTCGAGTCTGTAGTTTATACTTTCTTTAAGTCTAGACTAATGTAATCTGAGTCATGCTGAGCTCTTGGAACTTAGACTATAGCCTACCCAAAAATCCCAAGCTCCACCAAACCAGAAATTTCCAAATGGTCCCCTTTGAACCACTCTGTGCTCTGGAGACAGAGTTCGGGCCGAACTCTGCCTCCACACAGAGTTCGGGCCGAACTCTGTCCCCTAGAAATCAGGAACCCTAATTTTAGGGTTAGCTGGTTGCTAGTTGTCCAACGGCCAAATATTTAAATTTTTCTACCCGAATTCTGGCCGAATTCTGCCTATAAAAATACTATAAATAGGGTATGAATTCTCTCATTCCAATCCATCCAATCTTCTCTTCTCTTCTCTCTTATAAGCTCAAATAAGCCATATCCTTCCCATCTCCTAGCCACAAGCCTCCTAAGTATCGAGTGCTCAGCATCTCTCAGTTAGGATTCTTGTGCAAGAGTCGAAGAAGTCGCTTGGACAATTCCAAGCAAATCGCCACTGCGATCCTCTGTTAGAAGTTGACATGCTCTTCTGAAGTAAAGGCACGGGTTGTAAACTACTATTTCACAAATAGTGGATTTAATCCTGAGCTAGAGTTCTCAGGCCTGGACTAGTCCTCCACGAGGGAAACCAGGTTAAAATCGCTGTGTTTGCGTATGCTCTTTTGCTCTCTATTTATTTTCCGCACTTTACTCTGATTATTTATTATTGGTGAAAGAGTTATTTTTAATTGGCTATTTTTCTATATAAACTCTATTCACCCCCCTCTAGAGTTGCCAAACTGTTCTTCACATCTGCAATAAGTAAATAATCGAATGAAAAAAATATGAATTCACGTAATTGCTTTTATGAGGTCAAACTTAATTCACGTAATTGGAACCTAATCATCGTCTTCGTTCTCATCCTCGGCCTCGTCTTCATCATCATCCTCCTCCTCATCCTCATCCTCATCCTTATCTTCATCGTCAATTTTATCTGTATCCTCATCCCCATCAAATTCTTCTTCTTCTTCTTCGTCTTCTTCTTCTTCTTCTTCTTCTGCCTCAATATTTGGGACAAGATGCCTCTTTATTCCCTGGTTGACAGCTAAGTCTTGTGTATCAACCTCTTCCTCCCCTCTATTTTTCTCAACAATATATTCAACATCCATTGTATCCGAGTGTTGTCCCAAGTATTAGGACTTTTTGATCTAGTCCTCTTGGTATGCTGGGTCTCCAACGTTGAATGTATTTCTAGATTTAATCTTACATACTGTCCACCAGTCAAATCGATCTCTACGACGCCTTGGGTAGCTTGTATAGTAGACTTGAACAGCCTGATTTGCTATCGCAAATGTATCGGACCCTCTATACCGCCTGCGATGATTTATATCGACAAATCCAAATTGTTTATCGATTCTCCAACCGATATTTGGTGTCGTATCGAACCACTCACATTTGAACATCACAATATGTATATCATATGGGCCAGTATATTATAAATCTACAATATCCCGAAGCACTCCATAATAGTCAAAGTCCGGCTCGTCGTCATAGATGGTGCCTCTTATGCAAACACCGGAATCCTTAGCTAGCACTGATGTCGTCATTGATAAATTCGACATTTATAGCATTCTGAGTTGACTTAAACATGAAGCCATTAACGACATAGCCTGGCCAAGTCTTTATTTGCTTCTTCGGTCCCAATGCCAGATAACGAACACTCTCATGAGTGAGTATTGTTTCAGGCAATAAAACCTGTAAACAAATATTTATAATTTAAATGTTTTAGATTATATATTTATAATCTCAATTATAATCTCAGTTACTTACGTATTTATGAAACAATGACTGAAATGTACAATCAACCTCTCTTTGAAGTCCCTCATCGGTAATATCGGGTGTCCTCATTTTGACTTCATCTCTAAATACACTATTAGAGAAAATAAGAATATATAAGTGTAGTCACTTACTTCATCAAATTCGAGATTATAATGAGTGCAAGTGTACTGACTTACTTCTCCAAATCTCTCACTTCTTGTATGTCACAGTTTAACAAGATATATCGGTGAGCGGCATCATACTCATCGTCTATCAACCACCGTCTTTTACTAGCCCAAACAGGCTTGCCCCTTACATTGAATATTCCTCCATCCTCAACGTCCTCGTCATTCCTTTGAGGTCTATTTCGATTTGTCTTAACATGAGTATCGAAATAAATGGAGCAAAAGTTTGATACCTCTTCGATAAGATATGCTTCGCATATCGAAGCCTCTATATGAGCCTTGTTGCCAACTTTCTTCTTTAGATGGTGTAGGTATCTAGAGAGACAAATTATCTTGAGAATTAAGAAAGAGTTTTAAAACCCACTGAAATTCAACTTAAATTATATCGATTTTTATGTACCTTTCAAATGGGTACATCCATCGATAATGAACAGATGCACCGACACGGGCTTCGTATGCTAGATGAATCGGTAGATGCTCCATGCTGTCGAAGAAGCCAGGAGAAAATATTTTCTCCAACTTGTAAATTGTTAAGATAATCTTTTCCTCAAGTTCAACCATGTGTTGCACAGTCAACTTAGTTGAACAAATATCCCTAAAGAATATTGATAGTTCGGCCAACAGAACCCATACAGCAGAAGGCAACAACTCTTTCAAAGCAATGGACAGTAATCTTTCCATAAACACGTGGCAGTCATGACTCTTCATTCCCGTTAGCTTGCGTTTATTGAGATCAACGCATCTAGACAAATTCGACACATAGCCGTCGGAAAATCTTAAAGTAGATACCCCCTTGCAGATTATTAATTATCTTTCTTGCTCAATATGTATTGTGCTATCGGCTTACTTAATTGTCACGACCCGCACCCACTTTTCGGACGCGAGCTCGTGAGCAAGCCAGCTACGTATCGAGCAGACTCCAGCCCGACTCGAGTACGTATAAGCTGTCAGGGAACAGGGTATCAAGTCTAATCTAACTATATCTCAATCCACATGAATCATATAAACAAGAATGAACAAGTATGGGTCGTGGTCTGCAGCCCACTAGCATAAATATTCGATAAGACTCTAAGGAATATAACAAGAGTCTACAAGTGAAACAAGGAACAGGATATCTCATGATAAGGAATGAAAAGCAAGAGCGGATAATAAACTCGGTAACGATACCTGAATCCTGCAAGAACCGCAAATCCTCCGTCATCCAGAACTACTAGCTAACTCCATGCAATCGCTAAACCTGAGGAGATCATCAGGTCCTCAGAGGACATAGCAAGATACATAATATACATGCCTACCTATCAGTTTTATCATGCGCAAGAAAATAAATAAGAAGGAACAAGAACAAGACAATGACTACGAACACTAATACGAACACACGAATACTAGAACAACTACGCATAATGAACTGCCGGATGAACGAAACACGATGATCAATGGAAGAAACCAAACCCTCGTCCCGAGTGTGGACTCACTGGTTTGAACTAAACACTAACCCTCGTCCCGAGTGTGGACTCTCTGGTCGGTACTAACCCTCGTCCCGAGTTTGGACTCTCTGGTCAGTACTAACCCTCGTCCCGAGTGTGGACTCTCTGGTTAGTTCACGGCAAGGCACCCTCGTCCCTAGTGTGGACTCTCTGGTGCAAATATTACATCCTCGTCCCGTGTGTGGACTCTCTGATGTAAACACCCACGTCCTGAGTGTGGACTCTCTGGTGCAAGTCAAGTCAAGTCTACACCCTCGTCCCGAGCGTGGACTCTCTGGTGCAATAATCGACATCCTAGTCCCTAGTGTGGACTCACGGATGTAAACAGATCAAAAAAAACACCCTCGTCCCGTGTGTGGACTCTCTGGTGCCAAGGTAGCAATATCAAGGATTTAGCAGTTCACTACACGCACTCGTTCTATGACACGACTCAAGCAAGGTACTGACGAGAAACTCCAAATGTGAAACACAAGGCCAAGACATGAACATGGCTATAAACAATAAAAATAACTCCACAGAAAATAACACGAAAAAGCACATGTCCATAAATAATCCAAAAGCTGGAAACTGAAATAAAATGCATGAAAATAAAACTGTAGAGGGAAGCAAGGTATACTTGCCTGGTGGTAGCACGAGGAACCAATAACAATCTAGTCCACTGCTAAGCCAAGAAGTCCAAATATCGCAACTGTCTCCGAAAGCTGCAACAGACAATGCCAACAGTCTCAGAATAGTCAAATCAGCTAGGATTGCCTGTCCTTAAGTCCAATTCTGGACACAGGGGCAAAACGGTAATTTTGGGTCAAAACGATGTCCGCTGTTGGACCCGCTTTGCACCGAAAAGCGTGCCAGGGTCAAAGGTCTCTAAAGTCATCAAACTATATGTCTACGGATCCGGTTTTTTGATACGAACCCAACCGTATGTCCAAAGTTGGATTCCGGCAGGCCGTGTACAAAATCGCCCGTTGAGTGGGACCGTGGGGCCCGCAAAACGACGTACGATTCAACTGTCTCAGAATTGGACCAAACTTGGCATACAGGATGAGAAAAATGATACGGTTCTGTTGGCACAAGTTTCGTCTCGATCTGTCGAGCATGCACAAAGTTATGACTGAATTTGCATTATACGGATACGGGACGATTTCGACGGATATACGTCAAATTCGTCGCGCACACGCGACCAATTTGAATTCCGTCAAAGCCCACACGACCACGAAGCCGTTACGCAGCTTTCGATACCTTCGGTTTGCGACCACGTCGCCCGGAATGGCAGGACGCACGTCGTGTGGAAGCGTTTTCTAAGTTTTGAAAACATATTTTTGCTAAACTTCGGAATCGAATTACTTTTTATCTGTTAGATGAAATTAGAATCTACAAAAAGGGTTGTGATGTCCTATAGGTTGTCTTCAACTTCTGTGCATAAAGTTCGTCAATTCGATGAAAAGGTTGACGGAAAATTTAATGCCAAGTTGCGTCAATAATCGGAAAAGATTAAACTGTTTAATGCTATTTTATTTCCTCTTTTTAAATCGACATATCTTTTTATACGATGAACGAAATCGTGATTTACAAGAGTAGGTTGTTCGTGTTCATGTTGTCTTCGCAAAGAATCAATCGGATCGCGAAACGATGAGACGAGGAAAGATAAAAATACCTGCGAAGTTGGAGTCTCCAATGCTTACTGCTGCTGTTCGCTGCGCTGTACACACGTGCGCGCGAGAGCTCCTGGACTATTCCGGCGGTCCTCCGGCCTCGAGGTGGCCGCCCAAGGGTCTGGGGGGGCGCGGTGGCCCTGGTGGCGTGTGCGGCGTTTAGGGTTTTATGGTTTCTTCGATCTCATCCTCTTATCTCTGTTTATTTCCTGCGTACGCGAATACACAGTTATAGGCTCGGTTTCAGCCGTAAAGGGATTGAGTTCGGGTTTCAGCTCCTGCTTAATATGCTGTGGGCTGGTTTGCTGTTGGGTGTTAGGAGCTAGGCCCATAGGGAAAGTTGGGTTAATGCTCGGCTTAGGGACGGGCTCTTAACTAGGCTGTGGGGATTTGGGTGTGGGCTGGAAATTAAAGGCTGGGCTTGGGAGAAATAGGGGTTGGGCCGGCCTGCTTCATTCTTATTCCTTATTTCTTTTTCCCTTATCTATATTAGTAATATATGTATTTATATATATATTCACTTATGTATATATATACATATATACACATATTTATACACACATAATATACATATATAAATATATATATATACACCTATATATATACAACACGTATATAAATATGTATATTTATATATACGTACACATATACCCTATAAATATTTATATATATATATATATGCACATATATATATTTCTATATACACGTATAAACACATAATATACATATATATACACCTATATATATATATATATATATATATATATATATATATATATATATATATATATATATATATATATATATATATATATATATATATATATACATTTATATATGAATACACAAATACACACACCTATATATATATATATATATATATATATATATATATATATATATATATATATATATATAATATATATATATATATATATATATATACCCACATACAAAAAAAATGTATGTGGGTATATACATATTTATATACGTGTGGGTATATATATATATATATATATATATATATATATATATATATATATATATATATATATATATATATATATATATATATTTATATGGGTATATATATATATATATATATATATATATATATATATATATATATATATATATATATATATATATATATATATATATATATATACATATATATATATATATATATATGGGGGTATATATATACCCCCATATATATATATATATATATATATATATATATAGATATATATATATATATATATATATATATATATATATATATATATATATATATATATATATATATATATATATATATGTGGGTATATATATATATATATATATATATATATATATATATATATATATATATATATATATATATATATATATATATATATATATATATTTATATATACTTACAAATACACACATATTTAATGTACATATTTTACCTATATCAAGATATCAATATTAATATATATAGCATACCAATATTTAATATACATATTTTACCTATAACAATTATTTAGCAAATAATTGTCAATTCCTAAAAATATATGCGAAAATAAATGCCTTTTACCAAACATGTCTACAAGGCCGTATTTGGTCCCCCTATATGCCTACATGGGCTTGGATTCGGTTCGGACCCAGTTCGGGCTAAGTTGGTACAATCGGGTCTTTCTAAAATCAAAATATCTAATTAATAATACATAATTCATCGGTAAGGATTAAGTCACAATTTTGCCTGGTTTTCTTAGTTAGGACGTCACTATGGCTCGGCCTTTCTTGGCATGGCTAATACACTAGTCTAGGCACGCCACCGCACTATCAGGGCCACGATTTCTAGTCACCTTGTACTCCAAATTTAATCATGATTAAAAAAACATCTACCGTAATAATTAAAGAATTAATTATTTATAAAATAATAAAATTACCATTTAAATCAAATAAATAAAATAATAAAAAAATATTTTAAAAATCTGGAAAGGGGAGCTACATTAATTGTCCAGCAGCTCTCCTTTGTATCAAGTTCAGATAAGGACGCTTGCATATCTCGGCAATGTCTTGTCTTGCTTTTGGATTGTCTTTCGTCTTTCCTTTAATATCCATGACGGTATTGAAGACATTATCGAACACATTCTTTTCGATATGCATAACATCAAGATTATGCCTTATAAGATTATCTTTCCAATAAGGCAAGTCCCAGAAGATACTCCGTTTGGTCCAGTTATGGGTTTGTCCGAACCCATCGACACGATTGTTCGATGGATCTTCCATTACAGTGGGAAAGTCCTTTACATCTTCCCAAATATCGTATCCCGATAATCTGGCAGGCGGATGAGAAAATTCTTGTTTTCCAGCTCTGAACGCGACCTTGTTCTTTCTCCAAGGATGACTCGCGGGTAGAAATTGACGATAACAATCAAAGAAAGAAGTTTTTCCTCCATGCTTAAGACGGAACGCCTTACTATTTTGCATGCATATCGGACAAGACATGGTGCCGTGAGTACTCCATCCCGACAGTATACCATATGCCGGAAAATCATTGATTGTCCACATCAGTGAAGCTCTCATCTGAAAGTTCTGTTTCCTGAAAATATCATAGGTCGTGACGCCGATCTTCCACAGCTGTTTCAGCTCATCCACCAACGGCTGTAAATATATATCGATATTCTTCGTCAGATTTTTGGGACACGGTATGATAGCTGTCAAGAACATATAAGGAGTCTTCATACACATCCATGGTGGCAAATTGTAAGGGGTCAGAATGACCGGCCAGCAGGAGTATTGAGATCCCGACTGTCCGAAAGGGGCGAAGCCATCAGAACATAGCCCCATGCATACATTTCTAGGCTCTTCAGCAAAATCTGGATGGCAAAAATCGAAATATTTCCACGCCTCTCCATCCGAAGGATGTGATAATTCTCCATCGTCCTTTGTGCGTTCTTCGTTGTGCCACATCATATGTT
Organism: Iris pallida; assembly: GCA_029216955.1. NCBI lineage: Eukaryota > Viridiplantae > Streptophyta > Magnoliopsida > Asparagales > Iridaceae > Iris > Iris pallida. The sequence continues at coordinate 162,542 of JANAVB010034320.1, read as the reverse complement.
CTGCTATATTCTGAGACATATACATCCTCTGCAAGTGCTTCGTGATCGACAAGTAATGCATATACTTGTAAGGACATCATTTTCTAGTTGACTTTCCTTTTTCCCTGACTGGCTTGTAACGATCCGTATTACAGAAGATGCAACTTTCTATATCCTCGTTCTCCTTGTAGTACAACATGCATCCGTTGTGACAACAATCTATCTTGTCGTACCCCAGTCCCAGTTGTCGGACCATCATCTTCGACTTGTAGAAGTTTTTTGGAAGCTCTTTTGATTCCTTCGGTAACACCTCCTTCATTAGTTGTGTAATCCGATCATAAAAAGTTTATGGCAAGTTAAAATCGGACTTTATGTTCAACAATCGCATCGTCACTGACAGTACGAAATGTGGCTCACAACCAGGATATAAAGAAGTTTCAGCATCCTGAAACATATCATAGAACTCCTTCGCCTCGGGATTACGATCCTCCGGATTAAAATTAGGCCCTGCCGCATCGTACACCATATCTCGTACAAGTTTCTGCACGTCTCCATAGTCAACAGAGCATTCGTCGTCATCGACGACAAAATCCGCTGCAGCATTATCATCAAAAGCATAAGTAGCAGCATTCGCAACCTGTCTTTCCGTATATAGTTCACCTTGCGATGACCACAGGCCGTAATCATGTACGAAACCCTTACGGGTCAAATGATCTCTTACACTCACCACTTCTTCGTAACGTCTATTGCGACAATTACGACATGGACACTTGATTTTGTTACCGTCCATAAACTGAACTTTGCTCATGGCATACTTAAGAAACACTTCCATGCCTGCTTGAAAATCGCCACTCACACATATTATGCTTTTGTGTTGTCGTTTGTACATCCATGTATGATCAACAAAATAACGATCCATCACAGATTGGATGTGAAAATCTGTATAGTAAGACAAACTAAACAGAATTAGTATATAATCATGTAACTGGTGGATCCGTTGGTATTCTAGCTAGAGAAGAGAAAAATTTAAGTACAGTTGTTACTAATAGTTCGATACCGATAGTTCGATACCGATACCAATAGTTCGATACCGATACCGATAGTACGATACCGATACTGTCCGATATCGATAGTACGATACAGATACCGATAGTACGATACCAATAGTTCGATACCGATACCGATAGTCCGATAGTCTGATAGTCCGCTAGCGATACCGATAGTTCGATACCGATACCGATAGTCTGATAGTTCGATACCGATACCGATAGTCCGATACCGATTCTTCGATAGTCCACTAAGTCGAAATGATTCCTCTTAAGCGTCGAGCATGTTATACACAGTTCAACTTGACGAGTCAGTAAATATTTTTTTGGTGTTGTATGCTTGCAGCAGCAAATCAAGTTTTAGAGTCATTATAGGTCAATTAATCAAACTGAGTCAATCTATCTATTTCTAAATTGCAAGAGACCACTTCTAGGATATGGGAGCTATATCCTAAATTACATCTAGGCTAAAATTAACTTGGTTAGGATACTAGAGTGTCCTTACTATCTAGCAAGCACTACCTTAGTCTAGTTACACTAGCATTACCTATATTTCCTACCATGCCTACACTCACACATTATACCCCAAGCCGTCCTGCAAGCTAATAGGCATGGTAGGCCTGCCTTCATTCCTCACTCTCTAAAGCACACATACACATATGCATATCACAGTTAGATGTATAGATATATACATCTATATAGAAGCACACAACTGATACACTCTAAGGGTCGGTTTTCCAGGAAAAACTTTACTTATTCAGTGACTTTGGTGAAGCGAATGTCCCAAGGATATTCTTAACAAAGAAGGCAGATGAAGAACTCGCACTGTCCTTGAGACAGTAAACATACACCATGAACCCAAACCCCATATTCACATTTACTAATCCAAACACTACCAAACTAATGGATAATACCCAATATTGATAACACATTATTTAGCCGATATAAACACCTAATTAAAACTAGAATTTGAGAAGCAAAGCCCCCCGCCGCCCCCGAACCAAGCCCGCCGCCCCAAGCCCGTCGCCCAGCCCACGATGCCCCCGCCCAAGCCCGCCGCCCAGTCCCCGACGCCCCCGCCCCAAGCCTGCCGCCCCTTGCAGCCCCGCCACCTACAACCCCCCTCCCACCGCCGCCGCCCAGCCCCCGACGACCCCGCCCCAAGCCCACCGCCCCCCGCAACCCCGCCACCCACAACCCCCCGTCCACCGCAGTCGCCCAGCCCCCGCCGCCCCCGTCCCAAGCCCGCCGCCCCCGCTGCCCCTACGACACCGCGAAAGAGAAAGAGAGAGAGAAAGAGATCGAGAAAGAGAGAGAGAGAGAGGGGATTACCTTCGGGAGAGAGAGGAGAGGACGCCGACGCCGATCACCAAAGCCACGGGAGAGAGAGAGAGAGAGAGAGAGAAAGAGAGAGAGGAGAGAGAGTAAATTTGGGGAGAATGTGAAAAGTTTCCTCCGTCGTTTCAATATAAGTCTGGAACGTATATTTAGCGACGGACTAGCGACGGATTTTTATCCATCGCCCGTTAGTCGCTTTTTTTGATACTTGCCTACTGAATATCCGTCGCTACGTAGTCGAAGAACTGTCCCGCCAATTCTTCCCACAATTTCTGCCAAATAATCGACTGCATAGCGACGGTTAAATATTCGTCGCTATATCTCCGACGCCCTAGCGACGGATGAGCGACCTTTTCTCCCCCTAAAAATAAAATAAAAAATATAACGGCTTGTCGTCGGTACACCGTCGGCTAGTTGCCACAAAGCCGTCGCTAACGCCGACGGACAATATCCGTCGCTAATGTTCCGTCGCTAATTTACTATATTTTGGTAGTGAAATGAAAGGAACAGATAGTTGCAATAGTTTGTGGTTTCCTACAGAAATTAGAGATATACGAAGGGGGTAACAGCAAGGAATGCGTTTAGATTCATACTGAGGGGAAGGATAGCAGTTAGAAGATGGGTATTAGTAAGGGTAGGTAAAGGAAAACAAAACCTGTGCTATAGATGTACCTATATGAATGCTAAAGGGGATTACCTCTCAATTACCTACAGGGCTAATACTCTATCCCATCATGCACGGATGTTAGGATGGGGTAAAGTTACAGCAGTAATCTGCTGTTGTAAGAAATAAGGGAAGGTGGAGTATATAGTTATACATGGTTATCCATATAAAGAAGTGTATCCATAGTGGTAGCAGGAAAGTTCTGAGGCATGGTGTGTATGCTTGCCTAGTAACATAAATGGGTTCAGCTAGGTACGGGCAGTAGGATACCAGTGTAAGCATGTAATATATATATTGTGAACCTCCATAGTGGTAGCATGTAATATATATTGGCCTAAATTGTGAAATATCTCAAAAGTTCATGAATGTCACTGAATCTATTCAAAACCACTGAATATGTTGATTGTTGATTGAAATTGACCCAGAGATTGATTGTAAAGTCTTGAACCAAAGTTTGTTTGGGGATTAGATTAAGTTGAGGATATCTGTGAAACAGGATACGTTATTTTACTTTTGCTCTCCATTTTCTACTCTACCATGTTTGGGTATTAGATCCAGTGAGTTTCTATAATTAGCTGCTTCCACCAACATTTCTAGACCTATTTGAGATGAAACTCCAGGGCATTCACCAACAATATGGTTAATAGACGTTTCCTGCATCTATGTGCTCTCCAGTTCCTATAATTTGTTCGTCCTGTTGAAGTAGCGTCGCCCCAATAGTACATCCAATTTGCCCGTCCTATTGAAGTAGTGTCACCCTAAATGTCTACTAATCTATTTTTGCAACTCGAATTTGTATATATGACTGTCAGAACTTAGACTCCAATCTTCATATCCTATATACAATTGTCAGGACTTTCATCACAGAATATGAGTCTATTTTCAGTTGAACTTTTTATTGGTTATTACATGACTATTAGGTTCATTTATTTGTTATTTAACTTCTGTTACATTAGATTGCATGTTGTATTTTTGTCATTGGGTACCAATATTTGTTAAACTATTTTCTAATCAAATGAGAGGTCCTGAATCATCCGATACTTTACCACATGCCTAGTTTAGACTGATGACAAGTCCTGATTTCCATTAGTGATGTCTCGCGAGATGCTTGAAGAAAAATATGGTCTAATTAATTTGTTTATTCTCCTATTTTTTACATCTTAAATTTTGCCTCATTTTACAACTGATTTGTTTCTTCTCGTATATATAAATATCTTATAATTGTTATTGCAGAATGCATATCAAGTACCAAAAATTTATAAAGACAAAATTTTGAAAAAAGCTAATAGTGCTTAGAGAAATTGGAAGGGAGAACTCCGAAAGATTTTTGATAGAGTTGAAACTGTTGCAGAGCGAAAAAGTATTGTGGTAAAAGATGTAAAGAAAGAAGATTGGGAATCTTTTGTTGAATTACACTCTACAGATGAATATCAACTTCGTCGTGATTGTGGAAGGAATGCGAGGAAAAAGGTTAAGATATTACATACAACTGGTAGGAAAGGTTGTGCGAGGGTAGCACATGAACTGGTAAAGATGTTAATAATCTATTATCTATCATTTCTCGTATTTCGATGCAATTTGAAAATATGTTAATAACCTATTTCCTATCTTAATGTAGAAAAAGGCGAGTCCTATAGGTGAAGTCAATATATCTGTATTATACTTGGCCACACACCTAAACACTAGTAAAAATGATCCTGCGCGTGTTACCCAGTCGACAAGCGGATTCGAACACTTAGTAAGCTTAAGTTTTGACTTCTTTTTTCTCGTTATATTTAACAAATAATGAACAATTAATAGCCATATTTGTCATATTTTTATCTTGTAGGAAAAAAAAGGCTTATAGATGAAGATCCCTACTTAGGAGAGAAAGATTTGGATAATGATGCTGTTGCAATGGTTTGTGGGATTCTAATTAATTTTCATGTTTGTTTATAATTTGTTACAAGTTCGTACTATATAATTACTTCCTCTTCTTTTGAAAATTGCTTAGGTATTAGGCCGTGATGGTAAGGGTTATGTACATGGAATGGGTCAAGGTGTTTCAAAGACGGAGATTCGTGCTTCAGCTGCGAATCGGGAGATTGCTCATAGAGAAAAGCAAAAAAATGACGCTTTGCTAAATCGAATAGAGAATCATGAAGAAACAGTAGCTTTCTTGAAGGCTACAGGATCTAACACTCCTAGATCATGTCAATCTTCATCACAGTATCACAATTCTAGTCCTTCTGAGGTGAGTCTTGTCTGTTTGGTATATATGATTGTTAGACATCACAGTTTCACAATCCAAGTCAAAATTTCTCATTTTTTCATTGATAGTGCATGACTTGAGAATTTTATTGTTTCTTGTGGGAAATAAGTTATAGGTCTTATTTGTCTATAGAGTACCTGAGTAATTACTTGTGGCAAATGGTTTTTCTTTTCTTCTGAGTCTTGATTGCTTAGATAGATATATACAAGAAGATTCCAATTTGCCTATAGAAGCTGCTCATTGCTTATCCATGGTGCATGCATAAAATTTCATTTGTTGTTGACCAATACTACTAGAGAATCTTTTGCTCTATATTCCTTTACATACTCATTTTTATTATAACAGAATTTTTGGCCTTACCAACAAATTATATATGCAGCCCACCAACTAATGAACAGAACAAACTCAACTGAACATATATAATGGGTGAGGATCACAATAGGAGTGTCCTTTTTTTATGCAAGATGATGGAAAGTTAGTGTAGCTATTGCAATTGACACCTCGTTGTACCTTGGCATGACTTAAGTTAATAGGGAAGCATTATTGTTCCTCATATTTACTTTATTCCTAATATTTGATGATGTAAACTACCTGCTGGAAATTTAGTTGCAAAAGCAGATGTACATATAATGATAGATTATGCAATTTGTGCCCTGACATTCATTTTCTGTCTGTTATTTTTATGTTTGAGTCATCATCTATTCCCGTACATTAGCAACAAGCTGCATCTTCCTATTGATTCCTCCCTGGGTAAAGTTCTGTAATGGCTATCCAACTTTTGATTATTTACCTTGAAGTCGTATAACTTGAAAATGCTCCCACTTACATTATTGTTTGGGCTAATTAGCGTTTAAATCCTAAATCAAAGTAAAACCTTACTTTACCATATGTTAGTAATTATCTTGTACTCATGTTCAAAATAAATCAAAAATAAAAATTCAAGATCTACATCCAAATTATGCAGTAACCCATTTTTTCCTTAGATAATATTTTCTGTACATCCTAATACTTATGGAGAATCAAGAACTATTCTATACTTAATGTTTTTTCTTATGTTTGTATGCAGGGACATGATCAAGCTACATTGTCCATAAAGACTTGTCTTTTGAAGAATTTTAGAAAGAAAGCCATTGCTATAGGACGTGTGAATACAGATGCACCTTTGAATGATGAAGCTTATAACATTATTGTCGATGACGTTTTTGATGGCAATGAGATGTTGTTCGATAGAGAGGAAAAGTTTGAGGATATTACTATTGGCGAAATGATTAATTGGCAAAAATATTCAGTTCAGCTTGTGAGGTTTTAAACTTCTCTTTTTTGTACTGCACTTGAGATTGTAAGCTAGCAATAACATATTTTTTGTTCATCATGAGAATGAAACCATTGTGAGCTAGCAACATTGGAGTGAATTTTGTTTTTATGGAAATTGCTATGTAAACTCGATACGTTTATTAGTTAATGTAAATTTGATTAAGTTTTTTCATTGTTGATGATTGTCGATGTTTATATAAAATTTTATTGTCAGGTGTATTTCAGTTTTATATAGTGGATAAACAGGTTTAAATAGATTTGATATCAATGGAATGAATTTTTTTAATTCTGCATTTAAAAAAATGACATATGTTACCTGTTGAAAAAGAAAAATTAGTGGAAAACCAAGTTACATGTTATTTGACAGTTTTAGTCCGTTGTTTTTATTTGACAGAAAATAACTATAATTTTATATATCTATAAAATGACAGTCCAAAACTGTCGTTTAAATTTTGGGATGCGCTATTAACGACGGATGTTCTGACAGTCCAAAACTGTCGTTTAATGTGATTTACGACAGTTTTGGACTGTCGAAAAATGCATGTTGTGGCGTAGTGACTGTCAAAAAATGCATGTTGTGGCGTAGTGTTGTCTTCCCTTATATGACCCAAGAAGAGGTATGGCATCAAATTGGTGGTATAACAAGTACCTACCATGCACTTTTGTAGTAGAGCGAGCAGATCTTATAGTGACACAATAATTCTTGGAAGACGACGATCATCTGAGGGTTCTCCTCTGCCATAGCATCCAATTCATCATTTGTGGGCACATACTCTTCGTATGGATTATCGTCCATTGGTAGATGAGAGATGTATTCTATCTCATAGAGAGCAAATCCTATTTCTCCATGAGGGGTCATGAAAGTCCTAGTGCTTTCGTTATACCTCTATACTAAAGCCAGGAACATATGAGCGTTCGGGCGAATGCCGTATACTGTAGTCCAGATAGCATTATAGAGATTCAGATCGAGGAGCCTGTCATTAAATTGATCCAAAATCCAAATAGTTAAACTGCTCCAACGCTTCATATCTGGGTTTACCCGACCAGTCATACGTATACCACAATCCGGGTATTTTCCTTCAGCCTTTGTGAATATGTTCGCAAATATAGGTATTCTCACTGGAAGAAGCAAAGAAGAATCTTCGGGAGGAATACAGCTCGGCTTCAAACCTCTCAGGTAGGTATTGTACTTTTCAGAAGTACAGTAAAAGAGGTCTCTGTACTTCGAACCCATTCTGTAACAGATTTTGCCGACTCTTGCCTGCTGGATTGGAGTCAGATCCCATGACATTCTTCTGGGATAGCTTGCAAATGCATATTGAGATAATTCCAAAGACTTCGATATTTCTGTGAGGTATATGACTTCATCTTCATTTTTGAATATTCTCCCCTCTTTTCTGGTCTTAGGCTGGGAAGCCTTCTTGATGACATACCTGAATAGAAAGGCAGGTTTTTTGTGGACCACAATATCCAGACTTTCAAGAGGCTCTCCGTTCATTAAGCTCAGCAAGGTTTTGTTCTCTTGAGCCATGAGGAGGGTTTTTCGTGCTTCAGGACCGTCGTACTGAGGGAATGTGACATGAGATAACTTCTCCTTGTACTCCAGGACATTAAATGCTGAAGCAAATCTTTCAGCATTAGGGTCTTCTCTGAGATCAACTGCAAAGAAATATATGAACAAAAGTTAAAAGCAACAAGAGTGTGCAGCTATTTTAAGAACCAATCAATTAAGTTGCACAACATCTTAAGTTGCGCAATAGTTAAGTTGCGCAACATCCTGATTTACACTATATTGTAGGTTGCGCAACTTCCCGGGTTGCGCAACATCCTAGGTTACGCAATGTCACGACCCACACCCACAGTGAGGGTACGAGAGCATAACAACGCCCAGCCTACGCCGCAGTGTCGGCGGTAGAACGCTATCCTAGGTCAAACATCTAACAATATGAAGGTACATTTACAGTATATACACTCCAAATGGAGGTGACATAGCAAATACAGTCTCAATCACATCTAAGGTAGAGCATGATAAAAGATAGATAAAATATGAAATCCACAAAGAGATACTGCAGATAGAAGTCTAAGTGTCTAAGATACACAAACCCAGAAAATATCTCAAATCTCAAATACAGTAATCCATAAAGCAAATACAACTCAAGACAACTAAAATAACTATCTATACAATCTCTACTGTGTCTCCTCTAGGCTAGCAGGCAACCTCCAAGCTATCTGTAAAATTTATCAACAGGTCCAGTCAGGACAGGAACGAGCACATCTCATCTAGAAAACCTAAATAAATGACAGAGAACTATAAAGCAGTTATAGATAGTTGTATTGATGAATATGGCAGTTTATATTCAGGTGATGGTATGGAGAGACAGATAAAGTACAAGAAAAGTAAGTAACTAAACAAGAGAAGAAATCATAGCAATAAAGACTGTAAAATAAAATCTAGCTGAACTAGAGTAAAATAATGAGTTTAGATGGTACAATATAAGTCGAGTGTAATCCCAATGTGAGTCTAATATAAGATGAGTCGAATGTAATTCTAATCATTATTCTAATAAGGTGAATCGAATAAGGTGATACGAATAAGGTGATATGAATAGTGATTCATATGATGTTCTAATAATGATTCGAATAAATTCTCCAAGTGTGTTTTAAAATACTTAGTTAGACATGTAAACGGCTAAGGGTAAATACGGCACATCATACACCTGGCCGGGTGTGGAATGGCTATCGTTCGAATATATTCACAGGGGGTGGTTCGAATAGTGGGAATGTTCACATGTCTAATCAAGTATTTCCCCGCCCATCTAATACAAATGAATCCAAAATGCGACACATCATTCGAATAAAAGTCCAACCAACATATGAAGATACGAATAGGATGATTCAAATAGTAATTCGTATGGTGATTAGAATAATAGAGGTAAGACGAGTAAGTATGTGTGTCGTATACATGGATTCAGAAATAAAAATACGTGTTTGTAACAGAGAATCTCATACAGCTAAATAGAACTGAAGTACAGTAATTGACAAATAAATAAGAGAACTATCAGAGAATGTACTCGCCTGCTACTATGAAAAGAGTAGTGTAATATCAGATGTCTACACCGGAGTCACAATGTCCTAAATAGAATAGTACAGGTTATAATGTGTTTAAAATAAGGTAAATAAAGTTTATGATGCAATCTACATGATTTCTAGGCCAATCTAGGTCAAAGTCAACTCTAAGTCAAACCTGGTCAACTGTCTAGGTCAAACTAGGTCAACACTCTAGTCAACTAGGTCCATCCTAGTCCAGTCAAGTCTCACTAGGTCTAACCAGTCTACCCTAGCTAGTACACACCATACAAATCCAAGGCTATACAAGCCAACACAAGTCACATATCAAGATACATCACATTCATGCATATTCAATATTATATATATATATATATATATATATATATATATATATATATATATATATATATAAAATATATATATATATATATATATATATATATATATATATATATATATAAGAGAAAAGAACTAACATGTAAAGCTATGTGTGTGTGTGTGTGAACATGGAGGTATACATGAAAAGAGAAATCAACACTAGTTATGAGTTTACACTACACATGGCATAAAGCAAACCCATCTACATTACATATGTATTATACTTAACATGCATGGCTACAAGTATACATCTAGATACATTAGAGAAGAGACTATTTAAGTTGTAACTAACATGCATCTATACTTTACATAAATCTACATATATTATAGCAATCATTTAGAGAAGGGTTACATGGCATGGTGGTTGATATAGAGGGGGGTGTCTTTGTGCAGAGGGTGAAGTTTATTCTCAGTTTAGTTCCACATTTACATATAAACTAAAGTGAGCTATCCCATAAACTGGTGTAACTAACCACATAAAATGAACCATGTTATCTGAAATCTGCCATTAAGCCAACATCCCATATGCATACAGCTCATGCATTGGTTCTATGTCTACATATAAAATCTGATATTGTATTTACAATATTTATACAATATGCATTCATATCTATCATTACATATATACCTTGCATTTATATCTAGCATTCATTATATACTTTCATGCATGCATTGTATATCATTCTTTCATTCATGAATTTATGCATTGCTTACATATATTACATACTATGGAACCTACATATTCATTACAAGCCATACTTATACATGCTTACATTAGATAGGATACTTACACCTCATACATCATTTATTTAACCATTTACTCATGCTTGCATTCTCTATTTAATTACATAATGTATATACATTAACATGGGTTAAAATTAAATAGAACATTATATTACACACAAGGGTGCACAAAATGCATATGTCGAATAGTAACTCCAACTAATAATCAATACTGTACCATCTCAGCATGAATTAAAATCTAGGATTAAAGTATGTTATAGATCTATGTGTTAGCTTTCCGAAACTTCAAACGGATCGCGTTTTTGTTTCCGGAAACTCCCGAAATCGTGAAAACACCGAGAACGCGTTTGTCTTTCGTACAACTGACACTCAAATAATTCTCCAGAAAGTTACAGAAAGAATTAGGCCTATTAATACATGTTTTTGGAAAGCTAACTTCAATACGCTTCTTTTAAAAAAACAAGAGATTAAATCGAGCTTTGAGCTAGAAGTTATGACATTTCTAAATTAGGACTGAAATTAAAAACGTGGATAAAAATCATGACGGATTTGGGTAGTTTGAGACAAAAGAACACAAGTATATAACATAATATAGCAAGAACTCACTCTCTACACTAATATATATATATATGAGACACTATAGAACACATCTCCAATACAAAAATATAAGATTAAACATATAATAATTCATTCATACATAACAACAACACATAGTGTGTCCAAATTTGGGATTTTCCCACATAGACACAACCACAACACAAAGGACACTCCTATGACCTCCAAATGGACACGAAATGGACACAAATGGAGATACAACCATGGGGGTCATTCCTATGGGTTCAAAATAGATATATATGCATGAGAAAATGAAAAAGAGAAGGGATTTATACCTCCCGGTAGATCGAATCGAAGAAAAGCCTTCCCGGAGCGACACCGACACGTAGAGATTCCAAAAGGACACGAACGAGCTCCGAATCCTCCCAAACTTGGGTAGCTTCCTCCTTGGCTAGAATGGAGAAGGAAAGAAGAAGATTTGGTGATGAAATGGAAGGATTTGGTGGAGAAATTGCTAGGGATTGCTCTCTAGGAATTTGGGGAAGAACAAGAGAGAGAGTGTGGATGAGAATAATGAAATGAACTTGAGCCTATCCTCTCCCAAAGTGGCTGGCCATATGGGCTATTTGTCCTATTATGGTAAGGTCCAAAATGCCCCCACTAACCTATTCTATGAGTATTAGGAAAGGGCTAATTGGTTGGGGCTAAATTAGTCATTCTAAAGTCTCTAATCACACTAACCTTATCCATAATAATTAGTCTAACCTCTAACTAAAATATTTCTATCATGTGGACTAAAATTAATATCATGTGGGCCACGCCTAACTAGTGTGTGGGTCCCACTAGAGTCAAACTACCTCCGGGTCCCCGTTTCAAGTCAGATTGAGTTAAAATTCGAACCCGACTCAAATAATCCCAAAACAATATCATAAATAATAAAATAAATTTCAAAAATATTTCAAAAATACAAAATGACAAAAATACTCCTGTTTCTGAAAACTGGGGGGTGACAAATTCCTCGAAATTAAAACCAAACAATAGTAAAATATCAAAATCACAAGTCATAATTTTAAATAGTTTAAAAATGATTAAAAATCACCAAAAATCATAATATAAAATAATTATCAATAAATAATAATTATAATTACAAAATTTTAAAATTACCCTCATCTGGAAAACTGGGTGTTACAATCCTACCCACCTTATAAAAATTTCGTCCTCGAAATTAAGATGATCGCACCCCCTTCTAGGTCAAACATAGTCAAGGGTCAAAAACTAGTCAATTTTTCAACATCCAAGTACTTGGTCATCAACTGGTCAACTTCTTAGGGTTTTACCTATGCTAGCTATCTAGGTGTTGGCAACTAGAATTTAGCAAAAGAGAAACTCTATAATAGACTAGCTCTTAACTTTCGAATCCTATCAAGTCACCTATAACTAAAATACCTACAAGCTAAGCACATGAATACCAAATGCCACATATATATATATATATATATATATATATATATATATATATATATATATATATATGCTCAAGAGCAACAACCCATCACATATATCCTAAGTATATCATTTATATATATATATATATATACATGACTGATCAACCAAGGGTTAAGGCAGACTAAACTTATAAGGGTCTGAAACAATGCTTAGAACTAGGCTAAGGATGAATGGTTTGAATCAAGGGGACATGGTATCTAGTGAAGGGTCTGCACACTGCCTATAAAGGTGATCAACACAAAGGAACTCAACACGAAGGGAACTTAACTAAAATGGAAAACTGAACCAAGTATAGGCTAAACAACATGTTTATAACTCTATACAACAATGGCCTATAGATATTAACTAACCTATATCCCATATGCCAATATCATCTGCAATCTATCTATGCAAATAGACCTTTCGGTCTTAGGTGAAACTACAACTATACTCAAAGGCAGGCTCTGGTCATGGGTGCCTTACTGGAAAAGGTAAGGAAAAGTAGTAATAATCATCAAGGATGTAAGGTATACTAACATCCTATGTGTAACTGGTTGGTATTATAGATAACAAGAGAATTATCTACAATGGATTACTATTCTAACACCAATGCTAACTATCATCTCTAGGGTACAGACACTCTACAAGTTATCATACCATTATACTATGAAGGAACTACCTATGAATAAGCTCTACAAAACTAAATATCCCTACTCCTAAGTCATTTATAACAATCTAAAGGGTATGATGTTTAAACCTTCTCAAGATACAATCTGTTAATCATATGCGTCTGTCCAAAATCATGTTGTCCAGAGTCTTCATCATGCTAGTGAGCAAGGCTACGATAATCACAGAGTCCTTGCCTAAGGTACGTACCTCTAGGTTCATGGTATTTAAAATTTTTGCACTGCCGCATGCGACGGCGAAAACCTTAAATTCCCATACCCGAGAATACATCCAAAATCTGACTACATGTCCTCACTATGCCAACTAACACGACTATCGAGGATTATAGGTTCTATGATTTAGGCGACCTAGCCCATATAATTTTCTCAGAAGAAAAAAACAAACACAACAAAAGAGTAACATGACAAAATTAATCAATCAACAAGGAACAGATGGAATCGGATTTCAAGGTAATTATAAAAGACAATTGCGGGAATAGAATTGAGAAGAACGGAACTTGCAGCAAGATCTCCAATGGTCTGCGCATCCTTGACTGTCCTGACGATAGCTCGCCCTGCTAGTTTTCCCTGGTCTGCTGCTGATGCTGCATGAATCACCGCTGCTGAGAGAAATCAGAAATGATGGAAGAAAATCTCTGTACAGATAGAGGTGCACCTCCAATGTAGCAAAAACGTCAACCTGAGTCGGCACAACATGAGCTGCGGTCTCGAAGCCCTGATGAACAGGACGAGAGGTGGCCAGCCTCTCGATAGTATCCCCCGAACTGAAGCGATGAGATCGTGTCTTCACAACCATCATCAAAATAGATCAAAACAAGAAGCAATTTCTGAGAATGAAGCAAAAATTCAAAGGAGGACAGTTTATATTCAAAGGGAGTCAATAAGCAACAATTTGGATAAAAGGAATCTGATTAAGAGTTTTTCCTAATGTGATTGAGTACCTCCAAAAAAAATCCTAATCCTACTGTAGGCTGTAGTGATACTCTAGTTCGAATACCACTACATAAACTCGACCTGCATGGGCCACCACTAAAAACGAGTCACGACCCGCACCCACAGTGAGGGTACGAGAGCGTAACAACGCCCAGCCTACGCCGCAGTGTCGGCGGTAGAACGCTATCCTAGGTCAAACATCTAACAATATAAAGGTACATTTACAGTATATATACTCCGAATGGAGGTGACATAGAAAATACAGTCTCAATCACATCTAAGGTAGAGCATGATAAAAGATAGATAAAATATGAAATCCACAAAGAGATACTGCAGATAGAAGTCTAAGTGTCTCAGATACACAAACCCAAAAAATATCTCAAATCTCAAATACAGTAATCCATAAAGCAAATACAACTCAAGACAACTAAAATAACTATCTATACAATCTCTACTGTGTCTCCTCTAGGCTAGCAGACAACCTCCAAGCTATCTGTAAAATTTATCAACAGGTCCAGTCAGGACAGGAACGAGCACATCTCATCTAAAAAACCCAAGTAAATGACAGAGAACTATAAAGCAGTTATAGACAGTTGTATTGATGAATATGGCAGTTTATATTCAGGTGATGGTATGGAGAGACAGATAAAGTACAAGGAAAGTAAGTAACTAAACAAGAGAAGAAATCATAGCAATAAAGACTGTAAAATAAAATCTAGCTGAACTAGAGTAAAATAATGAGTTTAGATGGTACAATATAAGTCGAGTGTAATCCCAATGTGAGTCTAATATAAGATGAGTCGAATGTAATTCTAATCATTATTCTAATAAGGTGAATCGAATAAGGTGATACGAATA
This sequence comes from Iris pallida, assembly GCA_029216955.1. Taxonomy (NCBI): domain Eukaryota; kingdom Viridiplantae; phylum Streptophyta; class Magnoliopsida; order Asparagales; family Iridaceae; genus Iris; species Iris pallida. The sequence goes on along the minus strand of JANAVB010034320.1, from coordinate 147,242 downwards.
AGGTGATACAAATAGTGATTCACATGATGTTCTAATAATGATTCGAATAAATTCTCCAAGTGTGTTTTAAAATACTTAGTTAGACATGTAAACGGCTAAGGGTAAATAGGCACATCACACACCTGGCCGGGTGTGGAATGGCTATCGTTCGAATATATTCACAGGGGGTGGTTCGAATAGTGGGAATGTTCACATGTCTAATCAAGTATTTCCTCGCCCATCTAATACAAATGAATCCAAAATCCGACACATCATTCGAATAAAAGTCCAACCAACATATGAAGATACGAATAGGGTGATTCGAATAGTGATTCGTATGGTGATTCGAATAATAGAGGTAAGACGAGTAAGTATGTGTGTCGTATACATGGATTCAGAAATAAAAATACATGTTTGTAGCAGAGAATCACATACAGCTAACTAGAACTGAAGTACAGTAATTGACAAATAAATGAGAGAACTATCATAGAATGTACTCGCCTGCTACTCTGAAAAGAGTAGTATAATATCAGATGTCTGCACCGGAGTCACAGTGTCCTCAATAGAGCAGTACAGGTTATAATGTGTTTAAAATAAGGTAAATAAAGTTTATGATGCAATCTACATGATTTTTAGGCCAATCTAGGTCAAAGTCAACTCTAAGTCAAACCTGGTCAACTGTCTAGGTCAAACTAGGTCAACACTCTAGTCAACTAGGTCCATCCTAGTCCAGTCAAGTCTCACTAGGCCTAACCAGTCTATCCTAGCTGGTACATACCATAAAAATCCAAGGCTATACAAGCCAACACAAGTCACATATCAAGATACATCACATTCATGCATATTCAACATTATATATATATATATATATATATATATATATATATATATATATATATATATATATATATATAAGAGAAAAGAACTAACATGTAAAGCTATGTGTGTGTGTGTGAACATGGAGGTTTACATGAAAAGAGAAATCAACACTAGTTATGAGTTTACACTACACATGGCACAAAGCTAACCCATCTACATTACATATGTATTATACTTAACATGCATGGCTACAAGTATACATCTAGATACATTAGAGTAGAGACTATTTAAGTTGTAACTAACATGCATCTATACTTTACATAAATCTATATATATTATAGCAATCATTTAGAGAAGGGTTACATGGCATGGTGGTTGATATAGAGGGGGGTATCTTTGTGCAGAGGGTGAAGTTCATTCTCAGTTTAGTTCCACATTTACATATAAACTAAAGTGAGCTATCCCATAAACTGGTGTAACTAACCACATAAAATGAACCATGTTATCTAAAATCTGCCATTAAGCCAACATCCCATATGCATACAGCTCATGCATTGGTTCTATGTCTACATATAAAATCTGATATTGCATTTACAATATTTATACATTATGCATTCATATCTATCATTACATATATACCTTGCATTTATATCTAGCATTCATTATATACTTTCATGCATGCATTGTATATCATTCTTTCATTCGTGCATTTATGCATTGCTTACATATATTACATACTATGGAACCTACATATTCATTACAAGCCATACTTATACATGCTTACATTAGATAGGATACTTACACCTCATACATCATTTATTTAACCATTTACTCATGATTGCATTCTCTATTTAATTACATAATGTATATACATTAACATGGGCTAAAATTAAATAGAACATTATATTACACACAAGGGTGCACAAAATGCATATGTCGAATAGTAACTCCTACTAATAATCAATACTGTACCATCTCAGCATGAATTAAAATCTAGGATTAAAGTATGTTATAGATCTATGTGTTAGCTTTCCGAAACTTCAAACGGATCGTGTTTTCGTTTCCGGAAACTCCCGGAATCGTGAAAACACCGAGAACGCGTTTGTCTTTCGTACAGCTGACTTTCAAATAATTCTCCAGAAAGTTACAGAAAGAATTAGGCCTATTAATACATGTTTTTGGAAAGCTAACTTCAATACACTTCTTTTAAAAAAAACGAGAGATTAAATCGAGCTTTGAGCTAGAAGTTATGACATTTCTAAGTTAGGGCTGAAATTAAAAACGTGGATAAAAATCATGACGGATTTGGGTAGTTTGAGACAAAAGAACACAAGTATATAACATAATATAGCAAGAACTCACTCTCTACACTAATATATATATATATGAGACACTATAGAACACATCTCCAATACAAAAATATGAGATTAAACATGTAATAATTCATTCATACATAACAACAACACATAGTGTGTCCAAATTTGGGATTTTCCCACATGGACACAACCACAACACAAAGGACACTCCTATGGCCTCCAAATGGACACAAAATGGACACAAATGGAGATACAACCATGGGGGTCATTCCTATGGGTTCAAAATAAATATATATGCATGAGAAAATGAAAAGGAGAAGGGATTTATACCTCCCGGTAGATCGAATCGAAGAAAAGCCTTCCCGGAGCGACAATGACACGTAGAGATTCCAAAAGGACACGAACGAGCTCCGAATCCTCCCAAACTTGGGTAGCTTCCTCCTTGGCTAGAATGGAGAAGGAAAGAAGAAGGTTTGGTGGCGAAATGGAAGGATTTGGTGGAGAAATTGCTAGGGATTGCTCTCTAGGAATTTGGGGAAGAATAAGAGAGAGAGTGTGGATGAGAATAATGAAATGAACTTGAGCCTATCCTCTCCCAAAGTGGCTGGCCATATGGGCTATTTGTCCTATTATGGTAAGGTCCAAAATGCCCCCACTAACCTATTCTATGAGTATTAGGAAAGGGCTAATTGGTTGGGGCTAAATTAGTCATTCTAAAGTCTTTAATCACACTAACCTTATCCATAATAATTAGTCTAACCTCTAACTAAAATATTTCTATCATGTGGACTAAAATTAATATCATGTGGGCCATGCCTAATTAGTGTGTGAGTCCCACTAGAGTCAAACTACCCCCGGGTCCCCGTTTCAAGTCGGATTGAGTTGAAATTCGAACCCGACTCAAATAATCCCAAAACGATATCATAAATAATAAAATAAATTTCAAAAATACTTCAAAAATACAAAATGACAAAAATACTCCTGTTTCTGAAAACTGGAGGGTGACAAATTCCTCGAAATTAAAACCAAACAATAGTAAAATGTCAAAATCATAAGTCATAATTTTAAATAGTTTAAAAATGATTAAAAATCACCAAAAATCATAATATAAAATAATTATCAATAAATAATAATTATAATTACAAAATTTTAAAATTACCCTCATCTGGAAAACTGGGTGTTACAATCCTACCCACCTTATAAAAATTTTGTCCTCGAAATTAAGATGATCGCACCCCCTTTTAGGTCAAACATAGTCAAGGGTCAATCACTAGTCAATTTCTCAACATCCAAGTACTTGGTTATCAACTGGTCAACTTCTTAGGGTTTTACCTATGCTAGCTATCTAGATGTTGGCAACTAGAATTTAGCAAAAGAGAAACTCTATAATAGACTAGCTCTTAACTTTCCAATCCTATCAAGTCACCTATAACTAAAATACCTACAAGCTAAGCACATGAATACCAAATACCACATATATATATATATATATATATATATATATATATATATATATATATATATATATATATATATATATATATGCTCAAGAGCAACAACCCATCACATATATCCTAAGTATATCATCTATATATATATACATGACTGATCAACCAAGGGTTAAGGCAGACTAAACTTATAAGGGTCTGAAACAATGCTTAGAACTAGGCTAAGGATGAATGGTCTGAATCAAGGGGACATGGTATCTAGTGAAGGGTCTGCACACTGCCTATAAAGGTGATCAACACAAAGGAACTCAGCACGAAGGGAACTTAACTAAAATGGAAAACTGAACCAAGTATAGGCTAAACAACATGTTTATAACCCTATACAACAATGGCCTATAGATATTAACTAACCTATATCCCATATGCCAATATCATCTGCAATCTATCTATGCAAATAGACCTCTCGGTCTTAGGTGAAATTTTAAAAATAATAATTATAATTACAAAATTTTAAAATTACCCTCATCTGGAAAACTGGGTGTTACACGCAACATCCTGAGTTGTGCCACATCCTGGGTTGCGCAACAATTAAGTTGTGCAACATTCTTAGTTGCATAACAACCTGGGTTGCACAACATACTGTGTTGCACGGAACTTTAGTTGCGCAACATCTCAGGTTGCAGTACATACATGTTTTGCCACAAATTGTTTACGTAATATTTTTGATTGCACATCACAACTGAGTTGCACAACAGCATTCGCAACACGGTTCTTAAGAACGAACAGTGTTCAAATAAAGCAACCACACCCTAAGAAGGGATGGCACAGAGTTTGTGATGCGCCAAACACTCTAAGAAGAGGGGCACAAGTCAATTTCATCCTCCATAAGTTTAATTTGTTCGTCTTTGATAAACTTCCAGAGCGAGGTTTGCTGTCTCTCGTTGAGAAGAGGGCGGCGCATACTGTGACGCGTGGGTCGGCGGAGCATGAGTCGAAGGGGCGGCGACGCCCTTTCCTTTGTCGACGGCGGTCTTTTTGGGGGCCATGTCGTCGAAGAAATAGTCGGAGAAGAGGGTTGCAATGGTTCAACGTATTCTCTCAGAAGATTAAAAGTAAATGTAAAGAGTTACAATCGGTTAAACAAGGGTTATTTATAGCCTAAAAGATAGAATCCTAACAGTCACCCTAAGTTGTGCATGAAAAATCGTAACAGCTTGCAACAGACTGCGCGAGATAGGCGCAACTTGACTCAGTCATTGTCATGATTCAAAGTATTTCGAAGTTTTGTAAAGTTTCAAAATTCGAAAACTTTGAAGGGGGTCTTGTAGAGCCTAAAAATCAAGTTGTGCAATGTATTTGCTACTCAGCAATCAAGTTGTGCCCCAGAAATTAAGATGCACCACTGTTATAAAGCTCAGGGATCAAACCGCACCATTGATCAGGTTGCGCCATATATTAAACTGTGCCCAATCACATTACGCCAAAGCCTACGTGGCGCCTAACAATAATTGCCATCATTGCCTGACAGTACTAACAACTAACAGCACGGTAAACAAAGAAAATCTCTTCGAATCCTACAAAGCGTGGCGCTCAAGACGATTTGATTGATAGCTATTCTGCGCACTCTGTGAGTTGCGCCTAGGTGCAATCTGAACAAATTTTTCTCATACATTCAAATGCTTCCACGTGCCTATGTACTGAGTTGCGCCTAGGCGCAACCCAACAAAGCGCAGTTTGACTCGTTAACTGAAGCTCGTGCAACCTGATAAAGTTAAGACGACTTACGTTCTGAAGCAGGATGACGTGGCGCACATGCCACTAATCTCTCAAAAAATGTGTCTACTATACTGTACACGACCATGCGCATCTCAATCATATGATGCCATGCGTCTAAATACAGTTAATATACGTTTGTGTAACTGAATGGAAGTTGGCACAATTTAAGGTTAGCGCAACCCAAAGTGGTGCAGTTCAACCTCGCGCACATCAGAATAACTGCTAAAACAGTTATTTCTAGAACTCTATACATAGAGTTTTCAATCATTTTCAAAGCATCACAGAGATCAAGAACTCTTGCAAAAAGTGTTGCTGCATTCTCTAGAGGCTCTAGTCTTTAAGTTCATATAGTCCAAGGGATAAAGTGATCATCTTCTGATCAGATTTCTAAAGTTGTACTTCCCCAAAAATTAATTGTACTTTTTTCTTAGTTTGTAATCAAGCTTTTGTTTTTGCAAACAGGGGCGAGGGTTAGTATTTGTTCAAACCTGTAAGTCCATGTGGACACACACAAAAAGAAGAAGAAATGCTGTCTTTTCATTATTGGTGCAAGGCACCACAAATCGAGTACGCCTGAGAGATCCTGCGCTGAGGATCCTTGAGTACAAAAAAGAGTTATGAGGAATGGGACGATAGAGATCGAGCTACAATTGCTCCTTAACTCCGTTGACACTCCGATTACAAAAGTGGGAGAAAACCTAAGAAAATTGCTCACTCTCGGCTCACTGGCAAGAAGTGCAGCAATTTGGCTCTTGAAAATGCTCTCCGTTCTGTGTTTTGAAAAGGGATGAGACCCCTTTTTATAGTAGTTCTTGAGCTTGAATGATGTTATGCGCCCACATAAGGAAACACAGTAGGTTTTATATGGGCGCATGGTACTGCTTTGGGTGCATAGGATATAGGTGCATGCAGGCTGCGTGGTCATGGGTTGATCGTGGTGCTGACGTGGTCGCATGCTTCGGTGCATGACTGCTCGTGGAGACTGACGTGGCCGAATGCTTCGGTACACATTTTGATGGTGGCTTTGACCAAGTCAGGGGCTGTTCTGGCTTGGGCGCATAGCCTGAAACAGGGCTATGTGCACCCCTTCTGGAGGAGCTTGTCTTGGGGGCATGAGGCTCATTGGTGACTTAGATGCATAAGGCTCATTGGTGACTTGGGCGCATATATCTAGTCTGCTAAAATTTTTATGCTTCTACAAGATCCCTTCAAAGTTTTTGATACTTGAACGAGTTTGAAATACTTTGAAATAAGCATGGACCGTCTTCTCGTAATACAGTAGGGGCATAGTACGGCTCTCTCTTTGGGCGCATAGAGTTTGGCCAGCCTGTCAGAGAGATCGCTGTTGAGATCTTCGTCGAAAATTTGAACTGGCAGATTCATCGGGGTAGAATTTGAAGAGGTCCATCCATCATACGTTGTCTATGTCAGCAAATGGCAGTCACATAGTGTGCAAGAGGCTGGGTCTTCATGTAGGCACATAAGCCATGTTGGGCACATAGTGCGCAATGGGCGCATAGGAATAATAGGTGCATAGGGAATGGCCCATGCCTATAAATAGGCTTTGAAAGAGAGAGAAAGTTCATTATTCTCATTTCTCTTAGAACTTTTTAAAATACTCTTCATCTCCTTTCTTTAAGAACCATGTCTCCCAAGGTCGCCAAGAGATCTGCAAAGGGCAAGGGGGCTGCACCGAGTGGCTCTCCTCCTGTAGCAGCATTGTCACCCGTCCAGGACCCGATTCTGGGTGAGGCTACGCCTCAAAAAATAAAGTCTCAAGCGTTAATTTACGACGCTCAGACTTTTCTTCTGCCTTGGCGCATGCGCCTAAGGCAACATGCTTTTGTGAGCATTTTTATGCGCCCACAGAAGCATGCGCCATCACTGTGGTGTGCTTATGCGCCCACATGTTGTTATGTTATGTGCCCACATGCTGCTGTATGTTTATACGTCCACATACTGTTGTACGTTATGCGCCCACATGTTTGTTTTGGGCGCATAACCCTTTGGACGCACAGCCCTTTGGAGGTATAAGATTTCTTCAGCACTTAGTTTTTCCTACGGATTCTGAGTCTGACTTTCTCTTCTGTCCTTGCAGTTAACATGTTTGTCCCGGAACTTGGTAGGATCTTTTTCGGCTCTGCTTGCCATGTCCTCGGCATAAGCCTCATAACCAACATGATCAGCAATGTTCAGGCAAGGATCAGTCACGACCAGCCTACAAACGGATGATTGCTATAATTGAACAGGACAAGACCTTCTTGAAGCAGATGATTAACGATAAAAAGTTCTTGAGGGAGAGGCACGTCGTTTCAAGAAGTCGTACTTCATGTTCGGCGACAGTGTGGGGTTCGAAGATGGCGAGACAATACGCTTGAGAAACCCAATGGTGATCCGTCCGAACAATTAGAGTATATGACTACCGTCGATGGAGCATCAGTATCCTTTGTCTGATTTTACTGTCTTAGCCATGAGGCGACAGATAAAGTGGGAGCTAACTCCTGAGCTCCCCGGGGTCATCTTCGGAAGAATACAGTTCGACATAGGCGATCAGAAGAAGGACACTTTAAGTGTGTCCGGGGCTCTGCATCTTACTCTACGAGGGGACTGCAACCTGGTGCCGTAATGAACGACATTCCGACTAACCTCCATCCTTATGCCGCTAACACACTTTGCAATTTGATGATGTCAGAGGACGTGTCGTATGCCGCAGGGAAGATATGGATGAAGATACGGATGGAAGGCTGGAGGTATCCATCTTCATTCTGGAGCAACCTCACTGGCTGGGTGCTTTCCAAATATGAAGCCACCCTAAAGACTGCTGGCCTTTATTATGCTATTAGGGCCACCCAATATAGCGTAAAGGTCAACTGGCCAATATTTGTCTCTTTGGCGGAGTTATATAACCTTCATACCTGTACCTTCTTTACTTCAGGTGGGGAGATGGGAATAGCTCTCCACGAGATGCAGGAAGTATCGAAGCTTTCCTGGGCACGGAGCCGTATGAAGAGTACGTGCCTTGTGATGAAGAGCTCCGAGATATGGAGAATGAAAACTCCGAGATGATTGATGTATACAAGGAGTTACTCTGCCACCTCCTCATCTGTCATAGGATTAACAAGAAAAGGAGGACCGAGGGGGCCAATCCCCACACAAGAGCTTGGATGGGCTACGTCTTCGTTCAAGGAGAATGGGAGGATCCGGCCTCCTTTTCGACTTTAAAACCTATGCCCAAGTTCGATATAGAAATCTGGATGACAGATTATGATACGACGGATACTGAGGACAGTGATGATCCTGAGTCCTCGATCGGCCACTACTTCCTCAAGCTGAATATCAGTTGTCAGAGAAAGCTGTACTGGCAGCTTTCTTAATGATCTAGCTTCGTGATTGCATAGTCCCTGGAGGTTCAGGGTCCATTGAGAGAATAAGCAGGGGTATGATACTTCCGGCTGTGAAGCTGGCATTCTGATACCGTCTTGCATTGCTTCCCGTGATGGTCTGTGCCACTGGACGGGGTCTGCGGGATTTTGTTAAAAATGCGGTGACTCCTAACGACAGGGCCAACTTCACCCGGATCGAACTTTCGTATCATTTCCTGATGGGGTGGTTGCTACTGTATTGTCCTACCCTGATGAATGTGTTGACACAAAATTACAGTCAACCATATATTGATACAATTGACAACATAATACTTGTAATATTTCAATACGACACATGAAGACTGAATTTGGTACAAGCCAGACGACAGCTCGTACCTGCAATGCTTCACAGTTTGAGTCTTTTTTTTTACTTTATTTGAGTCTAGACTTATGTAAACTGAGCTGTACTGAGTATTTTGAGACTTAGGCTATACCTATACCTCAAACCAAAAGCCCCACCAAACATCCAAACAGCCTATTGGCCCATTGGACCCATTATGTGCTCTGGAGACAGAGTTCGGGCCGAACTCTGCCTCCTAAATTCCAGGACCCTAATTTTTAGGATTGGCTGGATGCAAGTTGTCCAACGGCCAAATTTTTGAATGTTCTAACCAGAATTCTGGCCGAATTCTGCCTGTATGGTTTCCTATAAATAGGCCATGAATTCTTTCATTTTTATTCATCCAATCTTCTCTTCTCTTCTCTCTAAAGCCTTATACAAGCCATACCCTTCTCATCTACTAACCACAAGCTCCCTAAGCCTCAAAGTGCTCAGTACTTTTCAGTTAGGAGTTTGTGAAAGAGTTCAAGAAGTCGCTTGGAAAACTCCAAGCATCGCCACTGCGATCTCTGTAAGAAGTTGACGTGCTCTTCTGAAGAAAAGGCACGGGGTGTAACTACTATTTCACAAATAGTGGATTTAATCCTGAGCTAGAGTTATCAGGCCTAGACTAGTCCTCCACGAGGGAAACCAGGTTAAAATCGGCTGTGTTTGCGTATGCTTTCTTGCTCTTTACTATTTCCGCATTTACTCTGATTATTTTCTGCTGATGAAAGAGTTTAATTTTTTAATTGGACATTATTGTCATAAACTCTATTCACCCCCCTTTAGAGTTGCCTATTGGTTCTTCAGAATACTGGGCCGATAGTGGACTCTTTGGCGGGAGATGCCTTTCTTCGTAGATTTCGTGATACGGATTGGACCGTCACCAGTGTACCCACTTGCAGAAAGGCTTTAAGCTTCTTGCAGAACTATGAGTTCTTCAGAATATTCCCTCCGTCCGGTAGCGGTAACACGGGAGATATCTTAGTGGATGAGGGAGTTTATGCCACTAGTTTGACTGCTGGAGCATTTCACTGGCTTCAGTCTATTAGACCATCGCATCTTGTGCTATAGACAGGAATGAGTTCAGCAGGGTCTCAACATGCACCACCGCTTATGAAGTATGGAGACTTCTAGATGTGACGCATGAAGGAACCACCCAAGTCAAGGAGTCAAAAATAAGTCATCTCACTCAAGAATATGAGGCTTTCAAGATGAAGCCAAATGAGACGATCACACAAATGATTACAAGATTCCTCGACATCATCAACCCCTTGTCTTCTCTCGGTAAACAATATACAAATCAAGAGAAGATCCGCAAGATACTTAGGGGGCTACCAAAGATTTGGAACCCTAAGGTGACAGCCATCATAGAAGGAAATGATCTCACGACTATGTCCATAGAGACTTTGATGGGAAAGCTGATGACTCATGAGCTTGACCTCAAAGACTTCGAAGAGCCTGCTCCTAAGAAAATGGAGATTGCCCTTAAAGCTCACCGACGAAGGGCTGATCCCGAAAAGACGGATGACGACAACTCGGAAGGTAAAGATCAAGCTCTCTTTGTCCGCAACTTCAAGAAATTCCTTCGCTTCAATCGAAGAAAGAAGAAACCACAAGAAGATGACGAAGAAGAGCCAACATGCTACGGTTGCAAGAAGACTGGACACGTCCGAAAAGACTGTCCATTCACAAAGAAGAGCAACCGATATGAGAAACCATACAAGAAAGCTTCCTCAAAGAAATATGCCAACACAAGCATTTGGCATGAAAGCGAAGCTAGTGACTCCGAGGAAGAAAAGGACTCTCCTCAAAACACTGCCAATGTTTGCCTAATGGCTACATTCGACAAGGTAACTAGCGAAACTCTCGATGATTTCACTTTTGACGAACTTGGTGATGCATTCAATGATTTACTCAATGACCACAAGAAAGTCATTAGTAAATATAAACACGCCAAGGAGAAGATCAAAAGTTATGAAGTCGAGATTCAAAGACTCTCTTCATTGCTTGATAATATTAGAGACACTTCACCCACGGAAGTCACAAATGAGGTGTCTAAGCTTAAATTAAGCCTACATGATGCCGAAGCATGTATTGAAAAGCAAACACGAGAGATCACAGCACTCAACACTGAGATTGCTGAAGAGAAGAATAGACATAAGATCTCTATCACTAAGATTTATGGGTTGAATACTAAGATTGATGAACTGCAGGCTGTCTCTAAGAAGTTAGAGAATTGATTGGGAAAACAGGTTGCTCAACCTCAAACCCAATCACATGAGACACACACAAAGCATGACACTATTCATACTAGTCAACCACGTCATCCACCTGCAGCACGTAATCATGCTTATATGTACACTCACTTTCATAAAGCACACAAACTATATGCACGTAGAAATAATTCTAATATGACACATAATCACCATGCTACACATAGATACAATCATTACTATGTTGCACATAAACAAAATCACCATCATACTGCTAATAGATATAAACATCATCCTGCAGCCACATATAGTCATCATCATGCTCCACACCACTCTTACCATGCTACATATAGACATCATCACCATGCTACTCCACACCACTCTAAATATAGACATCATCACCATGCTACTCCACACCACTCTACATATAGACATCATCAATATGCTCCTAGCATAAATAGGAATACTATTTATACTTATTGTGGACTATATGGATACATTTCACCACAATATAGAGTTAGGAGATTAGTAGATAGAAACATATATGCATGGTTGCCGAAAACTAACTTTTCAGGACCCTCAAGAACTTGGGTACAAATGTCACATCTACTCTTGATGTAGGTGGACCTTCCCTCCTCAACTAAGAGTAAGTGGATTCTCGATAGTGGATGCTTGCGACATATGACAGGAGACGCAAATCTTTTTGCATCACTATCGATGAAGAGGGAAAGGTATGTATCCTTCGGCAACAACCTTAAAGGGTATATCATTGGTAATGGTAATATAGGTCATCCTCCTTCTCCTGTAATAAAGAATGTCTGCCTAGTGACCGAGTTAAGCATAACCTGCTCAGCATAAGTCATCTTGCTGATCATGGGTATGATATTAACTTTGGACAAAATAAATGCTTTATTTATGATAGGTCAACAGGAGACATTGTTTTTGAAGGGATAAGAGAGGATAATATTTATATTTTCTATCTATCTAGAGATACTAACAGTGCAGGAAGATGTCTCTATGCTCACAAGGATGAAAGATTACTATGGCACCAGCGTCTTAGTCATGCCAATATGGATACTATATCCAGGCTATCGACCAAGAAGCTAGTCAGAGGCTTGTCCGACATCACATTCAAAAAGGACACGGTATGTACCGAATGTGAATTGAATAAGGCAACCAAGTCCTTATTTCATTCCATAAACTCTGTAAGTACTACTAGACCATTGCAATTACTTCAAATGGATTTATTTGGCCCTAGTAGAGTAGCCAGTCTTGGTGGAAAATTCTACACTTTTGTTATAATTGATGACTTTTCTAGATTTACTTGGGTTTTTTTTCTTACAAATAAAAGTGATGCTATTTCTGTTTTCAAAATATTTGCTAAAAAGGTTCAAAACGAAAAAGGCTACATGATTACTCGAATCCGAAGTGATCATGGAGGCGAATTCGAAAATATTGATTTTGAAAAGTTTTGTAATTTAAATGGTTTTAATCATGAGTTTTCTTGTCCAAGAACTCCTCAACAAAATGGTGTTGTAGAGCGGAAGAATAAGACTCTTAGCGATATGGCTAGAGTCATGTTAAATAAATTCTCTCTTCCGAAATATTTTTGGGCTGAAGCTGTCAGTACAGCGTGCCATATTTTAAATAGGGTGCTTATTTATCCTATTATGAAGAAAACACCCTATGAGCTTTGGTTTGGAAGAACTCCAAATGTTTCATATTTTCGAGTTTTTGGTTGTCGATGTTTTATCCTTAACACCAAAGATAACTTAGGCAAATTTGATGCCAAAGCTGACGCTGGTATATTCCTTGGCTATGCGGCCAAGAGCAAGGGATATAGAGTGTTCAACAAACGCTCATTAATTATGGAAGAGTCTACAAATGTTACTTTCGATGAAGATAACAGTGCAGCAGCTACTCTTGATGATGATATTGAGCCATCAACTTCTACTCCAATGAACACAGCCACTAAAACGAATTCTCTGGAGGGCTTGCCAAAGAAATTTTCTTTCAAGCCGTCACATCCAAAAAATTTGGTTATAGGTGATGTTTCACGTGGAGTAAGTACTAGATCATCAATAAGAGACTCCATTGCTAGTACTGCCTTCATTTCACAAATTGAGCCAAAAAATATTGTAGAAGCTTTTAATGATAAATTTTGGATTTCTGCCAGGCAAGAAAAACTCAACCAATTAGAGAGGAGCCAAGTTTGGGAACATATTTCTAGGCCGGTAAATCACTCGATTATTGGCACTAAATGGGTTTTTTGAAACAAAGTAAATGAAGATGGTTCAGTTACACGCAATAAATCTCGTCTAGTAGCTCAAGGATACAACCAAGAGGAAGGTATCGACTACGATGAGACATATGCTCCTGTTGCGAGATTAGAATCCATTCGGATGCTTTGCGCATTTGCCAACTTTTAAAATTTTAAATTGTTTCAAATGTATGTTAAAAGTGCTTTCTTGAATGGATTTGTTAAGGAGGAAGTTTTTGTAAAACAACCCCCTGGTTTTGAAATTCATAAATTTCTCGACCATGTTTTCAAGCTCAAGAAAGCGCTATATGGCCTCAAACAAGCCCCTGGAGCTTGGTATGAACGGCTAAGCAATTTCTTGCTTGAAAAAGGTTTTTAAAGGGAAAGTTGACACTACACTTTTTATAAAATCTTTCAAAGACACTATTCTCTTAGTACAAATTTACGTAGATGATATTATATTTGGTTCTACTGATGAAACTCTCTGTCAAGATTTTGCCAAGTGTATACAGACCGAGTTTGAGATGAGCATGATGGGGAAGCTCAACTACTTTCTTGGACTGCAAGTCAAACAAACATCAAATGGAACTTTCATCTATCAGTCAAAGTATACAAAGGACATGCTGAAGAAATTCGACCTTGACAACGTCAAACCAATCAGCACTCCAATGGCTACTACAACTAAACTAGAACCAGATGAAAGCGGCAAATCAGTGGATCAATGTAAGTATCGAGGTATGATAGGCAGTCTACTTTATTTAACTGCTAGTCGCCCTGATATTATGTTTAGCGTTTGTCTGTGTGCTAGATATCAAGCTAATCCTAAGGAATCACACATGACTGCTGTTAAACGTATCTTACGATACCTTAAGGATACGGTTACAGTGGGCCTATGGTATCCCAAGTCAACATCATTTGACCTCATTGGTTACTCTGATGCTGATTTTGCCGGATGTAAGGTCGACCGTAAAAGTACGATCTACACGTGCCATTTATTAGGAAAGGCTCTAGTCTCTTGATTTAGCAAGAAGCAGAATTCTGTCGCACTATCCACAACAGAAGCTGAATATATTACAGCTGGTCGTTATTGTGCACAAATTTTACGGATGAAGCAAACCCTTGAAGACTATTACTTATCTTTTATGCACATTCCTATTTTTTGTGACAACACTAGTGCTATAAATCTCACTAAGAACCCCATATGTCACTCACGCACGAAGCACATTAAAATACGTCACCACTTTTTGCGTGATCATCAGCAAAATGGCACTATTAACTTAGAATTTATTGACACCGATCATCAGCTAGCAGATTTCTTTACCAAACAACTATCCGAAGAGCATTTTAACTTTCTTTATCATGAACTAGGAATTTTAGATGAAGCTGTTATTCATTAAAGCAACCTGCTTAAATATCGATTATGTCTTGATCCTTTATGATGAACTTGCTATTGGTACAAGTCGAAAGGGTCCTTTTGACAACAAGGCGTAAAAGCCTAAGCGACACGGTGCACTAGTCCTCAGGACTACCGCTAGCTGGGATCTGGCCCCTGCAGCTAACCCATGGCAGCTTCAAAATATTGAATTGGGGCATATTTTATTGTTTATTACATGGTCTACTTTTATTTATCACATGCAAATTCAAAATTTCAAACTTCACTTTGATTCAGCGTTAAATTTTTGCTATTCGCTACTTGGTTTTCTCTTTTTATATCTTGCATCTACTTATTATCTTGTTTCTTAGTCTCACTTACTTGCTCAAAATTTCTTTTCTAGCCTGAATTCTGTTCTGGTACCATAAACCAGAATTCGGGCCGAACTCTGCCTTAGCCAGAGTTCGGGCCGAATTCGGTCTGGCTGTTCCAGAACCAAAAGCAGCCTCAGCCGCTGATCAGATTGAGATCCAATGGTCCATATTTGCTCCGACCATTCGAACCCCTACACTAAAAACCGGGTTCCCTCTTCTCTCTCCTTCATTGCCACCTTCCAAACTTCTCTAAACTAATTTTCTCCAAACCCTAACCCTAGTTCTTCCTTCCTAGAGCATCATTCTTCTCAAAACTCAAGGAGAAGGCTTCTCTCACCATTCTCCTTCATCTCTCATCATCAAATTGAGGTATATTTCCACACTTCTCTCCATCTACAATTTCTCAATTTTCTTTATTATTATGGCTCCCAAGTTGTTCAATAGGGGAAAGAGACTTCGAACCGAGGGTGCGTCCTCTTCGCATGCTCCTCCTCGTGTTAAACCACCCGTTGAACAACCCAATCAACAACCCATTCACCCGTTGTTCAACCCACCTAGTCCACTCGACCCCAACACGTATGATGACCGGATATTCGTATCACTTGATGCTTCAAATAAATGGTTTAGTAATTTTCGGTCACGTCAGGTGTTTGTGGGTTACCCTATAAATTTTACTATATTTTCTCAATATGATTCACTTTTTCATGATCTTTGTCTTGATGAACTTGTCACTACCAACTCGGTTATATATCTCAATGCCATACAAATGTTCTACTGCAACCTTACTCACAATGATACACATATCTTTTCACGGGTTGCGGGTATTGATATTTTGTTTGATGATTTCGACTTGGCCGAACACCTTGAACTCATGGAGCCAAACTCATGAGAAAAACTTGTTGAAGCTCAAAAGTTTATATTTCCTGATGGGTCATCCCTAGAAAGCTTTAAGGACGACTTGTGTACCCCTAACACACGTCCTCGTAAGCTTCTCTCCAAGTTTCTCAATCCTTACTTTTATGAACTTCATCGGATCGTTTTTAACACGATTCTGCCCAAAGCAGGATCGACCGATGAGGTTATATACTTTGTAATATCTGCTTTGTATCACCTCCATTTTCATGTTCCTTTTAATCTTCCACGTACCATGATGGACTGGATGATTAATGCTAGGAAGAAACCAAGATCCTTGGTTTATGCCCTTTATCTTCCTATGCTCTTTCGTACTTTTCGTGTACCTCTTGATGAGTGCCAGTTTCTACCTGCCCCTGCCTTCCTCTCTAAGGCACGGCGGCTTCAGGCAGCAGTTGGCTCACATGTTGTGTCCGAGCACTCTGACGATGAGCCCGACGCCCCTCCTCTTGGACAGGATCCTCCTCCTCCTCATGCTACTCATGAGTCACTCCAGACTATGCTCCGCGATTGATTCACCTTAGAGGATGATCGCTGGACTCAGTTTGACTATCGAACTACCTTGCAGATGAGTGTCATTAGCAACTCACTGCATGATATTCGGTACTCTATGTTCCGGCATCCTTCTATGCCTATTCCCATGGAGCGGGACCCTGCTCGCGATGGATACCGTATCGATAACCCTTGGATTATTAGGTACCTGGATCCGGATGCGGCCTTCGTGGACCCTCGTCGTTTCTTCACTGATCCATCCGACGACGCTGGGCCTTCACGAGCTCGATGATGGATATTGGGTTTCTCTTTGCTGCTGCTTCTGAGGATCGTAGCTTATGTTTTTATGCATTTTTAATTTGATATAGTATTAGAACTCATTATATGACTCTTGGAGACATTTTTATTCTGCAGTTTCTTAGTTTTATGCAGTTTATCATTATTATTTTTGGTGTGCTTGCCATTCATTATTCTTGTTGTTTGATAACTGACAAAAGGGGGAGAAATATTTTTTCATATTCATATTATATTATTTCTGGCTTTGTGTATCTGGGCTTTGGAAAAAGAATATTTTTTTATCAGGACAAGGCAATGTTTACGGGGGAGCTATTGTTAGCTCTGCACTTATTACGGGGGAGCTACGCTACTGTTTTTAATGTGTCCAGGTATGAATATTGAATATACAAATATCATTTTGTCAATTATCAATATGGGGGAGATTGTTGACACAAAATCACAGTCAACCATATATTGATACAATTGACAACATAATACTTGTAATATTTTAATACGACACATGAAGACTGAATTCGGTACAAGCCAGACGACAGCTCGCACCTGCAATGATTCACAGTTTGAGTCTGTATTTTTTCACTTTATTTGAGTCTAGATTTATGTAAACTGAGCTGTGCTGAGCATTTTGAGACTTAGACTATACCTATACCTCAAACCAAAAGCCCCACCAAACATCCAAACAGCCCATTGGCCCATTGGACCCATTCTGTGCTCTGGAGACAGAGTTCGGGCCGAACTCTGCCTCCACACAGAGTTCGGGCCGAACTCTGCCTCCTAAATTCCAGGACCCTAATTTTTAGGGTTGGCTGGATGCAAGTTGTCCAACGGCCAAATTTTTGAATGTTCCAACCAGAATTCTGGCCGAATTCTGTCTGTATGGTATCCTATAAATAGGCCATAAATTCTTTCATTTTCATTCATCCAATCTTCTCTTCTCTTCTCTCTAAAGCCTTATACAAGCCATACCCTTCTCATCTACTAGCCACAAGCTCCCTAAGCCTCAAAGTGCTCAGTACTTTTCAGTTAGGAGTTTGTGCAAGAGTTCAAGAAGTCGCTTGGAAAATTCCAAGCATCGCCACTGCGATCTCTGTAAGAAGTTGACGTGCTCTTCTGAAGAAAAGGCACGGGGTGTAACTACTATTTCATAAATAGTGGATTTAATCCTGAGCTAGAGTTATCAGCCCTGGACTAGTCCTCCACGAGGGAAACCAGGTTAAAATCGGCTGTGTTTGGGTATGCTTTCTTGCTCTTTACTATTTCCGCATTTACTCTGATTATTTTCTGCTGGTGAAAGAGTTTAATTTTTTAATTGGACATTATTGTCATAAACTCTATTCATCCTCCTTTAGAGTTTCCTATTGGTTCTTCAAAATGCTGGGCCGGTAGCGAACGCTTTGGCGGGAGACGCCTTTCTTCGTAGATTTCGTAATACGGATTGGACCGTCACCGGTGTACCCACTTACAGAAAGACTTTAAGCTTCTTGCAGAACTATGAGTTCTTCAGAATATTTCCTCCGTCCGGTAGCGGTAACGCAGAAGATATCGTAGTGGATGAGGGAGTTCATGCCACTAGTTTGACTGCTGGAGCATTTTACTGGCTTTAGTCTATTAGACCATCGCATCTGGTGCTCTAAAACAGGAATCATGCCTATCTGGAGCCGTATCTGCCGAGCCGTTTCGTGCGGCAGTTTGGCTACAGCCGGCTCCTTTTGGGAAATGTTAGCCCGTATTTGGAGTCGATAGACAGCTTGATTGACCAGGCGCATGCTTTGATGTATTACAATGCCGGGTGCACGGGGGCAATCTTCACTCTGCCCTTGGATAAGCCTGAGACCCATTTGTGCTATGCTGCCACCAAGTTTTATGTTCAGATCAATAATTTTCATCTCCGGTGTGATCGTGAACATAGCTTGATATTGGGGACTCAGTTTGGCCCCCTTTCTGCAAAAAAGGTGCAGAAGAGCCGTAAGAAGGGGAGTGTTGTTCCGCCGTGAAGCAAGCCCTAGTACCGCGGCCGAAAGCTATCCTTAGGGAGCCAACAGTGTCTCCAAAGGAGGACACGAAAGATGATGATTCTTCTTCTCTCATTCCTCCACAGAAGAGGAAAGCTTCAACTAAATTGGCCTATGAGCCAACTTTAAAATGGAAGAAGAAAACTGTCGCCCTGAGGAGAGCCAAGGAAGTGGGTGCTGGTTCGCCTCCCTTGAGGAGGTCTTCTCGACAAACTGGGAGAGGTGGAATGGTGTCGCGGGCCGTTACTATTCGGGAGATAAATTCCTTTCTAGACTCCATAGTTGTTTTGGTCAAGCCTTTAGAAGCTTTCTCACTCTTGCGTTTGTCCTTTGCACAGGACCCTGAAGTTGTAGCTGAGGTAGGTGCCTCCTTGTCTGAGGAAGTGGACGCGACGATAGTGTCTCCTGCTCGTCCTCGACCGATGGATGAGGGTGGATCTTCTTTAGCTATAAGGTTTCAGCGACGGAATGATCAGGTCAAAGGCCCAGACCATAACGGTAATCAAAAGATTAGTCCCTCCTATGACATTTCTTTGGGGTATATGTCTGCAATAGGAGCTGTAATGAGGGACTTAGATGAAAATCAAGTCCAATCGGCTCATCCTCCTGCGGGTACGTTATCTTTGTGCCTCTCTTTGGATGAGATTTTTTGACTTCGATTTTGCGTGCTCCTCGTGAGGCTGACCACGACTGTATGTTCCCTTGTAGACAAGGAGAAGGAACCCCACGTGAAGATAGTCCCAGGCATTGGAGAAGGAATAGAAGTTGTTCCCGGCTCCTCCAAATTTGTTGGCATGGAGGGAGCTATTAGTGAGCCGGTATAGGCTACAGAAGAAGAGGTTGAACAGCCTGCTGAGGGGGCTGTTGCTGAATCTGCTCCCGTTCCAGCTGAAATTGTGGAAGATAACAGGCATGATGCCACTCGGGGCCTTGATATTGTTCTCCTTGAACAGTCTGGGCCTGCTCTCGGTTTCCCTGAAGCCAAGACTGATGACGTAGTCCAGGCTGGCACTGAGTATACCGAAGGTATAAAATTGCAACTCTTTCATATTTTCCCTCTTTTGGTTACTAATGTATATATTGTTTTCTTGTCAAGTTCGGCTTCTTATCAGGTATCCCTTCCTGGAGCGAAAGAAACTCTCCAAGCCTCCTCCCCGACGACCTCCACTGGAGACGACGAGATGGCCCATGAAGTCATCAAAGCTTTCTACTTTGTGCTGAAAATAAAGCTTCCTGGAGTACTGAATCGGAATGCTGCCTTTGGTCCTGTAAAGGTTGTTGCCGAATGCCAAGTGGCGGCCCTCGAGAGCATTGTCGGCTATGAAGAGCGGGCTAATACTCTGAAAAAAGTTCTGAATGACCCGGAGGGTCAGGCGGCAAGATTTCGGGATGCCAAACAATGGAGCCCGACATCGCTGTTCCGTATAGAAGACGAGGCTTTGATAAAGGCTCTCGCGGAGGAGAAGGCTACTTTCCAGGCGAGGAAGGATGCCCTCGTTCAAGAGATCAGCAAATTGGCTGATCTGTATGGTCAGTTCAACGCTGCAAGTGAGGCACGTGCTGCCTCGAATAATAAGCTGGCTGTCCAGATTATCGAGAAGTATAATCATATCGCGCAGATCCAAAACGAGATCGCTCAATTGGAAGCCAACTTGAGAACAACAACGTCTAAGCAGGAGGACTACTTGGCTCAGGCTGCCATGACTGCTACCGCTTTCGCCCATTTAAAAGAACTGGTAAAGTTGGAGGGAGAGCACATGAGTTTGATCCTTTTCGAGGATGAAGCTGCTCGCCAAGAAGAGGCGCATCGTCGAGCTACCGCAAAGTCTGAAGCTGAAATTATGACTCTAAGGGACAATATCAATCGCCTATGTATCCCTTAGCTTTTTTGTTTGTAACTGTTTTTTTCAGCCATCACCTCGATAGACGTTCAAGTAAAGAATAAAAAATCTTTTCAAAATGAATGTGGTTTTATGAAATATCGGAACTAGAGGTAATGTGGACGTAGTAAGAATATTTCTGGTGGGTATTCTGCGGGAGAATTTGATGTGGACCTATTATTCGTTTTATATTCAAGTTTTTTTTAATATAGATAATAGGTTGAACGAATCTGCTAATAGAGGTAATATGTACGTAATAGCAGAGGATGTTCTATATCTGACCAGAGGTAATATGGACATGGAAAGATATATAACATTAGGTAGGAGTGGATAATTTAGAGGTAATATGGACGTGATTATCCTTGATGAATGCTTTGCTCAGAGGTTATATGAACATGGAAAAACATTTCTCAATCATTCCACTGGGGAAATAATTATCGAAAAATAATTCAGAGGTAATAGGGACGTGACTTGTTTTCGTCAAACCGAGTTTGGACAGAGTCAAAAATGGGAATGATTTCGCTGGGAAAATATTTTAGAGGACCTATTATCCAATGCGTATTCAAGACTCTTGAAATACGGATAATAGTTAGATAATTTTTTTCGACTCACATAAACATCGTATTGTATATTTACATGACTGAATATATGTGAACATTATTTACAAAAGGTTACACATAGTATTTCTTCAGAAACTTGTCATTGATAGGCATCATGAGCAAGTCACCATCAGGCTTGGTTAGTCGGTACGCACCGTTAGAATACACTGATTCTATAATGCTAGGACCTTCCCATTTAGGCTAAAATTTCCCTTTTGTTTTGTGCGTCATGACCATTGGTCTTCTCACTGCTAAGACTAGATTACAGACTTAGAAGATTCTTTCCTTCACCTTTTTATTGAAGGCTCTGGAAAGGCGTGCTTGGTATAGCTCAATGTGCCGCTGAGCTAACAAGCATTTTTTGTCTAGCGCTTCGAGCTTCTGTAGTCGCAGACGGTAGCTTTCTTCGGTAGTCAACTCGCTGGCTAAGGCTACTCGAAGAGAAGGATTTTGGATTTCTAGGGGAAGAACTGCTTCGCTCCCATAAACCAGAGAGAATGGCGTTCTGCCTGTTGGAGTCCGGACCGTTGTACGATAGGCCCATAGACATTCGTCGAGCTTCTCATTCCAATCGTGCTTGTTTGAAGACACGAATTTCTTGAAAAGTTTAATGATGGTTTTATTGAAGGCTTTTGCTAGCCCGTTAGCCGCTGGATTGTAGGCAGTAGAGGCTATATTCTGGATTCGATTCCTATCGCAGATCCGATAGAATGCATGGCTTGCGAATTATGGACCATTATCATGGATGATCCTGCGAGGTAGGTCGAAGCGGTAGATAACGTGATATTTGATAAAACTGGTCACGTTTGACGCCTTCACTTCGGTGAGCGGTATAGCTTCCGTCCATTTGGATAAGTAATCGGTTATGTCTAGGATGAACTGATGTCCTCTGGAAGATGGCGAGCTGATTGGGCCTGTGACGTCCATACCCCAGGCTTCAAAAGGCCAAGTTGCTGTCGTCAGTTGTAGAAACTCCGAAGGTTGATGAATGAAATCGGCGTGGAACTGACAAGCTCTACATTTTTTTGCATATTCAATAGCATCTGCTATCATCGCGGGCAAATAATAACCCATTCGTTTGAGACGATCTTGTAATTTGGGGCCTGGTTGATGTGCCCCACAAACTCCGTCGTGAGCCTCCCGGAGTGCATATTTGGCTTCTGTATCTGATAAACATCGTAACAGTAGACTGTCGTAAGAGTGTCGGTACAGCATCTTGGTAGCTGTGTCGTAGTAAAATTTAAGGGATCGCCTTTGGATAGACACTGCTTCTTTCGGGTCCTCGGGGAGGATTCCATAGACGACGTAGTCTATAAAGGGAAATCTCCAGTCTTTAATATCGACGTTTGTTTTCGTTGTGTAACTGTGATGAATATACAAGGCATCCTTCACACAGAATAGTTCTCGACCAGACACTGTGATCGACTGCTGAGTATTGGTAGGGACGGTCAAGGAAACAGAGAGGCCGGCTAGAGCATCTACTTCTATATTCTGTAGTCGAGGCACGTGCTCGATGAAGAATCCAGCGAAAGTAGACGCCAACTCGATTGTCGCTTTGTGATAGGAGATGAGATCTTCTTGACGAGCTTCATAATCTCCTCAGACCAGACTAACTATTAGCTTAGAATCGCTGTAAGCTTCTAGATTGTCAACTCCCAGTTGTTTTGCCAATTGCAGGCCAATCAATAGGGCATTATATTCGGCCATGTTGTTGGTGCAGGATTCCACGAGAGAATATGCACGATGTATAACCAGATGGTTGGGTGACACGAGCACGACGCCTACTCTGGCCACGATATTTTCTTTAGGTCTTGTTCTTGATGCATCGTCAAAGAACATTCGCCAAATGGGGATTTCTTCAGTTGCGATGTTAGACTCCACTACTTCATCAAGGATTTCGTCATAGAGTTTGGAAGATTCTGGCGCCGGATGAGCTGCTAGGAAATTAGCTAACGCTTGGCCTTTTACTGTCTTCTGAGGAACGAACAGCATATCGTATGGAGTCAACAGCATTGCCCATGTAGCTAAGCGGGAATTGAGAGAACCCGATTTAGTCATGTGTATTCTAAGAGGATTGACTTTAGATATGATGTGGATAGTCTGTCCAGACACATATTGGCGTGTCTTCTGGATGGCAAATACCAGTGCAAGGCATTCCTTTTCTACATGTGTGTATCTGTGCTCGGCACCCACCATTGTGCGGCTGAGGTAGTAGATTACCTGTTCATGGCCGCCTTCATTCTTCTGAGCTAATAGGGCGCCAAGAGAATGGTCCATAGCGCAGATATATAGTAAGAAAGCTTCCCCACTATTGGAGCTACCAACACTGGAGGGCTTGTGAGATACTTCTTGATGTCGTCGAATGCGCGTTGACATTATTCAGTCCAGACGAAAGATACGCCTTTCTTCATTAGCTGAGTGAACGGTTGACATCTTCCAGAAATATTCAAAATGAGTCGTCTGATATAGGCTAGCCTTCCTTGCAGTCAGCATAACTCTTTGAGGTTTCTTGGAGGATGCATATCGAGGATAGCCTTCACTTTCTCCGGGTCAAGATGTATACCCTTTGAAGTGATGACAAAACCAAGGAACTTGCCGCTGGAGACTCCCAGAAAGACTTAGTTGGATTTATCTTGAGTTGGTGTGCACGCATTAGTTTAAACACCATTCTCAAGTCTTGGTGGTGGTTGCCCTTGAGACGACTTTTAACTGCGATATCGTCTACGTAGCACTCCACTGTTTTACGTAAATGATCGCAAAAATTTGTGTTCATGGCTCGCTGGTATGTCGCCCCTACATTTTTAATCCGAAGGGCATCACCATATAGCAGTATACCCCCAACGGTGTTCGAAAAGATATGGGCTTTTTATCGTCGGGGAACATCTTGATCTGGTTGTAGCCTGAGAACCCATCCATGAAGGACATCTGCTCGAAGCCGTAAGTATTGTCGATCATTACGTCGGTGATCGTTAGAGGGAACTCGTCTTTCGCCTATGCAGAGTTCAAATTACGGTAATCGATACAGACTCGAACTTTATCGTTCTTTTTTATGACTGGAACAATGTTAGCAACCCAGTCAGGGTGTTGTTCTTCGTGAATGAATCCACTGGCAATGAGCTTCTTGACTTCATTCTCGATGGCCTCCATGACTGTCACGACCCGCTACCCAAATTATTGGGCTGGGCCGAGCCATGTCCAGCCTACGCTTGGTTAAAGCATAGTAAGCTGTTCTAAGAATAGACAATAAAGGAACTAAGCTGCTAACAGTTCTAATATCACATTTAAAAGGTTCATCACAACACAGTATCTATAAACGAAAGTAAATAAGTAAAGACTTAATAATACACTTCCAAAGTATCAAACTGGAGACAAAGTCCAGTGACTACAAGATATAGTCTAAACAGTTCAATAACTAAGCCAAAAATAATTTAAGCAAGACTACCAAGCGAGGTTCCCTGCGGGGACTTCCTTGGGAGCAAAAGCCTGGTCCTCCGTAGTGGTTCCATAGAAAAGATTACAGAGCAAATCTTCCACCAAAAGTATGCCTATAACGTTATCCTGTCATGACAGGAGCAAGTACTGATTCTACAAACTAAACATACTGAGCATGGAATGAAAAGAGATATAATAAATAAGAATCGTGTCATGTCTCATGTCGTATCACAATCATTGAAGAACAGATGGCAACTCTAGAGGGGGTGAATAGAGTTTATAGAGAAAATATCCAATTAAAAATTCAACTCTATCACAAACAAAACTAATCAGAGTAAATACGGAATTTAAGGTGAGAAGAAAGAGTGCATACGCAAACACAGCCGATTTTAACCTGGTTTCCCTCGTGGAGGACTAGTCCAGGCCTGAGAACTCTAGCTCAGGATTAAATCCACTATTTGTGAAATAGTAGTTTACAACCCGTACCTTTTCTTCAGAAGAGCATTTCAACTTCTTACAGAGGATCGCAGTGGCGATTTGCTCGGAATTTTCCAAGCGACTTCTTCAACTCTTGCATAAGACTCCTAACTGAGAGATGCTGAGCACTCGAGACTTAGGAAGCTTGTGGCTAGTAGATGGGAAGGGTATGGCTTATTTGAGCTTAAGAGAGAAGAGAAGAGAAGATTGGATGATTTGAAATGAGAGAATTCTAGGCCTATTTATAGGGTTTTTGTAGGCAGAATTCGGTCAGAATTCGGGTAAAAAATTTCAAATATTTGGCCGTTGGACAACTTGCAACCAGCTAATCCTAAAATTTAGGTTGCTGATTTTTAGGGGACAGAGTTCGGCCCGAACTCTGTGTGGAGGCAGAGTTCGGCCCGAACTCTGTCTCCAGAGCACAGAATGGTTCTAATGGACCAATGGACTTATTTGGTGGAGTTTATGGATCTTTGGGTAGGCCATAGGTCAAGTCTCAAGAGCTCAGCATGACACAGTTTACAACAGTCTAGACTCAATAAAAGTATAAAATATAGACTCATATACAACTGAATTGTAAAGACTGAGCTGTCGTCTGACTTGAGCTTGATGTAGACGTCGTGTGTCGTATTGAATTATTACAAATATTATTTAGTCAATGTTATCAATATTTGGTTGATTGTGACTTTGTGTCAACAATCTCCCCCATATTAATAATTGACAAAATAATAAATGTATATTCAATATTCATACCTGGACACAGTTAATGACAAAAGCATAGCTCCCCCATAATCGGTGCCGAGCTAAACAAGATAGCTCCCCCGTAAACAATGCGTTGAACCTGTTGGCCTGATAAGGAATATCTCCCAAAAGCACAAAAAGCACATATACCAAAAAAAGATAAACAGAATATACACATAACTTCCCCTTTTGGCATTTAGCAATATGAGATAGATAAATTATAACTGGCAAAACACACATAAAGAAGAAGAAACTGCATATAAAATAATGACCAAGAGTCATAAGAATTGATAATAGATCTACCAATGTCTTAAAAGCATCAACCATAATGAGTCTACTATAAACCAAGTACATAAAAGTAACTAAAACAGAAAGCAGAAAGCATAATCTAAGATCTCCAGTAGCAGCCTCAAGTAGTAGTCCAAAACCATCAACGAGCACGAGAGGGCCCGACGTCGTCCGAAGGATCAGTAAAGGAGAGACATGGGTCCACAAAAGCCGAGTCCGGATCCATGTAGCGACGAACCCAAGGGTCATCAATACGAAAACCCTCACGATCGGGATCTCGCTCCATAGGAATGGGCATGGAAGGAGCGCAAGACATGGAATACCGGATGTCATGCAGCGAGTTGCTGATAGCACTCATCTGCAATGTGGTCCGATAGTCCAGCTGAGTCCATCGATCGTCCTCCAAAGTGAAACGATCTCGAAGCATAGCCTGAAGCGACTCAAGTGTGGCCGGAGGAGGAGGAGGATCCTGTCCGAGAGGAGGGGCATTCGGCTCATCCTCAGAATGCTCAGACACGACCGGGGAGCCAACGGCCGCATGAAGCCTCCTTGCCTTCGAGAGAAAGGCAGGGGCAGGTAAGAAAGGATAATCATCAAGAGGCACATGGAACGCACGAAAGATCATAGGAAGATATAAAGCATAAACCAAGGATCTTGGTTTCTTCCTACAGTTGATCATCCAATCCATCATTGTGCGTGGGAGGTTAAAGGGAACATGGAAGTGGAGATGGTACAAAGCTGATATCTCAAAGTAGGTAACTTCATCGGTAGAACCCGCTTTGGGTAGAATAGTGTTGAAAATGATCCGATGAAGCTCATAGAAGTAAGGATTGAGGTACTTTGCCAAGAGCTTACGAGGACGTGTGTTTGGGCTACACAGGTCGTCCTTGAAACTCTCTAGAGAAATCCCTTCGAGAAAGATAAAGGATCTAGCTTCAACAAGCTTCTCCCAAGAATTAGGCTCAATAAGGTCAAGATATTCAGCTAATTGAAAGTCATCAAATGAGATATCAATACCCGCAACACGTGAATAGATACGAGTATCATCATGAGTCAAATTGCAATAAAACATTTGTATGGCACTACGATAAATGACCGAATTAGAAGTAACGAGTTCATCAAGACAAAGGTCATTAAAGAGTGCATCATACTGTGAGAAAATTGTGAAATTTATGGGGTGTCCCGTAAATACCGGACGTGTCCGAAAATTACTAAACCAGTCATTGGATGCGTCTAGTAATATAAAAAGTCGATCGTCGTAAGTGTTTGGATCACGTGGACGTGAAGGGTTGAACAACGGATGAGGTGGTTGTTGTTGTTCAACGGGTTGCTCAACGGGAGGAGGAGCACTCGACGAGGATGTACCCTCGGTCCGAGGTCTCTTCCCACGGTTGAGCAAGCGAGGAGCCATAGCACAAAATAGATAAAACTGAGATAGAGAAGGAGAGTGAGTTATACCTCAAATAATTGATGAACAGTGAAAGAGAATTGAAAAATAGCCCTTCTCCTTGAGTTTTGGGAAGAATGGAGCACAATAGAGAAGAGATTAGGGTTAGGGTTTTGAGAAAATAGTGGAGGAGAAGTGGAGGAGGTGGTAAGAATGAAGGAGAGGGAAGAGAAACCGAAATAAAGGTGAGGGTTTCTCTTGGTCGGGTTCAATTTTGACCATTGGATCAACAATGAGATCCACGGCTGGAACAGTCCCCGATTCTAGAACAGGGAGGCCGAACTCGGCCCGAACTCTGGTAAGGGCAGAGTTCGGCCCGAATTCTGGGTCCTTGTCCCAGAACTGAAATCAGGCTAAAAGGATGAAATATTGGTTAAGTATGGGAAAACAATATAAGATATAACGATAAATGTTTAAAAGATTCAATAAACCAGATAGTAGAAGTAGAAGAATAGCAATATGAAATTGAAAAAATTAGCATGTCAGCAGGTCATAAATCAAAATGTACCGTATAATAAACAAGGAGTTAAATCATAATTCAATATTTTGAAGTTGTCATGGGTTAGCTGCAGGGGCCGGATCCCAACTAGCGGTAGTCCTGAGGACTAGTGCACTGTGTCGCTTAGGCTTTTACGCCTTGTTGTCAGAAAGGCCCTTTCGGCTTGTACCTATAGCAAGTTCATTATAAGAGAATCACAATATAATCGATATTTACGCAGATGTATTTTAATTTATGACAGCTTCATCTAAAATTCCAAGTTCACGACAAAGGAAATTGAAGCGCTATTCGGATAATCGCTTTGTGAAGAAGTCTGCTAACTGGTGATCAGTGTAAATAAATTCTAAGTTAATCGTGCTATTTTGCTGATGATCACGCAAAAAGTGGTGTCGTATCTCAATGTACTTCGTGCGTGAGTGACAAATGGGGTTCTTAGTAAGATTTATTTCACTAGTGTTGTCACAAAAGATTGGAATATGCATGAAAGATAAATTATAGTCTTCAAGGGTTTGCTTCATCCACAAAATTTGTGCACAACAACGCCCAGCTGCTATGTATTCAGCTTCTATTGTGGATAGTGCAACAGAATTCTGCTTCTTGCTAAACCAAGAGACTAAAGCCTTTCCTAATAAATGACACGTACCGCTCGTACTTTTACGGTCGACCTTGCATCCGGCGAAGTCAGCATCAGAGTAACCAATGAGGTCAAAGGATGTTGACTTGGGATACCATAGGCCCACTGTAACCGTACCCTTAAGGTATCGAAAGATACGCTTAACTGCGGTCATGTGTGATTCCTTAGGATTTGCTTGATATCTAGCACACAGGCAAATGCTAAACATTATATCAGGGAGACTAGCAGTAAGATAGAGTAAACTGTCTATCATACCTCGATACTTACATTGATCTACGGGTTTGCCGCTATCATCTGGTTCAAGTTTGGTTGAAGTAGCCATAGGAGTGCTGATTGGTTTGACGTTATCAAGGTCGAATTTCTTCAGCATGTCCTTTGTATACTTCGACTGACAGAAGAAGGTTCCATTTGACATTTGTTTGACTTGCAGTCCAAGAAAGTAGTTGAGCTCCCCCATCATGCTCATCTCAAACTCGGTCTGCATACACTTGGCAAAATCTTGACAAAGGGTTTCATCAGTAGAACCAAAAATAATATCATCTACATATATTTGTGCTAAAAGAATAGTGTCTTTGAAAGATTTTATAAAAAGTGTAGTGTCAATTTTCCCTTTTGAAAAACCTTTCTCAAGTAAGAAATTGCTAAGCCGTTCATACCAAGCTCTGGGGGCTTGTTTGAGGCCGTACAGCGCTTTCTTTAGCTTGAACACGTGGTCGAAAAATTTATGATTTTCGAAACCAGGGGGTTGTTTTACATAAACTTTCTCCTTAATAAAACCATTTAAGAAAGCACTTTTAACATCCATTTGAAATAATTTGAAATTTTGAAAATTTGCAAATGCACAAAGCATCCGAATGGATTCTAATCTAGCAACAGGAGCATACGTCTCATCGTAGTCGATACCTTCCTCTTGGTTGTATCCTTGGGCTACTAGACGAGCTTTGTTGCGTGTGACTGAACCATCTTCATTCACATTGTTTCTAAAAACCCATTTAGTACCAATAATTGAGTGATTAGCCGGTCTAGGAACGAGTTCCCATACTTGGCTCCTCTCGAATTGGTTGAGTTCCTCTTGCATACCAGAAATCCAAAATTCATCATTGAAAGATTCAGAAATGTTTTTAGGCTCAATTTGTGAAATAAAGGCAGTGCTAGCAATAGAGTCTCTTAATGATGATCTAGTAGTTACTCCTCGTGAAACCTTACCGATTACCAAATTTTCTGGATGTGATGGCTTGAAAGAGAATTTTTTAGGCAAGCTTTCCAGAGAATTTGTTTCGGTTGTGGTGTTCATTGGAGTAGACGTTGATGGCTCAACATCATCATCAAGAGTAGCTGCTGCACTGTTATCTTCATCAAAAGTCACATTTGTAGACTCTTCCATAATTAAAGAGCGTTTGTTAAAAACTCTATATCCCTTACTCTTGGCAGCATAGCCAAAGAAAATACCATCGTCAGCTTTGGCATCAAATTTGCCTAAGTTGTCTTTGGTGTTAAGGATAAAACATCTACAGCCAAAAACTCTAAAATAAGAAACATTTGGGGTTCTTCCAAACCAAAGCTCATAGGGTGTCTTTTTCGTAATAGGACGAATAAGTACCCTATTTAAAATGTCGCATGCTGTACTGACAGCTTCAGTCCAAAAGTATTTCGGAAGTAAAAACTTGTTCAACATGACTCTAGCCATATCGCCAAAAGTCCTATTCTTCCGCTCCACAATACCATTTTGTTGGGGAGTTCTTGGACAAGAAAACTCATGATCAAAACCATTGGAGTCACAAAACTTTTCAAAATTAGAATTTTCGAATTCGCCTCCATGATCACTTCGGATTCGAGTGATCATGTAGCCTTTTTCGTTTTGAACTTTCTTGACAAAAATCTTAAAAACTGAAATAGCATCACTTTTATAAGTAAGAAAAAAAACCCAAGTAAATCTTGAAAAGTCATCAACAATAACAAATGCATAGAGTTTTCCACCAAGACTGGCTACTCTACTAGGACCAAATAAATCCATATGAAGTAGTTACAGGGGTCTAGTAGTGCTTACAGAGTTTATGGAATGAAAAGATGATTTGGTTGCCTTATTCAACTCACATTCGGCACAAACGGTGTCCTTTTTGAATGTGATGTCGGGCAAGCCTCTAACTAGCTTCTTGGTTGATAGCCTGGATATAGTATCCATGTTGGCATGACCAAGACGCTAGTGCCAAAGTAACCGTTCATCTTTATGAGCATATAGGCATCTACCTGCATGGTTAGTATCTATAGACAAATAGAAAATATAAATATTGTCCTCTCTTACCCCTTCAAAAGCAATGTCTCCTGTTGACCTATCATAAATAAGGCATTTGTTTTGTCCAAAGTTAATGTCATAGCCATGGTCAGCAAGATGACTTATGCTGAGCAGGTTATGCTTTAACTCGGTCACTAGGCAGACATCCTTTATTACGGAAGAGGGAGGATAGCCAATAATACCATTACCTATAATATAACCTTTTAGGTTATTTCCGAAGGATACATATCCTTCTCTCTTCATCGATAGTGATGCAAAAAGATGTGTGTCTTCCGTCATATGCCGCGAGCATCCACTATCGAGAATCCACTTACTCTTAGTTGAGGAGGGAAGGTCCACCTACATTAAGAGTAGATGTGACCTTTGGTACCCAAGTTCTTGAGGGTCCTGAAAAGTTAGTTTTTAGAAACCATGCATATATCTTTCTATCTACTAATCTTCTAATTCTATATTGTGGTGATATGTGTCCATGTAAACCACAATAAGTACATATAACATTTCTATTTATATTAGGAGCATGCTGGTGATGTCTATAATAAGGAGAAGTATGATGATTAGCATCGTAATGATGACTATGCATAGAGTGATGTGGAGTGGCATAGTGATATTGTCTATGTGGAACATCAGAGTAATATGGAGTAGCATGGTGATAGTGTCTATATGGAGCAGCATGGTGATGATGCCTATATGTAGAATGATGTTGATTGTGTCTTTGTGCAACATGGTGATGATTGTATCTATGTGTAACATGATGATTTTATGACATATGATAATTATTTCTACGTGTATGTGGTTTGTGTCCTTTGTGAAAGTGTGTGTATATGAAAGCATGATTACGTGTTGTAGATGGATGATGTGGATGACTAGCATGAGAAGTGTTATGCTTTGTGGGTGTCTCATGAGATTGGGTTTGAGGTTGAACAACCTGTTTTTCCAATTTAGTCTCTAATCTCTTAGAGACAGCCTGCAGTTCAGTAACCTTAGCATTTAAACTATATATCTTAGTCATAGAAATCTTGTGTCTACTCTTTTCTTCAGCAAGCATCGTGTTGAGTGTTGTGATTTCTTGTGTTTGTTGCTCAATACGTGTTTCAGCATCATGAAGGCTTAGTTTAAGCTTCGATACCTCATCTGTGACTTCCGTGGGTGAAGTGTCTCTAATGTTATCAAGCAATAGAGAAAGTCTTTGAATTTTGACTTCATGACTTTTTATTTTGTCCTTGGCGTGTTTGTATTTACCAATGATCTTTTTGTGATCATCGAGTTAAATCGGTGAAAGCATCGCCAAGTTCATCAAAAGAGAAGTCGTCAAGAGTTTCGTTTGATACATTATCGGATGTTCCCATTAGGCACACATTAACCGTATCTTGAGGAGAGTCCTTTTCTTCCTCGGAGTCACTAGCTTCACTTTTATGCCAAATGCTTGTGTTGGCATATTTCTTTGAGGAGGTCTTCTTGTATGGCTTCTCATAGCGGTTGCTCTTCTTCAAGAATGGACAGTCTTTTCGGACGTGTCCAGTCTTCTTGCAACCATAGCAGGTTGGCTCTTCTTCGCCATCTTCTTATGGTTCCTTCTTCCTTTGATTGAAGCGAAGGAATTTCTTGAAGTTGAGGACCATAAGGGCTTGATCATCTTCTTCTGAGTTGTCGTCATCCGTCTCTTCGGGTTCAGCCCTTCGTCGGTGAGCTTTGAGTGCGATCTCCTTAGCCTTAGGAGCAGGCTCTTCGAAGTCCTTGAGGTCAAGCTCATGAGTCATTAGCTTTCCCATCAAGGTCTCCATGGACATGGTTGTGAGATCATTTCCTTCAATGATGGCTGTCACCTTAGGGTTCCAAATTTTTGGTAGCCCCCTAAGTAGCTTGCGAATCTTCTCGTGATTTGAATATTGCTTGCCGAGTGAAGACAGGGGGTTGAAGATGTCGAGGAATCTTGTGAACATTTGCGTGATCGTCTCGTTTGGCTTCATCTTGGAAGCTTCGTATTCTTGAGTAAGACGGCTTATCTTGGATTCCTTGACTTGGGTGGTTCCTTCATGCGTCACTTCTAGGAGTTTCCATACTTCGTGAGATGTGGTGCATGTAGATACCCTGTTGAACTCATTCCTGTCTATAGCACAGAATAAAGCATTAATAGCTCTCGCGTCTAGACTTGCCTGTTTCTTTTCCTCGTCAGAATACTTGTCATGTGATTTCTCAACAAGATCACCGTTGACAACTATTATGGCGAGCTTTTTATAACCGTCAGTGACGACAGTCCACAGGTCAAAGTCTAGCGACTTGAGATAAAAGCTCATCCTTGTTTTCCAATATGTGTAGTTAGTTCCATCAAATAGGAGAGGCCTATGAGTGGACTGTCCTTCACCGTGATTGGAAATCAAGGATTGTGTGGTTGCCATGGATCAGCTCTAGGATGTAAATCCTTGTAAAAAGAACAGAGCTCTGATACCAATTGAAGAACAGATGGCAACTCTAGAGGGGGTGAATAGAGTTTATAGAGAAAATATCCAATTAAAAATTCAACTCTATCACAAACAAAACTAATCAGAGTAAATGCGGAATTTAAAGTGAGAAGAAAGAGAGCATACGCAAACACAGCCGATTTTAACCTGGTTTCCCTCGTGGAGGACTAGTCCAGGCCTGAGAACTCTAGCTCAGGATTAAATCCACTATTTGTGAAATAGTAGTTTACAACCCGTGCCTTTTCTTCAGAAGAGCACGTCAACTTCTTACAGTGGATCGCAGTGGCGATTTGCTCGAAATTTTCCAAGCGACTTCTTCAACTCTTGCACAAGACTCCTAACTGAAAGATGCTGAGCACTCGAGACTTAGGAAGCTTGTGGCTAGTAGATGGGAAGGGTATGGCTTATTTGAGCTTAAGAGAGAAGAGAAGAGAAGATTGGATGATTTGAAATGAGAGAATTCTAGGCCTATTTATAGGGTTTTTGTAGGCAGAATTTGGCCAGAATTCGGGTAAAAAATTTCAAATATTTGGCCGTTGGACAACTTGCAACCAGCTAACTCTAAAATTTAGGTTGCTGATTTTTAGGGGACAGAGTTCGGTCCAAACTCTGTGTGGAGGCAGAGTTCGGCCCGAACTCTGTCTCCAGAGCACATAATGGTTCTAATGGACCAATGGGCTTATTTCTGGATGGTGGAGTTTATGGATCTTTGGGTAGGCTATAGGTCAAGTCTCAAAAGCTCAGCATGACACAGTTTACAACAGTCTAGACTCAATAAAAGTATAAAATACAGACTCATATACAACTGAATTGTAAAGACTGAGCTGTCGTCTGACTTGAGCTTGATGTAGACGTCGTGTGTCGTATTGAATTATTACAAATATTATTTAGTCAATGTTATCAATATTTGGTTGACTGTGACTTTGTGTCAACAATCATGTCATATCACAGATCTATCATGGCAAGGATACATATGTCTTAGAGACAGATGTATATGTAATATTTAAAACTGTAGCAGGTATGTGATCGTCAATAGATGTACAATGTACGGGGGTACATGTAAATGAAATGTACTCCCTTACAAGTGGTACGGTGATAGATGTACAGACGCACAAATCCGCTTTGAGAAAAAGGCCTACGGCGCAGTAACATATAAAATAAAACTTTATTCGAGTACGGTAGAGGGGGCATGATCACGTACTCAACTATCAGTTCTTCCATAACCCAGATTCTAACATGTGAGAGATACGAGAACAGTATAAAACATGTGAGAGATACGAGAACAGTATAAAACATGTGAGAGATACGAGAACAGTATAAAACATGTGAGAGATACGAGAACGGTATAAAATATGTGAAATATACTGGGAGAAGTATAAGCATGGCAGGTGCTAAGAGCAATTTAAAATATGTTAGGTACTAAAAGCAATTTAATTAAAGCATGTGAAGCATACGCTAGATATATAGAAACCTGTAAGATACGGTTTTCAGTTTAAATCACTGTATTAACATGGTTCATATGCAATTCATTATCATATGCATTAAAATAAAGTTTGTAGGGGTACTCGCCTCGAGCAAGGAAAGAATACGAGTATGAAGATATAGATGTCTGGTGTCCTGTCAAAATGATACACAAACTCAGTCTCTAAACTATGTTCAAGATTTTACACTAGTGGTGTGACACGACTCCTAACTGGACACTAGCTAAGTGGTGACCTAGCATAAAATTCCAATGTGGGGTGATACTATATCTAAACCAACACTTAGGGTCCTTAGAAACACAAGGATCAATTTAGAGTTTCACAAAAAAACCAAGCATATAAATATATACACTAATAATAATAATTAATTAAAAATTAAGGATGATACATAAGAAAAATCTACAGAAGTTGTCGGATGATAAAATAAATATCATCAACGTGTCCAGAATGGTCAAATTAGCTAGGATAGCCTACACATAAGTCCAATTTGGATACAGGGGCAAAATAGTAATTTTGGGTCAAAATGATGTCCGTCGTTGGACACACTTTGTACCGAAAAACATGTCAGGATAGAAGTCTAAGAAATCTAGTAAATTATATGTCCACGAATCCAGAATGATGATACGAACCCAACGGTATGTCCAAAATGGGATTCCGAAGACCCGATCACAAAATGGTCCGTTGACCTGGATATTGGTATCCGATTTGTACAGAAATACGTATCAAAGCTAAAGTCCACTAAATCTAACAAAGTATATGTCAATGAGTCCAGAATGATGACACAAACTCAACGGTATATCCGGAACTGGATTCCGATGAGCCGATCTCAAAATGACACGTTGACGCGGACATTTGGAATCCGATTTGCACGGAAATACGTGCCGGAGCAAATGCCCTCAAAACTAAGTAAATTATATGTCACCGAGTCCAGAATGATGATACGACTCAACAGTATATCCAAAATTGGATTCTGATAAGCCGATCTCAAAATGACCCGTTGACTCGGATTATGGGGCCCACTTTGCACCAAAATGCGTGCCAGGGCCCACGTTCTCCAAATCTGGCAAACTTTATATGAAATCATGCCAGAACGATGCCACGAGTCTACTGGTGGTGACAAAAATTGAATTCGGAGTCCCAGGTTCAAAAATAAAATTTTACAACTACAAAATTAAGAATTTGGACGGCCAACTTTGGCGTCGAATTCGACCAACCAAACGTGCTCACAATGAAACGAAACTGAAGGGGAAGGAAGATAGTTATACCTGATAAGCACAAGAACTGGTGGCACGCCTAATGAAGCTACGACGGCGGAGTTACGAGCTGACGAAGTCGGCTCCACAAAACTGTCCAAAAATAGTACAATTTAAAGTGTCAACTTGATGGCCTATTTTGATGCATCAAACGACAAAATTAACGGACGAAACTTGAGGGAATTGAAGAGCTATATACCGAGATTGTAACGGAGCAAAGAGTTCATCGAAACAGCGGTCAGATTTCTAAAAAATGTACATGAAGTCGCTGCGACGAAACAAGAATTCTGAGTTCAAAACTCGCGCGCGCCGACGGGATCTCGTGCCAAACACACGAATCATGTGTTTCACGAGTCGAGGAGGCCGGGGACACACCCGGTATGGTCGTCCAGGCTCGCCGGAGGCATGGGGAGCTCGCGGTGGTGGGGTCTGCCATGCGGTGGCGCACGGCGACAGCGGTTGGCCGTGGTTGCCCGTGCGTGCGCGGCTGTGGGGCACAATGCTGCTGCTACTTTGCTGTTGGTTGCTGCTGCTGCTGTAGCTGTACAGCGGCATGCGGTGGGGGCTGCACTGGCCTGGCGCGACGGCGCGGCCACGGCGGCGCAGGGTAGCGGAGATGGTGTTTGTAGATGAGGTGATAGGGATGGTGTTGATGATGGTATTGGTGCTCATGGTGGCAGTGGTGGTTATGAAGGAAAGGAGGAGGAGGAGTGTTGTCGGGGAGGAGCTCGGCCATGGGGAGAGGTGGTTCGGCTAGGGGAGAGTATGTGTGTGTGCTGTTGAGGGAGAGAGAGTGAGTTGTGTGTGTGTTAGTGTAATTATATAGAGAGAGAGTTAGTTATTATAATAGAAATAGAGAGAGAGAGAGAGAAAGAAAGAAAGATATTATAGAAAAGAGAGAGAGAAAGAGGTCGGCTAGAGAGAGAGGGGGGGTGATGTTTGTAGGAGTTATTTAAGGAAGAGAGAGAAAGATATATATATATATATATATATATATATTATTAGGAAGAGATAAAATGAGATATTTGATGAAGTAGAGAGAGAAAGAGAGATATTTTTAAATAGAAAAAAGAGAGGAATTATGTGGGGTGTTCATAAGGGGATAACATGGAGCTTTGGTTTGGGTTCGGTTGAGCCGGGTCGGATCAAAATCGTGTTTGGGTGAAATAAATAGATTAATTTTGTCATTTATGGACACGGGTAAATAAGTAGCATGCTGGAGCTAAACTAAATGGGACACAAGCATCATGTGGGTAGTAGGCTTCACGTGGGCCAGGTCCATATGTTGGGTTGACTGGTTTGGGTCAAAAAGGTATCCCCAATTCGAGTCGAAGATTAAATGTAACACCATGGGACGAATTAAAACTGGGTCTCGTGTCAGAAAAGTGGCGCGAAGCAAATGAAGCACAAAATAGTGTGTCTGAGTGGGACACGAAGGTTATGGGTGTAGGGTGTCTCGAGTAGATCATGTATAAGAAGTTGGTTTCAAGAAAACGACTAGTCTTGTGCTCCTAAATTAAAAGTCACGGTAACGTGCATACGATGATCAAAGATAAAAGTGAGAATTTAATTAATAATTATTTAACGATCAAATGGCCTAAATTGACCCGAACGTTGTGCGATGCAAAAAGAGCACTAGGGAACGAGTTTGAGTGGGACATAATATATCAAAACGAAGATAATCTTGTCTACTACAAAACCCATAAAGAGAGTTTCTAGATATTGGCATCTCTGATGCTCCAGAAGTCAAAGTCACGGAAAGGAACATTTAATGATAAAAAACAATTAAATAATAATATTTATTAAAAATAAATCATTTTAGAAAATTTAAAATAAACCCTAAAATTCAGGGGGCTTACATCCTACCCACCTTACAAGAATTTCGTCCTCGAAATTTAAAATCATCCAATAGGTCAAACTATAACATGTAGCTGCTCTGGCAATGATACTCAATCTGCTACCCTTATGATCATTTCTTCTGTTTCTCTTTGAAATCTCTTTTTGTTTAGGTTCAACAAAGGTCCTTCTATCATAAACTATGTCAAATATCCTTTAAAATCTTTCATACTAATATGGAACCTTTATGTATACCCTAAACTATAGGTCATTCTCTGGATATGCTTATAAGACAATAATGCTTAATCATTAACCATATTTTCAACCTCAATTGTAAATACTTGATTTTCTTATCATACCCTAATTATCCTTATTCTATCAATCCACAAGCCCTTCGCATTATTTATCGTCAATCCTTTCCTATAACTTCTCCTTGAAATTATACATTCAATACTTATCCTTGGCGTAGGGCCTTCTTCTTTTTACTCAACAACTCCTCCGAATATAAATCCTCAATTTTAAACTCCCGATTTATTAATTACCAATGTATATATGTCTTTGCCTTGTTCCTTGTCGTTTTAACTGATATCTTCCCGATCTCGTACGCAATATTATATCTCATTCTAACTTATTCTATATCATTCCACATATCGATCTACCCTCTAATCACATGTAATTATCTTATAGATAACCAATAATTACTTGGACATCAAAGTCCTACGTTGCTCAATCCTCAAATTGCTAAGCACAAGATTTTAATTCTCAATCCATAGTCACAACAATATACTATCTCATTTCTCCATCTTAGATACCCTATTATCAATTTATATTATCAATACAATCGTTCTTAATGATTTCCAAGTCTACTAAAGTCAGTCACTCATACTTGTCCTATAAGCTTAATCTAACAAATTCCTGAGAAAAGTACTTATCACAAACACACAATACATTTATAATTATACTATAGAATCAGTTAACAAGGTTTGGCTATTTCGGTCGTCTATCAAATAGAAGGTAACAAGGCCTAAGACTGGATCGAGCAAGACAGAAAAGTTCGTCAGAATATCTCCAAGAATGGTATGAAGAAAACGAGATGCATAGGACGTAGTCGAGGTAAAACTCGAGAACCATATACCTCCGCGATTCGGTTACTTAAAGTTATTGTCAAGTCAGGGTGCATCTGGATGAAATAACTTCTTTGTTTCGTAATACGACGGATGGCTGCAGTGCACAGCAGATAATACAGGTTCTTGAACTTATCTTGGCTAAATCCATGAAAAATTAATCAAATATACAGGGTATGGTTCAAGTAAGATCCGTGAAACATATGTAACCATGATGCCGTCATTTAAAGCCCTGTCTTGCCAGTATTTTTCTGGCCGCAAAACTCTCGATTCCGTAATACAAGG